>SNQJ01S0003012.1:144826-182173 GCA_010110895.2 Picea sitchensis
GTCTATTACAGAGTTACAAATCATATTTGGATGATGAAATTGATGAGGGATTTTGGTTGAGGTACAAGTTGGGTACATGGTTGAGACAAGTAGTTGATGATTTGGCACATACATGAGGTGTATAGTTGATGTTGTTGGTACATATTGATGAGTCATAGTTGATGCACTTGTTTATGGTACAAGTTGATTACAGGTTGAGGTATAGGTTGATGCATGGTTGATGCATGGTTCAGGTTTATTGGTACATTTTTACAATGGTATATCTCACAGTGATAGTGTGACAATGGTTCCATCATTTTACTTCTACTTCAGGGAGGTTGGACGGGGCAAGGACATGTGGTTGTAGCCACCTTCCGGTTGTAGCCGGAGAACATAGGGGGTTGTAGCCTCCTTCTAGTTGTAGCCAGAGAATTGGGGAGTTGGATCTTCCCTTAGGTTGTAGCCTGAGAAACTAGGGGGTTGGAGCCTCCTTCCAGTTGCAGTTGGAAAACAAAGGAAGTTGGTGCTTCCAATGAATGTAATTCTTCAAGACGTATAAGATAAAGCATTCCATGGTTTTCTCTCGATTTGGGTTTCCACGTAAAACACTGGTGTACTGTGTATGTGTGTGATTGTTCATTTCATATTTCTCATTATTGGATAATAATTCTGCATTGATATAACACTTGGGTTATTTGGAGAAAAATGATTATAATTACACTATTATTGATTCACCCCCCCTCTCAGTAGTCCAACACATTTAACATATAAAATCAGCCTTAGTACCTAGTACATATTACTTGTGGATTAAGAAATTGTTTTGAATTAAAGGCTATAAACCCCGGGTAACATTCCCAACTATCTTTCCTTAGCCTAGCAAGATTTGAAAATGCTTGAGTAAGGTTCTTCATACCTTTTCCTCAACATTTATTTGGCGACCATACTGGGGAGATATTCCATATCTCTCTGGTTGATTGTATCATGATTATATTTGATTTTCTATTTTTTCTGATTACTCTTTGACTGATTTTTTCCATGATAGTACCTGTGACAAGACAAACCAATATTGGACACGGTTTTGATGACCAAACAAACATTTCATTGACTTTATTCAACACTATTTTAGAAACTGCTAGTACTTGTGCTGAGCTTCAACGTTCTTGGGAAATAATTTAAAGGGGCATAAACATACGTGAATGCTGGGAAGCTAGGAAAAGGCAACCCATAAATCAAGAATAACATCCCTTTTCAATATTTTATTCCATGAAGTTTAATCCTCACATTTCTCGAAGGAGAAGAGGGTTGTCCCCTGAAGCTACCCCTATTTTTGAAATATGAAGGAGGAAAATTATCTTATCAACTCAACGAAGTGCCCTTAAGAAAACCTTATTCGATTCTTCTAGTTCATCTTTATCACCCATACCTATCACTTTCAACCTAACATCTGCGRGTAGTGATAGTGGCATCRAAGGTCCCTCCTCCTCGCAACCTTCTGTCTCATCGGTGATTGGTATTATATAAAGTCATCAAGTCCCTCTTAAATCCACTACCAACCCTACTAAGGTCATTAAAAATATGGACTTTTCCAATTTGAGGAAGATGCTACAACCAATCCATGGCACGTATCTTCTCCCTTGAATCTTGCACCACCCACCCACCCATTACCAAAATTCAAGAATAATTTACCTAGGTACTCGGGAAATAGTACCGTTACTACAAATGAACCCCTGGTAGCATTCTCCAATGCTTGTCACAACATAAGGGCTAATGATAACGACACTTGCATCCATTTATTTGTTAATTATCTCGAAGGGAAATCCACAACATAATTCTTTGACCTCCCTTCGAAAATCCTTTCAACTTGGGAAGAATTGATTTATTGGTTCAAATCCACTTATGGAAAACCCAGGAGTCCATTTGAGTAGTTAAGGGAATACAACAAATATGATGAGAATACCTGTAAGGTTAAAAATAATGCTAGAGATAAGATCTATGTCAAAAGGCCTGATACTATGATCACTGTTTTAGATTGGGCCGAACCAGAGGATGTTATGGTAATCAATACAAGGAATAAATCTTACACTGCTAGGGGAATATTTTATATTCCCCGTACTTCTTCTGCCCAAGCTCATATTCTCAAAGTGATGATACACAAGCTGTCAGAAATTTAGATAATCAAGGAGTGTCTCCTCCTCTTCCCTCATGTAAGTACAATATCCTAAATCAATTGGCTAATATCAAAGCCGATTCTACTCTTTTGGACATGGTTTTCATCCCAGAAAAATAGAAGCATCTCAAGGACGTCATGGAAGTAAATGTTTCTACTATAGCCAATCTATTTTAAGAGTCAAAGGAAGAGGACTCAACTGTAAATAAGATAGGTGTAAATAATTTTAGGAACCTTGTAAAAAACCCCCCTTTCTATATTTCAGTAAGAAATCATGGATAAAATAGCTCATTGTTGCCTAATTGATGGAAGGTATGGTCCAAGTGTGATGTCTAAAATTATCATGGAAGAGCTTGGCTTATCTTGCAATACCGAAACTTCTAGAAGCGTTCTCTCTTATAATAGTTTGCAACAATCAACTATAGGTGAAATCAAGGATGTAACCTTAGTTTTGCGTGCGCATCCCAAGATAAGAAAAACCCTCAACATCCAAGTAATTGATATGCCGGTGAGTAACTATTCAATTATTTTAGGAAGAAACTGGCAAGCCTTCACTGGTGGATACCTTTCACTTGATGATACACATTTGTCCGTCCCTCGGAACAAAAAGAAAATTATAGTCCTTAGGGAAGGATGAATTTCATCATATATAGAGAGCGTCCCCCAACCTAATGTAAATTGTCTCGAAGAGGATTTGGGAGTGTACTCTATCTTTGCCGATGAAGGTGACACTATACTTGAACCAATTGATTTTGATGATGGCATGTGGCACATGAATTTCAATGGATCATGTTCAAATGAAGGAAATGGAGCTGACATCATTCTATATTCTCCTATAGGTAAAATCCACAATTTCTCTTATAGGTTGGAATTTCCTTGCACAAACAATGTCACCGAGTTTGAGGCCTTATTGTTAGGCATTGAAAATGCATATAACCTTGGTTGTGGCCACCTTATAGTTTTTGGCGATTCTAAACTTGTTGTGAATCTTGTACAGAAAATTTACATAGCACGCAATAAGTTACTTGAACGTTATACTCAAGCTGTTTAGATGTTTATTTCAAATATGTTATTGTTTAACATCACTCATGTTAAGAGGGAACTTAATTCAATCACTGATAGGTTAGTTGTTTTTGCAGCATCTCCTACCCGACAACATTTACCTCAAAGACCTGATTGTACATTCCAATATCTATATCTCCCTCACATCCCTAATAACGTAGAATCATGGCATGTTTTCCTGAGTGATGAAGGCATTTTTGCTTTCATATGAAATGAACTATTTAAGCTCAAAGAAATCATCTCGGTTGAAGATGACAAATTTCCTAAAGGCTTGACTCCTCTCGAAAGTTTATTTTCGTCAAGTGATGTAGGAAACAAGGAAACACATAAGGAAGAGGAATCAAAAAGGAAAATTGGTGATACCATTTCCTTGAATATTGGGACATCTGAATCTCCAAATTTCGTTAAATTAGGTGCCCAATGTTTTGATGAAGAAATAGCTAAATCCATAGAATTATTCTGTGCATTTCAAGATGTTTTTTTTTGGTCATACACAGATCTTCGTGGTTTTGATCCTGCTCTCATACAACATGCCATTCCTATCAAGGAAGGGGTAAAACCAGTTAGGAAAATAAAAAGAGCTATTAACCCTGCCCTCGAGGCCACTATTAGAAAATAATTGGAAATATTGTTGAAACCTAATATAATCTTTCTAGTTAATTATTCCAACTGGGTTTCAAATTTGGTCCCTAATAAAAAAACTTTCGGCCAGATCAGATTATGTGTCAATTTTCATGCATTGAATAGGGCAAGTGTCAAATACCATTTTCCACTTTGCAATATGGAAATGATTCTACAACAGGTCGCAGAGTCTCAGATGATGTCCTTACTTGACTATTTCTCTGGGTATAATCAAATTCAGGTAAAAAGGATTGATAGGTATAAAACCACATTTAGTTCATGCTAGGGAAAATTTTCTTATGAACGCATGCCTTTTGGCTTATCTAATGCAGGTGCCACCTTTCAAAGAGCTACGTAGATAGCTTTTGATGATATAATTTGTAATAGTATCCAAGTTATCTTTATGATTTGACTGTTTATTCTGAAAACCGGTTGGATCATTTTGGTCATCTTAGAAAAGTTCTCATGCACTACAGAAAATTTGGCGTTTATTTGAATCCTTCCAAGTCCGTTTTCAGTGTCACGAAGGGTAAGCTTCTCGGTCACATTGTTTCCAATTCAGGGATAAGTATAGATCTAGAGAGGATTACTACCATTCTAAACCTCCTTGCCTCCACCTCCAAGAAAGAAGTTCAAGATTTCATGGGCATTATTAATTTTGTTCATAGATTTGTTCCTAATTTTGCTATCATGGTTAAACCCATCCATAATATTTTGAAGCAAGATCATTCTTTTTCTTGGACAAATGATGTCAAGAATGCTTTCCTTAGGATTAATATGGAAATCAGTTATGCACCAGTTTTGGCAAAAATGAATCTTGAGAAATATTTTATAGTATATACCAAAGCCACTAAGGAAGCAATTTTTGCTATCGTCTTACGATGTGATGACCAGAACAATGAAAAAACTGTATATTACATGAGTCAAAGTCTATCAAACGACAAGGTAAAATATTCTTACATTGAGAAACATGCTTTTTCTCTTGTCAAAGCTATAGAAAAATTTCACCATTTTATTTTGGGCAAACATACGTAGGTAAAAGTCCCTTTGCCTACTGTCAAGTTTCTACTTTCACAAACTTATCTTTCAAGAAAACTTGCACATTGGCTTGCAAAATTTCACAAGCATGATTTGGCAATCATGAAATCAAAGACGATAAAGGGACGAGACTTAGCCCTTCACCTCGCTTAGCATGCTGAGCCAGGTGAAGAACCTGACGATCAAGATAATCCTTTTTCAATGCTATTTTATATTGAAAATCAAAATTTCTCTATATCTGAGAATCCTTGGTATAAAAATATGGTGTATTATTTGCAGTATCAAAGGATCCCAGATGACTTAGATCCTCATCAAAGAAGGAGACTCTTCCTTGAAACTTTTAAGTATATCATTTTAGGGGACTCCTTGTTTACAAGATCTACTGATGGTTTGCTGCTACGATGTGTAAATGATGAAGACACAAAAAAAATATTACACAAAGTACATGGATCATCAATATATGTCATCGATATTGGTGGACATTTTTCTGCTAAGGCTACTGCTTTTAAGGTCATAAGAAATTGTTACTACTGACATTTGATATTTCATGATTCTTATAAATTTGCAAGGTCCCATGATAAATGCCAAAAATTCATTGGCAAAGAACGTCTTTATTCCATGCCTTTACAGCCTGTCCCTCCAGATTTCCCTTTTTCTAAGTGGGGTCTAGACTTTATTGGTCTAATCAATCCTTCATCCTCTGTAGGAAATATCTTTATTTTTACAACCACTAATTGCTTTACTAAGTGGACTGAGGTTGTCCCTCTTTGACATGTGCAAGATGAACATGTAGTCTCTTTTCTAGAGTCTAATATATTTTCCATATTTGGCCTTCCATTAGAAATCATTAGAGACAATGGTCCAACCTTCATTTATGCAAAATTGACCCAATTTCATGCTAAATTAGATGTCAATCATTTCACTTCATTTGCTTATTACCCTCAAGGAAACGGAAAAGCAGAGTCTACTAATAAAAACCTGGTCATAATTATAAAGAGAATCATAGAAGACAAATTGATCCAGGTGGATATTGGTGGCCACCCACCTATTCCAACTAGCTCCTCTTGACAATTTTAGTTCAACACGTTCTTTTGTACTTCTTTGTAATGGTGGGTTATACACTTTCGGGGCTGTCTGAATCCATAAACATATTCCGGGTGGATACTAGTGGCCTCCTACCTAATCCAACTGGCTTGTTTTGTATGTTTTCATGTCATCACATCTTGTTGTACTTCCAGGGTTGTTTTGGGGCCCTTAATAGTGTTTTTTTGGCTCGCCAGAGTCAAACTATAAATGGAGTCAGAGTTTGATGACATGATGTGTAGTTCTCTAAAATACCTTTCCAATGGGCTATCGCGTGCCTAAAACGAAGTTCGTATGAAAAAGTTACGACCTGGAGAAGTTCAGGTACCAACTTACCCATAGGGGCCCACATAACTTTTGGTGTTTCACCTCCGAGGGTTAGGTTTTTGGATATCTAGGGTTTTGAAATTCATGAGTAATATAAAAAAGGCCTCTAGAGCCTCATTGTAATCGTTCTTCTCAGAAAAATGCACGTATCATCCACATATCTTCTTAGAGATAACTACCACCATTCGAGCAAGTGTTTCAATTCTGCAGTTTTACAGTTTTAGCCCATTTAATTTATTCAATAGAATATATTGTTCACTGGATATCTGTGTTATTCTTCATATCTCTATGTTTATTGTATTCAGTTTGTTAATCAATTCTTTCCGCTCCTAAATTCAGATCAGTGGTATCATAGTGGTCTGCTCTTCATTCATTTTTCTTCATGCATGTCCCCGACAAGATCTGAGTACAAGAAGTTAGGAATCAAACCAATTGAGTTGTTGCAAGATTGACCATGCCGAGCCCAAAAAAAACCCATGGGAGATGAAAAGAAAGATGTTGTATCAAGAGATCCTTTTAAAATGTTCCTCGAGGAAGCCCTTGCACGACAAAGGAACGAAATGATGGACAAATTTGTGTAGATCCTTCAGTGGCTGCCCACAGGAGAAGCATATTCATCAAGTGGCCATGAAACCCCCTTCAAGGTACAAGTAAATTTTGATATTCCATTATTTGAAGGATTAAAATATGTGGATGTTGTAGATAAATGGTTGAATCTGCTCGAAGGGTATTTTTCGGTCCACAATTTTTCCGATAGGGAAAATATTACTTTTGCACTCCTCAAGGCCATCCCCCATGTTAAGGATTGGTGGGATGCTTACTGATCCGTCAGCATTTTTCGAAATGACTATGGTTGAGTTTTATTTGCATGCATTTATTAACCATTGGGAAACTTAACGAAAGAGTGAGAAAGCAAATGAATTATATAGCCATAGACATATATGCAAATCTGAAATGCAATAAAGAACAACAAACCATAATGCACAAGTTTGATAACGGAGTTCGGCAACTTTGCCTACGTCTCCGGGCCTTTTCTCTGTGAGGGAGGCTTCTTGATTTCTTTTCAAAAGCTTATTAGTACACATTTACAATGCTAATTGGCTTCTAGACTGATCTGTTCTTGTTCGCCATGATCTCTATAATCTTGCACAACTTACGGCACCTGAAACGGATGTCCCGAGCTCTCAAAAATCGTCCGACAACATCTCTACCTCAACAGCTTCCCTGCCTCAAACTGGCTTAGACCTGGCTTTGCCTTAGCATCTCTGCTCTCCAAAACCATCCAAAATATTTCCAAATATGACCCAATGGCCTCAACATGGCCTTGGTTAAATAGTGGGAAAGTTGGTTGTCAATCTCCAACTTCCTCCCAAGAATTAGGCTCTAAAAAAGCCCAATAACTCCCAATTATGAGTTAATTACATTAAAATTAATTAAAGTGGTTGAAAACCCACTTTATAACTATAAAAATAGTTACAATGAGCATTAAGCCCCCAAAGCTGGGTGCGCGCCCCCTTTTTTATGGTCATATTAATGTTGATATGGCCAAGCGCTTAGCCCAAAGGGCTAGCGCTGGCCCCAAACAATATTGGCACTTGGTCTCGTGGCTTACACATAGGACCACGAAACCCTACGGTATAACCGTTTGTACCAAACCATAACCAACACGTGCTCTCCCGGTTCCATTACTCGGTCATATGGCGTAGGTCGAGGGCTTACACATAAAAACCCCGCGCATTTGTTTTCAACCGCTGCGCCTATGGTCATATAATGTATAACATACGACCGCGGGTCGGGGCCTAGCCCCGGTCCGACACCCCCGCCTTTTAAAACAACACACAACTTAAATAGCATTTCGGTCGTTTGGTAAACAAGTTCCACCGGCGGGGCGGGTGGCTAGCCCAGCCCTGCCAGTCCTTTCAGCCACCCGGAGGTCACGGGTTCAATTCCCGTCCGAGCCAAAACAACTTTTTATAAAACAAACCAACGACGAATAATACGACGCCACGTGGCAGCCCACCACTGGGCCAAATGGCGCTTTTAAAACCAATCACAACCTGACACGTGTCAGCCGCCCATTGGTCCACGTCACTTGCCGCGTCGTCTTCCGTACGTCCAGTCAGCATTGCCACGTCCGTGCCACGTCACTTTCGTACGTCCAGTCAGCACTGCCACGTCAACGCCACGTCACTTCCGTACGATCCAGTCATCATGCCACGTAAGCCTGCCACGTCAGCTGCTGACGTCACCCTACCACGTGTCACCCTTTCAGTGGTGACACGTGTCACTTCAGGATTGGTCCAACTGCGCGCCAAAAATGCCAAATCAGCATGACACGTGTCGCCTTCCGGTGCTGCCACGTGTCGTCGTACGGAACCTGCCACGTGTCGTCCCCTGATGATGCCACATGTCACCTGTATGGATGTGCCACATGTCGCACGTACGAACGTGCCATGTGTCCCTATATGGAATGACACGTGTCATGTACGGACTATACGGACAAGTACAGTCAACATCCCAAAATTTTGCCTGTTTGGCTCGACGGACATAATGCGATATCTTCTTCATACGGACTCCGTTTGACATAAAAATTATACCACCGGAATCAGGAAGACGAGCCGGACGCAATGGTGTTGGTTTCGTTAGATTCCGAGCACTTTCATTTTTGAGCATTTTTCATGCCCTGACAGTCTTCTGAATCCGATTTCGGATCACTTACTCTGAGTAAAGGGCCATAGAGGAATTTGCAATATTTGTGGTTTCCCCTACATGGGATTCCTTCTGGGATTCCATTAAAGAACAATACTATCCTGTTGGAAGCTACAAGGACCAATACACCAGATGGACCACCCCGCGTCAAGAAAGGGACCATACAGTACCAACTTTCACTAATATTTTCCATACCCTGCACACCAAATTGGGTATCAAATACTTTGAGAAACATATGGTGCTCAAATACCATGACTCTTTGCATAGATACATTCAAACAAAAATGGAGTTTATGGACATCTTCTCATTAGGTACGACTTATAGATACACTGTCAAGATCGAGTAGAAATTTAAGTAGAAGAGGCGAGAGTTTGGATCTGCAAACTCCTCACAGCCAAAGCATGGAAAAGGTGGCCCCAACCCACACAGCAAGGGATAGAGAAAATATGGCCACTCTTAGGAAAACGAGTCCAAGATGCAACACAATAAGGGCAATGAAAAGACAAAGAAGGACACGAGAAAATGGTGTGAGTGCCATAAAATACCTTGGCAGAACACTGAAGAATGCCGCTCCAAGTAGTCACTCATGGATGAGTTGAAGAATTCTGAGTTAGAGGCTGATTTTGACTCCAAATCAAATCCCGAAGGAGGGAAGCGGATTATCGATGTTGAACCTAGTGCCACTATCTCTACTACCAAAGTCCGGCCAAGTGAACCAGAGAAAGGGGAATGCCTCTTTAACTCACAGATGTGGGTAAATGGTGCTCTGCTTCATTTCATTGTCGATAATGATAGTCAGGAGAACCTGATTTCAGTAGAGTTCGTCAAGCGGATTGACCTACAGATGACACCACACCCATAGCCCTACACCATCGGCTGGCTTCGTAAAAGGAAGAGATCTCCGTGTCAGCCAACAGTGCCGTCTACCCTACGACATAAAGACTTTCAAAGATGAGGTATTGTGTGATATTTCTCCCCTTGAAGTTTGTGATGCTCTTTTAGGAAAATTGTATTTGTGGAAGCGTCATGTTATGTATGAGTCTAGACCTCGTAGTGTTATTATTACTTTGGGTAGACAATTGTACAGGATACACGAGGTAGCGCCACCTACTGTTATTTCTTTAATATCTGCTACGCAATCCAGTAAGGTCATTTCATAGACCGAGAAGTTTGTCTTCTTTGTGAATCGTGCTACCAGTAAGCACAAGGTCACCGCCACATTCATGGCCTCTACAAAGAGTTTCTCTTTGTAGCAGAAGCAAGTGGATGGGATTGTGGAAGAGTGCATAGACATCTTCTCCTCACCCACCAGGGTACCAACACACTGCCAAGTCAAGCATCCAATTGATCTGATCCTCGGTGCACCTCTGCCTAATGGACCAACCTATCGTCGCCCACTAATGGAAAATGACGAAATCAGGTGTTAGATCCAAGAGATTCTTCAAAAGGGGAACATCATACCCAACTCCTCCCCTTGCGGAAGCCCGATTGTACTGGTGCAGAAGAAGGATAAGACTTGGCGACTCTGCATTGATTATATATCCTTAAACAAAATCACAGTTAGGAACCAATACTACCCAATTCCTAGGATTGATGACCTTCTTAACCAACTCAAGGGGGAAAAGTTCTTCATCAAGATTGACCTAAAGTCTGTCTACCACCAGGTTCCCATTGAACCAATTAATGTATGGAAGACAACTTTCAAATCTAAAGAAGGTCTCTTCGAATGGCTGGTCATGCCATTTGGCTTAACAAATGCACCAACCATTTTCATGAGGTTGATGAATGATGTATTGAGACCCTTCACCAACTCTTTTGTGGTGGTATATTTGGATGACATCCTCATCTTCAGTATAAATTGGGAGGAGAACATGCGGCATACTCAACATGTTTTGAGCACTCTACGACAACACAAGCTATATGCCAACTTGGAAAAAGGCTCTTTTGGAATGAACATGGTCCAATACTTGGGATACATTGTTTATGAGCACAAGGTACATGTTGATCTAGCTAAGATCCAAGTCATCCATGAATAGCCAGCCCCRACCACACTAACCAAGCTTAAAATATTCTTGGGATTGGCCAACTTCTACCGACGGTTCATGTTGGGATTCTCCCATATGGCATGGGGCCTCAGCCAGGTGACCAAGGGTAGTGGCAGGGAAAATTTCGTGTGGGTGAAGGAACAACAATGAGCATTTGATGATCTAAAGCATCACTTGTGCTCAGATCCAATACTCTCCTTTCCTGATCTGCAACAACCTTTCAAGATTGAGACTGATGCATCTGACTATGTTGTAGGCATAGTTCTCACTCAACACGGTCATCCAGTGGCATACCATAGTGAGACACTCTCAAATATTTTCCGGAAAAATACCCCACCTATGACAAGGAAATATATTCCATTGTGGAAGCTTATCATCAATGGAAACATTACATTATGGGAAAGGAGACGATCATCCACACTAATCACAAGCCTCTGCAGTTCATATAGACACATGGGAAGTTGTAGAACGATCGCCATAAGAATTTTTCCACCTAGATGTAACAATTCCATCTCCATATCAAGTATAAGACAAGGAGCACAAATTGTGTCACTAACTTCCTCAATCGACCTCCCATGGATGCACTCACCACTGTGCTCTATTCCCGTGGACATGAGGCATCCGATTGGCCCCAAATTTATCAACAAGATACAAACTTCGCCACCACCTATTGGATCTTGGTTACATGAGTGAATGTTACCAATTTTCACATTTAGGACAGATTGTTATGCCATCTGGTCCATCTCTGTGTTCCTGCAAGCGAGCGTGCAAAGCATATTTGGGAAGCCCACTATAGTAAGATGGTAGGACATTTTGGTGTGGAGAAAACTTTGGGCATTCTACAACAACATTTTTATTGGCCAAAACTTCGATAGGACGTCAACAAGTATATCATATCTTGCACTGCATGTGCCATTACCAAACCAACCATCAAGAAACAAGGCTTATACACTCTTCTTCCTACCCCCGAGAAGCCTTGGGAATCCATATTGATGGATTACATGTCTGTCCTTCCATTCACCAAGCATGACAATGATTGTGTATTCATGTTCGTTGATCAATTTTCGAAGATGGCCATCCTCAAAGCCTACAAGAAGAATATCACAGCGGTAGATACTGCCGAGATCTTCTTCAAATGAGTGTGGGTCCATTTTGGGATACCACATACCATCATCTCTGAATGGGACATCAGATTCCTCAACACATTTTGGTCGAGTCTCTGGTCACTATTGGACACCAAGCTCACTAAATCCACTGCTTTCTACCCCCAAACAAATGACCAAATAAAGGTCATCAATCGGATGATTGTGCACATCCTGTGCATGTACAACTCTAAGAATCCATGTACATGGGATGCGAGTCTCCCCTATGTTCAACATAGTTACAACATATCTCTCCATAGCTCCACCGACCATATCCCATTTTAGGTGGGGTTGGGTTTCCAACCCTTGAGTCCCATTGATGTTTCACTACCTCTTTCCACTACACAAACATACCCTTCCTATGTTCAGTCCGAGACTGACAAAGAAATCAAATCCATTAAGTGGATTCAACACATTCGCCAACATGTCCATGAGATTTTTTAGAAATCCAATGCCAAGTACAAGCAACCACATTATCAACACAGGGCACCACACTAGTTTTAGGTTGGAGACAAAGCCTGGTTACATTTGCAGAAGGAGCATCTCACAGGGCCCCATCGAAAGCTCTGCCCACTTCGCTATGTGCCTTACACTATCACCAAGGCTGTGGGTAGCAATCCTTTTGAGCTCAAAACTCCACCCTTCCTTGGCTTGCACCCAGTGTTCAATGTGGACCTCCTTCGATCATATTTTCCACCATTGTTGGACACCTCATATATCGCATAACAACTAACACATACAAATATCAACCCTGAATGCATGGAACAAGCATACACTGATCATTTAGTGGACACACAGTTCTAGGGCACTCACACAGTTCTAGGGCACTCACCAGCAGGGGATCCATCTTTATTGGGTTGTCAAGGTAGGCAACTCAACCAAGAAAAGTGGCTGACTAGGGGCCAAATTCAATAGAATCTTCCTCACTTGATGGGAACCTGAACAATGGATACCATTGATTCCTAAGAGGGGAGGACTAATCCAGGTGGAAATAAATGTCCACCCACCTATTCCAATCATATTCTTCTGCTTGACAATTTTATTCAACACGTTCTTCTGTACTTCTTTTTAATGGTGGGTTCTACACTTCTGGTGCTGTTTGAAGCCATAAACATCTTCCAGGTGGATACTGGTGGCCTCCCACCTAATCCAACTAGCGTATTTTGTATGTTTTCATGTCATCATATCTTGTTGTACTTCCAGGGTCGTTTTGGGGCCCTTAACAATGCTTTTTTGGCTCGCCACAATCAAAATATAGACGAAGTCAGACTTTGACAACGTAATGTGTAGTTCTCTAAAATACCTTTACAATAGGCTATCATGTGCCTAAAACATAGGTCGTATGAAAAATTTACAACCCTGGGAAGTTGAGGTACCAACTTACCCATAGGGGCCCACATAACTTTTGGTGTTTCACCTCGTAGGGTTAGGTTTTTGGATGTTTAGGGTTTTGGAATTCATGAGTAATATCAAAAATGCCTCTGGAGACTCATTATAATCATTCTGCTAAGACGAATGTGCATAGCAACCACATCTCTTCTCAGAGATAGCTACCACCATTTGAGCAAGTGTTTCAGTTTTGCAGTTTTACAGTTTTAGCCTATTTCATTTATTCAATAGAAGATATTGTTCACTGGATATCTGTGTTGTTCTTCATATCTTTGTGTTTATTGTATTCAGTCTGTTAATCAGTTCGTTCTGCTCCTAAATCTAGATCCAAACCTCGCTTGTGGCACACACTTCTAACTTATGCTCTGTGGGCAGACCATACTACCACCAAAGAAAGTACATGCTTTACGCCTTTCCAGCTCGTATATGGCCAATAAGCTATTTGGCCTATTGAATTGGAACTTTCTTCCTTACGGTTGATGTTACAGACTGAAGAATTAAATTCTTCTGATGTTTCTCAAAGGATAAATACACTGCCAGACTTGGAAGAACAAATAATTTTTTACTTGGAAAATTTGAAGAGGAGGCAACAAACAGTGAAGGCGTATTTAACAAAAGAGCAAAGAATGCTAAATTTTAAATTGATGAAAAGTCTTATTGTGGGATTCATCTCATTCTGAGAGAGGGAGACACTCTAAATTCCAAAATTTATGGCTAGTTCCATTTAAATTTGCTTATATCCTCGACACAAATTCATATATTCTAAAGGACATGGATGAGTGATTGTTTTCTTACAGTACCAATGGTTCCCATTTGAAACATTATGCGGAACCATCTTGACCACCGACTCAATTTTGTGTAAATATGATTGTTGTATATATATTTTTATCTTACATGTTTTCTATCATTTTTGGTTATTGAGTTTATTTTCTGTTGTTTTTTTTGCATGGTCATCAGAAATAAACCCGGGAACAATTTTTCCATAATGATGTCATTCTGTAAGTATTGTTGATCAATGAAAACAAGATAGACATAACTACTACGATTTATTCCTTTTGAGAAACTGAGAGAATAGATTTTGCTTTCAATACCGTTGAAGTATAGTTGGTTTTGTTTTCTTCCTTGTTTCTGCTATCCCTTTCTTCCATCCATCCTGAGATTCAAGAGCATATCAGAATCATTCTCCTCGATATTGAAAAGTGTTATTAGCTGCGAACCTTGTTGATTTTTATGCATACAAGACCACTTCCCCTCATACATCTCACTTTCCATAAGTTATTCCCCGGAGTCTCATCTCATCTTTTCCCTTAACTCATCATTTTCTCCCTGTTGCATAACTATTTTATGAGCAGTTTCAATTACCTACTTCTACCGGTCTATGGATCCTAGCCTTCTGATTTCTAAATCCGTTGAGAACAAATTTCCCTGTGGAGTCACCAGTTTGTTGATGCCTAAAAAAAAGCAACATGAGATCCCTGCCCGCAAATAAGTTGCAATGAATTTATACGTACATACTATTAATACTAAATAGGCTGGACCCATTTAGGATAGTAATAAAATGAAATGACTCCTCTTGCTAAGATGTCAAAGCTTCACTTATTACTACATTACAAGAATAATTACACAATTGGGAACAAGAGAAAAACTCTGGTTCTAATTGCAATTTATTGATGGTTCGTTTATAATTTGATTTGAAAAAAAATGTTTATGTCATTAGAAATTCTCTCCCTTGCTACATCTAGACTATAACACTAAGCGCGAGTTATGCATAAACTTATGTTTGGACATTGGGTCATCATATGGTATGGAATTTCTTTGGTAGACTGTATATGTTTTGGATCCTTGTGGTGGTTTTGAACCCAACTTTTGATATTAGAGGTTCATATAGTCACTTTGCCAAAACTTTGGACATATGTGTAAAGGGTTGATGGAAGCTAGTGTGCTTCATTATGCTATGGTTGGTGACATTTAATTATGGGAGATGGGAAGTGACATGAATTTATTACACGTTGTTCTTACCCTATTTCGGGGACGCCACCTTCACTATGTTTTTGGTATTTATTCTGGGCACTCTGGTAAATAGAAACTCCACCATTTTAGGCCTTGAAGGAGTTGCATCTCATGGTTTACTTAGATTTACCCTTACATGTATGAAACTTTTATCTCTTCATTCATTAAATTGAAACTCTACTCGAGTTAAAATCACTTTGTTGGATCTAGGACTTTTCTTACAAAATGTAGTTGTTCTCCAAAGTTTATAGCATTTTGATTTGGGGTTTTCCTTGTTTTTCCTTTTGGGCATTTGAGAAACTGAAACCAGAACTATAGCTCGACTTTGTGTTTGGGTTAGGGTATGAATTATGATGTGCCTGGAGAAAACGTTGTATTTATACTGTTGATACGAAGTCTATGGTGTATTGTTTGCATTCTTTCTATGCAAAATGCGATGTATTTTCTTTCGATGCAAAATGCAATCTTATGCAAAAGGCATAAGATTGATCTGAACCAAAGTTATTGCTCAACATTCTACTCTTTTTGGATTATATGGATTGGTTACATTTGGAACAAACATTGGCAATTGTAATGTTGGAAAAGGTTTTTACAACAATTAAATTCATGTTTGCTCGGATTCTATGACTAATTTCTAAAGTGTTCTCTTCTTCTGTAAAATAAAAGGGCAATGAAGGGTGCTTATATTACCCTAGCCAAACCCACACCTTGGAAAATTTGTATGTGGTAAGTTCTGTAACCCTGGAAGTTTTCCAAGAAATTATTTTTAGGAATGAATTATTATTTCCGTGCTTATGGGATGCACTTAAAACCTCACACCTACTCTGTTTCGTTTCAAGCCTTGTTTCCCATTGGATTCAAACATATAGATAATTTGAAGTATTGTTTCTTGCCCCAATAATCATAAAATTGATTCGAAAACTCAAAATTGTGGGCTCGCTGTGTTATTTATCCACCAGGAATTGGGTTTACTTTTGAAGTTAATATGAGTTGTTGATTATTAAACCCACACTGGGGTTTTCGAGCCACTTTAGTTTTGTTGCTAATGATTTGAGGTTATAGCGAAATTTTTGATGCACCATTGAAGGATCCTTGTGATTCTTTTCAGTCTTTCATGCCAATTTAAAATATTTGAGTTATGATTATTTTCAAGACAAAATGATTTATTATTGGTCTTATACAAAATGCTTTACCATTTTAAAAGAATATCTATGGTTTTGGGAAAAAAGAAAAGGAAGACTACGAAAGTTGACAGTTCTGGAATTTTCCTCAAATTTGATATTAAACTATTTGAAGGTTGTAGTTAATGGATGTTGTATGATGAAGTTTTATAAAATAAATGGTTGTGGCTCGAATGAGATTTTTTTAAGGGGATTCTTGCTTTCCAAATTGTCTTGGCGAACAATGGTAAAATATTTCCAGCAAAGAATATTATTATGAACTACATAATTAATAAATGATATTTTATTTATTGAAACAATAACCATCTTACTCCTATCCATGATATCAAATTTCACTCATTATATGCCCATCATTCTCCCAATAACATTTAATTCACTTCCCTGTTCTGTTATTATAAATTCATTCAAAGGATTTGGATGATGATTTGAGTGAATGTTTCAATATGAAGGCATTGTTTATTAAAGGAAAGGCTCTCCATTTTGCTTGAACAATATCCATTTGTTCTTTCCTGTCACGATATCATTTTTCATTCATTACAATGCCCCCCATCTTCCCAATAACCTTGTAATTCCCTGTTAATTTGCAACTAATGATTAAATTCAGTATTTGGTGGATTGTATCAATGGATGGATTGCATATGCTTTTGTTGTGAATAATAGAACCAACATCTCGATTTTATTTTAGGTAGAGTATTAGTGAACGGATTGTTAAAAAATTTCATGTTCTGATTGAAATATTGCTTGAGGATGATTTTTTTTACCAGGGTTGACAATGGAAGTGGTGAAAACAGAGGTAGAGGAAACAATTGGCAAAGAGGCCATAAAAGGCCATGATTTCCAATATATTTTGACGTTGATCCGCAATAACTAAATCACCTTTAACAAGATGGGTTTTTCAACCTAGTTGTCTAAGGGATTCTCCAACCTCGACCTGAGAGGCCTCCTTTCCAGCCACATCAAAACTTCTCTGGTATCCGTGTTCCCACTCATGTTTCTATGCAGCCAAAACCACCTGCCAATGATGGTTGAAAAGAGATCATCCATCAACCTACTGCACTTCATAATCATTGGCCTACAGTATCATTGTCATTGCCTCCTCCTCCACTGCCATTCAATCCAAATTCCCAAGATGATCGCATTGTTTCGCTTGCCTAGTCCTCACATGCAAGCAAAAGGCTCAAAACCACCATGCTCGAAGCAAAGATTGATAAAGGGGAAAAAGTGACCAATTCCCCTAGCTCTTCCAAAAATTCCTCTAAATCTGTGTCCTCCCATCTTTAGAGGAATTTTCGAAAGAGCTAGGGGAATTGGTCACTCCTCTAAAGATGCAATCGAAAGATCAAAAGAGGGAAGTAGTGAAAAGAGGCAAACCACCTCTTATAGAAAATATTGATTTTGATGCTGTTATTGGTTTGGCACCATAACATTTTTTTGGACAGCAAGCATATATTTAGACAAAATATTTTTGATAACGTGGATATTATCCTATTTTTGGTCAACAGTCATGCTTTATTTTTCTTAATAATAAAATGTTTGACTATTTATGTGAATGGGAGTTGCAAGGAAAATGTTGGAGCATATATTGGGTTATTATGTTTCACATTATGCTGATTATTAAAGTCAATAAAAATGGAGTAACAAGGAGGATTCATATTTTGTTAAAATTTAACAAAGAGATTAGGGGTCCCACCTATTTAGTTATTATTTAATAGACCCATATTTATTTTATTATTATCTATTTGTCTCAAACTAGTGGTTAAGATAACTAAATCTTAACAAGAGAAAGGTATTTGAACTACCATAACTTGTTTGAAGAAGAATAAAATCTCAATCAAAAGAAGAGACAAAGGAGAGAGAGAACATAAGGAGAACTTCTGATATAAGGTATACTCTATACTTGTGAGATATTTCTTTTTCTTCATTCATTTTGAATTTTCTAGAAAGCTGAACCATATTGATGACAGTAGGGTCTTATTGAAGGCAACATGTTTCAAAACTGAATCATATCTTTCAACAACATGTTTCTAAAGGTTATGATCTTTCTTGGCAGTCTTTGTGTTCATGTTTGTTTATGGATTAGATTTCATAATTGATAAAGGATATTTTGCAGAGTCAAGTGACAACACTTTTATGGCAAGCTGATCTCGATCTTTAGCTTTAGTTTATTTTGTTGTCAGAGTCTTTTTTTATGGTGTCCACTAGAGGCTTCTAAATCTGAATTTGGTCCCACCCTAGTAGGGGTTTGTAAAGTGAATTTTTGCTTTGTATCTCAGAATGAAATTAATATAAAAACCCAATTTTCTGATTTCAGTTTCACATGCGTATCTTATGATATTGTTCATATTTTACTTTTATTCTCGTCTCTGTTCCTTTACACACTTATGTATATCTCCAGTTTTTTTTTTTCACAGTTACATTTAAAATATAAAATTAGCCTTAGTCCCTAGTACATATTACCTTTGGATTAAGATATTGTTTTGAATTAAATGCTATAAACCTCGGGTAACATTCCCAACTATCTTGTCTTAGCCTAACAAGATTTGAAAATGATTGAGTAAGGTTCTTCATACCTTTCCTCAACATTTATTTGGTGACCATACTGGGGAGATCTTCCATATCTCTTTGGTTGATTGTATCACGATTATATTTCATCTTCTGTTTTGTCTGATTACTCTTTGACTGATTTTCTCCATGACAGTACCTGTTATGAGACAACCCATTATTGGAAACAATCTTGATGACCAAACCAACATTTCATTGAATTTATTCAACACTGTTTTAGAAACTTCTAGTACTCTTGTTGAGCTTGAACGCTCTTGGGAAATAATTGAAAGGGACATAAACATATGTGAATGTTGGGAAGCCAGGCAAAGGCATCCCATAAATCAACAATAACCTCCATTTTCTATCTTTTATTCCACATCCTTTAATCCTCGCATTTCTCGAAGGAGAAGAGGGTTGTCCCCTGAAGCAATCCCTATTTTTGAAATAGGAAGGAGGAAAATTTTCTTATCAAATCAACGAAGTTCTCTTAAGAGAACCTTATCTAATTCTTCTAGTTCATCTTTATCACCCATACCTATCACTTTCAACATGACATCTGTGGGTAGTGGTAGTAGCACCGTAGGTCCATCCTCCTCACAACCTTCTGATTCATTAGTGGTTGGTAGTATCTACAATCATCAAGTCCCTCTTCAATCCACTACCATCCCTACTAACTTCATTAAGAAATATGGAATTTTCCAATTTGAGGAAGATGCTACAACCACTCCATGGCACGTATCTTCTCCTTTGAATCTCGCACCACCCTCCCACCCGTTACCAAAATTCAAGGATCATTTACCTAGGTTCTCGGTAAATGGTACCGTTACTATGAATGGACACCTGGTAGAATTCTCAAATGCTTGTCACAACACAGGGGCTAACGATAATGACACTTTCATGCGTTTATTTTTTAATTATCTCAAAGGTAAAGCCACAAAAAAATGCTTTGACCTACCGCCCCAAATCCTTTCAACTTGGGAAGAATTGATTTATTGGTTCAAATCCACTTATGGACAACCCAAGAGTCCAACTGAGCAGTTAAGGGAATACACCAATATTTCTTATAAGGATGGTGAAACCATTAAACATTTTAACCTTCATTTCACTAAACTATATAATCAAATTACCGAACTAATCCATCCTCAAAATCAAGCTGCTTTCATGCATTATTATAATGCATTACCTTCTCCGTATCATCATAGACTTGAAGAGAAGGCTATCAACAATCTCTATTTCACTCTTCAAGCTTGCCTAGAATATGAAGAGAAACTTGAAAGAACAGGCCTTCCTAAGGGAGTCTTGGTCAAGAAAACATACATGTTTGTCATTCTCCAACTCATGCAAGATATGAATGATAGGATGCTATCTTATGAACGGAAAGGAACTTCTTATTCCTCTTCCCTTGGGGATTCGTTTTCTTCCCTAGCGCATTTTAGAAACATGAATGAAATGTTTTTTCAACTGAAGGCTATAATGAATCACAGTTGGTGTAATTTCTGTGAAGAAAATCATGATGAGAATACCCGCGAGGTTAAAAGAATGCTAGAGATAAGATCTTTGGAAAATGGCCTGATACTACAATCGTTGTTTTAGATTGGGCTGAACGAGAAGATGTTATGGTAATCAATACAAGGAATAAATCTTAGACCGCCAAGGGAAAATTTGATATTCCCCGTACTTCTTCTGCCCCAAGCTCATATTCTCAAAGTTATGATACACTAGCTGTCAAAACTTTGGATAATCAAGGAGTGTGTCCTCCTCTTCCCTCATCTAAGTACAATATCCTAAATCAATTGGCTATTATCAAAGCTGATGCTACTATTTTGGACATGGTTGTCATCCTAGAACAACAGAAGCATCTCAAGGACTTCATGGAAGGAAAGGTTTCTACTATAGACAATCTATTTGAAGAGTCAAAGGAAGAGGAATCAATTGTAAATAAGATAAGTGTAAATAATTTTAGGAACCCTGCAAAAAACCCCCCTTTCTATATTTCAGTAAAAATCATGGATAAAAAATCTCATTGTTTCCTAATTGATGGCAGGTCTAGTCCAAGTGTGATGTCTAAAATTATCATGGAAGAGCTTGACTTATCTTGCACTAACGAAACTTCTAGAAGCATGCTCTCTTAACATAGTTTGCATCAATCAACTATAGGTGAAATCAAGGATGTAACCTTAGTTTTGTTTGTGCAATCCAAGATAAGAACAACCCTCAACATCCAAGTAATTGATATGCGGGTGAGTAACTATTCAATTATTTTAGGAAGATATTGGAAAGCCTTAACTGGTGGACACCTTTCACTTGATGGTACACATTTTTCCATCCCTAGGAACATAATGAACATTATAGTCCTTAGGAAATGAATAATTTCATCGTATATAGAGAGTGTACCCCAACCTAATGTAAATTATCTTAAAGAGGATTTGGGAGTGTACTTTATCTTTTCCGATGAAGGTGACACTATACTTGAACCAATTGATTTTGGTGATGCCATGTGGCACATGAATTTCGATGGCTCATGTTCAAATGAAGGAAATGGAGCCAACATCATTCTATATTCTCATGTAGGTAAAATATACAATTTCTCTTATAGGTTGGAATTTACTTGCACAAACAATGTCACGGAGTTTGAGGACTTATTGTTAGGCATCAAAAATGAATATAACCTTGGTTGTGGCCACCTTATAGTTTTTGGTGATTCCATACTTGTTGTGAATCTTGTATGAAAAATTTATGTAGCAAGATATATGTTACTTAAACATTATACTCAAGCTGTTTGGATGCTGATTTCAAATCTGTTATCATTTAACATCACTCATGTTAAGAGGGAACTTAATTCAATGGTTGATAGGTTAGATATTTTTGCAGCACCTCCTACCTGACAAATTTTACCTCAAATACCTGATTGTATGTTCCAGTCTCTATATCGCCCTCACATCACTGATAACATGGAATCATGGAAGGTTTTCCTGAGTGATGAAGGCATTTGCACTTTCATACAAATTGAACCATTTAAGCCCAAATAAATCATCTCAGTTGAAGATGAAAAATTTCCTAAAGGCTTGACTCCTCTCGAAAGTTCATTTTCATCAAGTGATGTAGTCAAGAAGGAAACACCTAAGGAAGAGGAGTCAAAAAGGAAAATTGGTGATACCATTTCCTTAAATATTGGGACATTCGAATCTCAAAAGATCATTAAATTAGGTGCCTAATGTTCTGATGAAGAAAAAGAGAAATTGATAGAATTACTCCATGAATTTCAAGATGTTTTTGCCTGGTCATACGAGGGTCTTCATGGTTTTGATCCTACTCTCACACAACATGCCATTCCTATCAAGGAAGGGGTAAAACCAGTTATGCAAAGAGAAATATGTATTAACCTTGTGCTCGAGGCCACTATTAGAAAAGAATTGGAAAAATTGTTGAATGCTAATATAATCTTTCAAGTTAAGTCTTTCAACTGGTTTTCAAATCTGGTCCCTGTTCGGAAAACTGATGACCAGATTAGATTATGTGTCAATTTCTACGCATTGAATAGGGAAAGTGTCAAAGACCATTTTCCACTTTCCAATATGGAAATGATTCTACAATAGGTTGCAAGGTCTCAGATGATGTCCTTACTTGACAGTTTCTCTAGGTATAATCAAATTAAGGTAAAAATGACTAATAGGTATAAAACCACATTTACTACATGCTGGGGCACATTTGCTTACGAATGCATGCGTTTTGGATTATCTAATGCCGCTGCCAGATTTCAAAGAGATATGCAGATAGCTTTTGACGATCTAATCGGTAAGATTATCCAAGTTTATCTTGATGATTTGACTGTTTATTTGAAAAACCGGTTGGATCATTTTGGTCATCTTAGAAAATTTCTCATGCGCTGCAGAAAAATTGACGTTTCTTTGAATCCTTCGAAGTTTATTTTCGGTTTCACGAAGAGTAAGCTTATCTGTCACATTGTTTCCGATTTAGGGATAATTATAGATCCAGAGAGGATTACTTCCATTCTAAACCTCCCTACCCCCACCTCCAAGAAAGAAGTTCAATCTTTCATGGGAATTATTAATTTTGTTCGTAGATTTGTTCCTGATTTTACTGTCATGGTTAAACCCATCCATAATATTTTGAGGAAATATTGTTCTTTTTCTTGGATAGATGATGTCGAGAATGCTTTCCTTAGGATTAAGAAGGCAATCAGTTTTGCTCCGGTTTTGGTGAAACCGAATTTAGAGAAAGATTTTATAGTATATACCAATGCCATCGAGGAAGCAATTTCTACTATCCTCTTACAATGTGATAACCAGAACAATGAGAAACCTATAGCTTACATGAGTCATAGTCTATTAGATTATGAGGTAGATTATTCTTACATTGAGAAACATGCTTTCGCTCTTGTCAAAGCTATAGAAAATTTTTTCTATTTTATTTTGGGCAAGCATACGCAGGTAAAAGTCCCTTTGCATGTTGTCAAGTTTCTACTTTCAAAAACTTAGCTTTCAGGAAAACTTGCACATTGGCTTGCAAAAATTCAAGAGCATGATTTGGAAATCATGACTTCAAAGATGATAAAGAGACAAGACTTATCCCTTCACTTAGCTTAGCACGCTGAGCCAAGTGAAGAACTTGGCAATCACGATAATCCTCTTTTGGCGCTATTTTATATTGAAAATCAAAATCTCTCTATATTTGAGCATCCTTGGTATAAAAATATGGTTTATTATTTTCAGTATCAAAGGTTCCCAGATGACTTAGATCCTCATCAAATAAGGATACTCTGTGTTGAAGCTTCTAAGTATATCATTTTAGGGGACTCCTTGTTTAGAAGATCTACTAACGGTTTGCTGCTACGATGTGTAAATGATGAAGAAGCACTTAAATTATTACATGAAGTACATGGATCATCAACATTTTTCATCCATATTGGTGGACATTTTTCTGCTAAGTGTAATGTCCCTGGCCACCCAGGCCGAACAACACTACCAAAACTCTGCTTTGTTCAAGCTCTGAAACCGTTCTTTTGTAAATTCTAGCCTTAGAGGCCTGTTGGATTGTGCCTCAATTAAATTTTGCAGAAGACATAATACACATAAATTTAACAAATGATTTACATTCTACTATCACACAACATAATGTAGAAATAAAAGTAAAAGCACACATGTAAAGTTCACAGGAAAAACCCATAAACATAAGAACATATATAAATACACAACATGTAACCAAACATGGAAATGGTACTTATATTTTAATTTAAGTACACCAAGTGCGTGAATACCTTCCATGAAACTCCCATTCATAGACCATGCTGCTCATCACTCTCAATAGTGGGTCACCCCCGAGTTGGGACTAAACTCCACCCGGGAAAAAGGATTCCTAAGCTAGGTAGGGATAGCATGAAACTACACAGCCAATAGGAAGGACTTCCTCCAAGGAGCCAAATTACACACACATCTCACAACCTCTCATTCCCCACATGTCTGTCCCACCCCAGGAAGTATACACCTTCACTGCCCAACAATCCATTGACTTCTCCACTTCCCTTCCAGGGCTTCAACAACAGGTTAGATCAAGAATTCTCAGAGCGCTATAGCTGTTGCTGGGATACCTCCAGGAGAACTCACTTTGCCAACAACCTCTCTCACTTGGAGAGAGTTTCTCACAGGCCTGAAAACCTGCTTCTTCAATCACAACAAACTCTCTCACAACCCAACTCTTCATTCCATCTCCTAAGCCAATCCAATAAGGTGTCTACAACAACAACGACTCGGTTATGGACACAGGTGAAGGTATCAATAGAACTCGGGTAAGGAAGGGTACGTGCTCATCAAAATACCAGAGCGTGCATTTATAGAGGTCCACGATGGAAGATGGTTCAACAATGGTGGAAAAATACTGACTGCCTGAATTCTCTATGCATGAGTGAATGGGAAAAATATCCCCAAAATAGAGGAATTATCCACATATATTTTCATGCATCCTAGATGACACATGGCTCTCTAGGAGCTCGCTTCCCCTCCACTTGGGATTCATTCCTCTTCCCTAAATAACTTAGGATAAAAGGTTGTGTCTAAACCTTATCCTTTTAGGAATATATTATAATATTCCTTTGGAGATAATCCCTCAAGCTTAACCCCCTTCCCTAACCTCTTAGCTCCTTCCATTTCCCTTCCTAGTGGAGCTTAGTCCCCCATCCTCGTTTATTGTGGTCGGTATACACACATTGATGTATTATATTAATGATATGAGTGTTACATATACAAACACAGGGTCATTGTCCTAATCATCTCATAAGCCTCCTAGCTTATAATAACTTGGCTCACTAGCCTATCAAACATGTTTACAATACACGATTAAAACTAGGGCTTGGCCTTGGGATATTACAATCCCCTCCCCTTATTTATGCACCGTCATCAGTGCATTATATGCCATGTCTAATTCAAAATTCTTCAAAAAGCTCCAAGATTTTGATATTGGAAACTTGTTATTCACCTGGTGCTCTGGTTTCAAGCACCTATTTTGGTATCAATACTGCAGCTGGAAGTCATTTTCTCTACTCCATAGAGCTGCTTCAGGAAATAATTTAGCTGACTGTTCCATTTGACACACCCTCCTTATGCAAACTACCATGCCATAAACATTCATGAGTTGCCTATTCCTTGTTGCACTCACCCTTCCAGGTCAAGCATCCTTTCACTACTACACAGTCCATCGACGATCCATATTTCCAAGGATTTTACACACAAGGAGAGCGCCAACCACTTACCATAACCTCTCACCAAGGTTCTTGATTGAAGGGATTCAATGTATCCAACAGTAGTTATTATTTCATCATTCCAACTTTGACCAATATTGTCTCATCTGCATCACACACATGCAGTTATCATGATAGAACATAAAATAATTCATTTAGAACTCAAACTTATTTCATAAAGAATTCAACTTTTCCCAAAATATGAAATTCTATTTCATAATTTTTCATTGTTGTTGCAATAATAGGATGCAATCTTCCTTTTGGATTTCAACAAGCACCCTGCTGAATACCATTTTTCCTACCATGCTTCTATCTTGCATTTAGCCAACAAATTATTAGTATTTCTTGCACATCATACTTTTGTTATAATATGTACAAAAACCTTATAACATGATCTTAGAAATGTTACATTGATCAATTCAATCACAACTACAAAAATGAATTATCATTCTATGCATACACCTGTTCATAATTAATATCATTAATTTCATTACTTCTTTTTTCTGAACAAATTTTTTTATGTAGTCAATTCTCATGTGACTACTTGACTTGCAACTTTCTTGTTGCAATGTCTAACAACTCTTTAAATGTTCTGAACTCCATGAGTTAGCACCACTTCAACCATTAGTATAGTTATTTCCATGCAATAATTTATATGCATGCACTCACAAAAAACATTCAACAAATGCATTTAAGTATACAATTCCACCATGCCTAAGTGAAACTCTGCCACATACTAGACATGAGTGCAACTCTCAATGTGTATACACCATTGCATTGATTTTCAGAATGATCCTTATCTAAGTCATGTATCTCACCATCCATAAATTGGAATTCTGGACAATGTCTTGACACCTTCTCCACCCACTTCCCATTGTCTTCTTGATTATTTGGATGCCTTCCTTTCCGACCCAAACACTACACCCAAAATATAATTTTGTGTTAGCAAAAAGGTTGCAGTCCAAGTATTATTTAAATATAGGAAGCTTTTGGGTATTCGTGTGGTATATAACCTTTCCATATCCAACCATGTCCTGGTCTCATGCATGACTAGTGTTCTTGGCATCATTCCTATAACAAGTTCTTATATTTTATTTCTTTGGTTATTACCACATAACCAAAATAACATGACATGTTACTATGTCAGTGTGTGCATTCCAAATCTAAAAGATTTGATATCTATAACATGCCTCTAGCCTTTACCACACCTAGTGATATCTTATTCATGTTAGTTCATTTAAATAATACCATACTGTGTATTATAAAATTCTATCTGGGGAAGTTCTCACCTAAATTCCCCTTCGACAATTATGCAACATAATTTCCCAAGAAATACTTAACTGCATAGTTGTCATTAAATAAATTAGATGTTACCTGGTTAGTTGATGATAGTAGAATCTTCCATGCCTCTTTATCAAACTTATAAGAAACACTTTAGTTTTCTTTTGCTTCTTTACATAGGCAACAACATTACCAACAACACTTGCAACATGCAAGCATTCTCTTTTTATGGCTGTCCCAACAATCTATGACATAATTGCTACTATAGTAATTGCAACAACTTCTTTCTTCCTGAATCACTTCTCTTGTTGATCCTAGAAGTCTTCCATTCTTCCTAGATTCCTGATTCTT
Organism: Picea sitchensis; assembly: GCA_010110895.2. Lineage (NCBI taxonomy): Eukaryota > Viridiplantae > Streptophyta > Pinopsida > Pinales > Pinaceae > Picea > Picea sitchensis. The sequence continues at coordinate 172,510 of SNQJ01S0003012.1, forward strand.
CTTGTGCTCTCACTGTAATCACCATGCATGATTATTTTTGACCAAAGCACTTTCTAGCCAATTCAATCTTGGCTGCCTTTTCTTTTCTAGCTTAATACTAAGCTGATATTAACCTTCAACATTCATTTATTTTCTGGATCTATCTATCCCAACTCATACTTGGACGAATTACAATTCCAAAACATGTTGTTTTATAGACCTTGGATTCTTCAACATCCATTTACTTTTCAGCTAAACTACTTCATCCCTTTCCTGATTGACTACCTTAGTACTTGAGGTTTCTTGTACCCTTCTCTTCTCTTTGCCTACTAGTCTTCAACTGGACTTGCATAGCCAATCTATAGCATACTATAAGGATGAACATATTCCCCCTTTGCTAGCTGTATATAATTATTTGACATCCATTTTTGAAACATTCTTCAACTGCCTTGCTGAAATTTCTCTGATAGCTACAACCTTGGGAATTCCTTGGATTGTCCTCAAATTTCCTTCTTCATCCAGGAAAGTGAATGCCTTGTTATGATAGTCTAAGGTAGCATGGTATTGGTCCAACCAATCCATACTGATTAATAAGTCATATGAACCTAAAGGCAATATGTTAAAATATTCCTTGGTACTCAGCCCATTCATGTTTACTAGACATGACTTAACCAACTCAACAACTTTTCTTTTGGCTCCTGTAGCCAACTGTACCAACCAAGATTTCCCATGTTTTTTTCTTGGAAATAAAAATCTTTCCACTACCTTGGAATCTATATAACTATGACTAGCTCCTGAATCAATTAAAATAGTAAAGGAATGGTTATTGATCATACCTTCTACTTCAATCATGTGTGATTGAAACTCTGCTTGCTTGTTGTCCAGGGATGCATAGATCCTTAGTACACTTCTGTCCATGTCCTCCAGTATTTCAACTTGTTGTACATTGTGGACAACTCTCACTTTGACACTTATGTGAGGACAATCTCTATATATAAGATCTCCTTTACAACCCTAACATTGAATAGGTGGTTTGTTTCCCTTCTTCCCCTGTTCCATCTTGAACTTCTTCTTGTCCTACCAAGCCTTCTGGAAAGTAGGCTTTCTTTTTTGCCGATCATATAAGCACTTTTCTCACCTTATGGTTGCCTCCAAAGTTTTAGAATCATCATACTGAATTTTATCATTGATGAAATATGGCAGCCCACTCAGGTATCTCTGGATCTTAACTATCTCATCCTTGATGAAGGAGACATACTTCAACAGTTCAAAAAATATCCTTTCAGTTCATCCACCTAGACCTCTTATGCTTCCTGGAAGGGGATGAACTTGAGATTCTATGTGTTCCCCTTTTGGAATGCCTTTGAGAGTGTTGGTGGTGTCTACTAACACTCCCTGATTTTCTTTTCTCATCAGGGGACTTGTGGCTTCCTGATTTGTTGGAGCCACTCCCACCATCCAATTTCTTTTCAATTTTGTTCAAGCTCTTTATTAACTTCATGTTGAAGTATTCCTACTATTCCTTGGCCTTCCTAAGCCTTGCATTATTAGCCCCGTGACTTTGATCATCTGTCTACAATTTTATGATGGTTTCAACCATATTTATGTCTTCATCCTTTCCTTCTCCATGCCCATTGGAGTTTGTTCCTTCAACTCCCAAATGGAGTCCATTCTTCTAATCACATATTCCTGACTATATGACTCTTCTGCATATTCCATATCTCTACACTCTGTGATAACTCTATTCTTTTATGACAACTGCTAATTCCTCCGAAAATGTGCAACCAACAGAACTTTGTCAGGATAACTGTTCTCAATAATTTTCATGAAAACATGAACCATTCTGATTCATTAAAATATCAGACTTCTTTCTGATGTTTTCTTGAGAAATTGACTTTCCAGAACCAATTTCTAGGTGAACAATTATCTTCTACTGTTCAAGACCTTTTCAATGACTGCTCCCTTTCTCCATTATGATCTTTGAGCAGGAAGTTATGACTGTTTGAACAATGGTTATTCCTGGAAGGTGATATTTGCACAACTGTTCTTATTTATTAGAGCTGAATTGGCTCTTGGATCCTTGCTGGATCCTCTCTTCAGGTTTACAAGCCTTCTTTACCTCTTTAGGTGTAGGTCTATACAAAACAAAAACTGCACAGGCTCCTTCTCTAATCCCTTTCTCTGTTCTTACAACAAAATTTCAGGTGCTGGCCCCTTTTTCTTCGGCCGCCAAACGCCTGTGACCATGGGATGTGACCCAGTGCTATCATATAGGTGCTTACCTAGAGACTTGAGAGATTCAGGGATCTAAGACTTTGATCTTCATAGTTTCTTACAACTTCCACATTGATTTTCCCTCGAACGCTTGAATTGACGAGTTCTCAAAGTCTCGTCAGCCTCCACTTAACAGTGTGCCACATGGATGAATTACAAAGTGGAAACGTGGCTCCATCCAATGGATGTCATGTGTCATGTCTTAATTGAATCCGAAGGGCCCTTGAAAAGAATGAAAATGATGACATGTGGCACGTATCTCGTGTTTCCACATCACCCCAGGTGGCGTTAGTAGATTGTGTCACCTCAGCGACATCAGATCTTCAAACTTTGGAGGTTTATACCTATCCTCCCGAACTCCGAATCAGAAAAGTACTTAACAGGTGGTCCTTCGGGGATTTAACACTTTGGTGCTCTAGAGATTTATCTCTAGAGGTTTTTTCAACCCCAAACTTCCAATTCCTCGGAGTGTAGAATTGGAAAACTCATGAAGACGGGTGGATATACGGTCCACAACTCCTCAACAACCAACGAATGAGATTTATTATGGAACTCCGGGCTTCGGGAGTTTCAGACTGTCAATACTCTTGAACCTTCTAGAGTGCCCAGTCTCTAGACTAATTCATCTGGTTCCACACATCTTCTATGATCAATGGTCTAGATGGACTCCGACCTTCGGGCCTCCGGGAGTCTCTGACCTCAACTGCTTATTCCTTGGAATCTTTTAGAGTGCCAAATCTCCAGACTGTCGCACTGCTTCCACATTTCCTCTGTGATCAATGGTCTAGATGGAATCTGGTCTTTGGGCCTTAGGGATTCCTCCCACTTTAGCAACCCTCGACCAAGCTCCTCCGGAGTGCCAAGACTCTAGAATGCAGGATTTGGCGCCACATGGAAGGACACACGAAGTAGACAAGTGGCTCAATCAGGTAGGTGACATGTGTCACATTCTAACCGGCACCAAATGTCTTCTAAGATGCATAACCCACTGACACATGGCACACATCCTGCGTTCCCATGTCATCTCGGGTGATGTCAGCAGGCCATGCCACTTTGAGACTTCAAGACTCTGGTACTTCGGAGGATTTTGATGCTGAACACCATACAAACCCTAGATTGCCAAAGTTACAAACATACTTAATCTTTGGACACGTGTCCTTGAACATGAATGGTTCTGATTAATTGTGGAGTTCGGGACTTTGGGAATTTTTCGTCTTGGCAGCTTGAGGACTTGTTCCTTCCGGAATACCAAACCTCCAAACTGTTGTTTGATCTATGGCTCACATTCTCTCACTTGCTAATCTAACGGCTGGGATCAACTCTTCACCATGATGTCCTTCCTCCTACTCTTGGCTTGATTGAACAACTCCGATCTGTCTTCGACCAAATCCAATGGTAAAGTACTTCTCCCCTTGATCTATGACGTAGATCCACTCTAGGACTTTGGAGCTTCGATGCTTTTGTCTCTTTTACGAAAAGTAATTGCAAAATGTTGGAGCGACGAAGTCCCAAAGAACTTCGGTTCTTAACCACTGTGCTCCTCTTCTGGGATCTAACGGTTGTGAAGGTTCGGCCTTCTCCCGAACAGATCCCATAGCCCCAACTTAAAATTGATGGCCCAATACCACAATTGTGATGGATTCTTGTATCTGAATATTTTCTTGAACCATTATACCTCCTAATCTTCTATACTCAGCCAAGGTGTTCCCTTGATGCTCCCTTAGCCCTAGGAACGCTATGAAATCTGAATTTTTCCCATCTCGACAACCATTCCCACTAAAAGTTTGTTTCAATAACCACTTATATGGCCCAATTCAAGCTCAATGATGAAAAATTGGCTTTGATAACATTTTGTAATGTCCCTGACCACCAAGGCCGGACCACGCTACCAAAACTCTGCTCTGTTCAAGATCTGAAACTGTTATTTTGTAAATTCTAACCTTAAAGGCCTACTGGACTATGACTCAATTAAATTTTGCGGAAGACATAATACATATGAATTTAATAGATGATTTACATTATTCTATCACACAACATAATGTATAAATAACATTAAAATCATACATGCAGTATTCACAAGAAAAACCCATAAACATAACAACATATATAAATACACAACATGTAACCAAACATGGAAATGAGACTTATATTTTAATTGAAGTACACCAACTTCGTGCATACCTTCCATGAACCTCGTAGCCATAAACCACGCTACTCATCACTCTCAGCAGTGGGTCACCCCTGAGCTGGGACTAAACTCCACCTGGGCAAAGGGATTCCTGAGCTAGGCAGGGACAACATGAAACTCCAGAGTCAACATGAAGGACTTTCTCCAAGGAGAAAAATTACACACACTTCTCATAGCCTCTCATTCCCCACATGCTTGTCCCACCCTAGGAAGTATACACCTTCACTATACAACAATCCATCGACTGCTCCACTTCCCTTTGGGCTTAAAAAATAGGCCAAATAAGGAATTCTCAAATCTCTATAGCTGTTGCTGGGCTCCCTCCAAGAGAACTCACTTCCCCAACAACCTCTCTCAGATGGAGAGAGTTTCTCACAGGTCTGACAACCTTCTTCTTCAATCATAACAAACTCTCTCACCTGTAGAGACTAGCTCCCAGGCCTTACAACCCACTTCTTCCATCCATGGGCCTGACAAGCTGCCTCTTCATTCCAGCTCCTAAGCCAATCCAGTAAGGTGTCTACACCAACAACAACTCGGTTATGGACACAGGTGGAGGTAGAAACAAAACTCGGGTAAGGCAGAGTACGGGCTCAACAAAATACCAGAGCATGGAGTTACCGAGGTTCATGATGGAAGAGGGTTCAAAAATGGTGGAAAAAGGCTGACTACATGCACGCTCTATGCGTGAGTGAAAGGGAAAAATATCCCCAAAACAGAGGAATTCTCCATATATATTTGCATGTGTCCTAGATGACACATGGCTCTCTAGGAGCTCGCTTCCCCTCCACTTGGGATTCATTCCTCTTCTCAAAAGTACTTAGGATAAAAGGCTATGTCCAAACCTTATCCTTTTAGGAATATATTATAATATTCCTTTGGAGATAAGCCCTCAAGCTTAACCCCCTTCCCTAGCCTCTTATCCCCTTCCCTTTCCCTTCCTAGTGGAGCTTAGTCCCCCATCCTCATTTATCATGGTCAGTCTATGCACAACGATGCATTTTATTAATGATACGAGTGTTATATATACAAACATAGGCTCATTGGCCTTTTCATCTAGGCTCACTRGCCGAATCATCTCATAATCCTCCTAGCTTATAATAACTTGGCTCACCAACCTATCAAACATGTTTACAATAMACAATTACAACTGGGGCTTAGACTTGGGATATTACACTAAGTCTACTGCTTTTAAGATTATAAGAAATGGTTATTAAAATCCTTTTATCTTTCATGATTCTTATAAATTTGCAAGGTCCTGTGATAAATGCCAAAAAATTGCTGGCAAAGAACGTCTTTCTACCATGCCTTTATAACCCATCCCTCTGTATTTCCCTTTTTCTAAGTGGGGTTTAGACTTTATTGGTCCAATCAATCTTATAGCCTCTACAACACATATCTTTATGTTGACAGCCACTGATTACTTTACTAAGTGGATTGAGGTTGTCCCTCTTAGACCATCGAAAGATGAACATGTAGTCTCTTTTCTAGAGTCTAATATCTTTTCTAGATTTGGCCTTCCATTAGAAATCATTACATACAATGGTCCAACCTTCATTTATGCAAAATTGACCCAATTTCTGGCTAAATTAGGTGTCAATCATTTCACTTCATCTTCTTATTACCCTTAAGGAAACAGACAAGCAAAGTCTACTAATAAAAACTTGGTCAGAATTATAAGGAGAATCATAGAAGACAAACCTTGCATGTGACACACACTTCTAAATTATACTTTTTGGGCAGACCATACTACCACCAAAGAAAGTACATGCTTTACTCCTTTCCAGTTCATATATGGCCAAGTGGCTATTCTGCCTATTGAATGGGAACTTTCTTCCTTATGGTTGATGTTACCGACTGAAGAATTAAATTCTTTTGATGTTTCTCAAAGGATAAATACACTGCTAGGCCTGGAAGAACAAATAAATTTTACCTTTGAAAATTTGAAGTGGAGGCAACAAATAGTGAAGAAGTATTTTAACAAAAGAGCAAAGAATGTTGAATTTAAAATTGATGACAAAGTCTTATTGTGGGATTTAGCTCATGCTGAGAGAGGGAGACATTCTAAATTCCAAAAGTTATGGCTAGGCCCATTTAAAATCGCTTTTATCCTCGAAACAAATTCATATCTTCTTAAGGACATGGATGAGTGATTGTTTTCTTACAGTTCCAATGGTTCCCATTTGAAACATTATGTGGAACCATCTTGACCACTGACTCAATTTTGTGTAAATATGATTGCTGTATATATATTTTTATCTTACATATTTTTCATCATTTTGGGTTATTGAGTTTTATTTTCTATTTTTTGTTTTGCATGGTCATCAGAAATAAAGTTTGGAACATTTTTTCCATAACGATGTCATTCTGTAAGTATTGTTGATCAATGAAAACAAGATAGACATAACTGCTACAATATCTTCCTTTTGAGACACTGAGGGAATATATTTTTTCTTTCATTACTGTTGTAGTATAGTTGTTTTTTTTTTATTCCTTGTTTCTGCTATCCCTTTGTTCCCTCCATCGTGAGATTCAAGAGCATATCAAAATCATTATCCTTGAGATTTTGAAAAGTGTTATCAATTGCGAACCTTCAAGTTGATTGTTATGCATACATAACCACTTCCCCTCATACATCTCACTTTCCATAAGTTATTCGTTGAAGTCCCATCTCATATTTTCCCTTAAACCATAATTTCCCCCCCATTGCATAGCTATTTTTTGAGCATTTTCAATTACCTACTTCTACCGGTCTATGGATCCTATCATTCTGAGTTCTAAATCTATTGAGAAAAGATTTCCCTATGGAGTTGCCAGTTTGTTAACGCCTAAAAAATGCAACATGAGATCCATGCTTGCAAATAAGTTGCAATGCATTTATACGTACATACTATTAATACTAAATAGGTGGGACTCCTTTAGGAAAATAATAAAAGGAAATGAATCCTCTTTCTAAGATGTCAAAGCTTCTCTTATTACTGCAGTACAAGAATAATTACACAATTGGGAACAAAAGAAAACCTCTAGTTATAATTGCAATTTATGGATGATTGGTTTATAATTTGATTTGAAAATAAATGTTTATGTTGTTGGAAATTCTTGCCCTTGCTACATCTAGACTATAAAACTAAGCATGAATTATACACAAACTTATGTTTGGACAATGAGTCATCACATGATATATAATTTCTTTGGCAGATTGTATATGTTGTGGATCCTTGTGGTGGTTTTGGACCTGACTTTTGATATTAGAGGTTCGTATTGTCACTTTGCCAAAACTTTGGACATATGTGTAAAGGGTTGATGGAACATAACACACTTCATTATGCAATGGTTGGTGACATTTAATAATGGGAGATGGGAAGCGACGTGCATTTATTGCACATCGTTCTTACCCTATCTCAGGGATGCCATCTTCACTATGTTTTTCGTATTTGCTGTAGGCACTCTGGTAAATAGAAAATCCACCATTTTTGGCCTTGAAGGAGTTACGTCTCATGGGCTCCTTAGATTTACTCTTACATATATGACACTTTTATCTCTTCATTCATTAAATTGAAACTCTACTCGAGTTAAAATCACTTTGTTGGCTATAGGAATTTGCATACAAAATGTATTTGTTCTCCAAAGTCTATAGCATTTTGATTTGGGGTTTTCCTTGTTTTTCCTTTTGGGCATTTGAGCAACTCAAACCAGAACTATAGCTCGACTTTGTGTTTGGGTTAGAGTATGACTTATGATGTGTCCGGAGAAAAGGTTGCATTTGTACAGTTTTTTTTTGTTTGCTAGTTTGTCTCTGACATGTGGGACTAGCATGTGGCTGAGAAACCGTGACTCAGAGGAATCTAAGCCATCAAAATTACCTGGGGATTGCTTGAGCCACAACAACCCTTAACATAGTTGGATTTTTTTTCCCCACAGGTTTCAAACCGATGACTTAACATCGTGGAGTGCCTTAACAACACACTCCGTCACCGACTCTCCTACACCTTGAGGACCTTAAAAATTGAAGGACATGGGGGTGGGATTTGATCCACTTATGTGGGCATGTGTCATGATATCATTTAATATAATATCTTTGGGTGAAACCACTCGTTCAACCACTACCTCAAGGTTCCCCCATGGCTTCAGGTTAGGCCCTCATGGGAATTGAATCTTTCCCAACAGTGACAAACTCCTCGCTTTTCACCATTGGATCCAACCCCTTTGGGCCATTGTATTTATACTGTTGATACAAAGTCTATGGTGTATTGTTTGAATTCTCGCTGTACAAAATGCAATGTATTTGCTTTCCTGTTGGCATAAGCTTGATCTGAACCTGAGTTATTGCTCAACATTCTACTCTTGTTGGATTATATGGATTGGTTACGTTTAGAACAAATGTTGGCAACTATACTGTTGGAAAAGGTTTTTACAATAATTAAATTCGTGTTTGCTTGGATTCTATGACTAATTTCTAAAGTGTTCTCTTTTTTTGTAAGATAAAAGGGAAATGAACGGTTCTTATATTACCCTAACCAGACCCAGACCTTAGAAAATTTGTATGTTGTAAATGTTGTAGAAGTTTTCCAAGAAATTATTTTTGGGAAGGAATTATTATCGCTGTGCTTATGGGATGCACTACAAACCTCACACCTACTCTGTTTCATTTGAGGCCTTGTTTCCCATTAGACTCGAACATATAGATAATTTGAAGTCTTGTTTCTTGCCCCAATAATCATAACATTGATTCAAAAATTCAGAATCATGGGCTTGTTGTGTTATTTATCCACCAAGAATCCGGTTGATTTATGAAGTTAATATGAGTTGTTGATTATTAAACCCACACTGGGGTTTTCGAGCCACTTTGGTTTCACTGCTAATGATTTTAGTTTATAGAGAAATTTTTGATGCACCATCGAAGGGTCCATGTGATTCCTTTCAGTCTTTCATGCTGATTTAAAATATTTGAGTTATGATTATTGTCAAGCCAAAATGATTTTTTATTGGTCTTCTACAGATCACTTTACCGTTTTAAAAGAATATCTATGGTTTTGGGAAAAAAGAAAAGGAAGATTACGAAAGTTGGCATTTCTGGAATTTTCCTCGAATTTGATATTAAATTGTTTGAAGTTTGTAGTTAATGGATGCTGTATGATGAAGTGTTATAAAAGAAATGGTTGTGGCTCGAATGAGATTTTATTAAGGGGATTCTTGCTTTCCAAATCAGCTTGGCGAAAAATG
>SNQJ01S0003012.1:182223-225326 GCA_010110895.2 Picea sitchensis
AGCTTGGCGAAAAATGGTAAAATATTTCCAACAAAGAATATTATTATGAACTATAGAATTAATGAATGATATTTTATTTTATGGAACAATAAGAATCTTACTCCCGTCCATGATATCGATTTTCTCTCATTATATGTCCATCATTCTAGAAATAACATTTAATTCACTTCTAATGCAGTGTCGCACCCACAGGCATGCCCGCTCACACAGGATCTTCTCCTCCCTTGGCCCGAAGAATGCCAAGGTTCTTCTATTTCCCTATCGGGAAATCTTCACCCACATAAAACTCCGCGCGATTCCCCTCTCTCTACTTATCAGGGAATCAGAACTCGCGACTTCGCGAGTCTAATGGTCGATCACTGGGCTCTCGAATCCCCGAGACCTGATGTCCAGTCAATGCTGACTTCCTCCTGTCGGAACTTTCCTTATCGTGATTTCGCCACTCGCGATATCGAAGCACTTGATTTACCGATTTCCGAACCCTGATGCGCCGAAACTCCGATGCGCTCATGGGTTGACCTTTCAACGGTCCCGTCACCTCTATCGGGATATCGGACTTCGCGGGATCGCGAATCCTAATGCCAAAATGTTCGGGATTTTACTTCCCCCGAACTCCGATACAGCGTGCCACCTGTCCTCCACTAACTTCGGCGGTCCCACACTGTTTACATCACCGTCGGGATATCGCGGATCGTGATTCCAGGCTGCAAGAATATCCTGTCCTCGAGACTCCCGATACTCTGAACCCCGACTTCTTTGGATATTCCGACATGCGTCCCCACTGATGGATGATTCTGAGCTCGGCGGGATATCACGGGTCGCGATATCGCAATTCCTGTTACAACAATTTGGAGCTTTAACTCATGAAACCCCAATCCACGATATACGTGTGGATCCAATGACCCTCGTGGTCCTGATCAATGGCTCCACCTCTCCTGAGCTTGGAACCCTTTGGATGTTCTCTCCGTGAACTTATTGCACCTCCGCAAGATCTAACGACCCTCGTAACTTCACAAAATCTCCTCGGAGGATTTCGACTGTCCGTTCTTCTTGATGGAAGTCTGTGAAATGGCTGAGTGTTTCCCCACGAGACTCGTTCACCTACGCGGAAACTCGCAGCGCCTGCTCGAACACTTCAACCACAACTTCTCTGTGCAAATCCTTCGACGAATTCGAAGACACTATCCTTCTTGAGCTTTGCTATGACTTCCGAGCCTTAGAAAAAAGACTCCTTGCGGCAACCCTTCCACACGTCTGAGTGATGAAATTCCTTCAAATTTGCGCACACTTGCAGCAGTAATCCTTCAAAGGCTCACTCAGGTTCGCAACCCCGAGACTTTTTACCTGGCCTGCGCACTCCTTGCACGACTCCTGTACCTAACTGCACCTTCTGGGATGAATGAGACAAAAGTTATCTCTATTTGAACCCTCTKTCAACGCACTCCTTGCGGAYAATCCGACTGCACTCCTTGCAGGAATCTCGGGCTCAAATAGAGAAACAATTGAAACTAATTCCTTCTTCTCTCTCAGAATTCAATTCATACATGAAATCATATACATAACATATAAGAGCAAATGCATAACAAGAAGCAAACATCAATTGAGCATAACATCCATACACAGAGAACAAACACATAACCATGAATTTGAATCAAAGCTTCTTCTATTAATTCAAATATCAATACATGGGTGTTCTTTACAAGGCTCTCTGCATGCTCTTTCTCTCCTCTTCTCTTCTCTTCTCAAGCTTAATGTTACAATGATACAATGAGGGTGTCTATATCCGTTTTCCCTCCAGCTCCTAAAATGTCTAGTCTAGAATTAAATTCCTAGCTACCTGCATTAACTATATTAAATGCCGTCTATATACTTAGGGATGAGAGCTATCCTCTCAAGGTCCATTACAATATACAAAGGTGCCTCTTCTTAAATGACTTCATTTAAGATTTGTGCTGGCTTTTCCAGTTATCCTCTGCTTTCGCGCTGGCTCGCTTGATGAGTTGACGATGCTCCTACATCATACTCCTCGGCTTGAAAAATTTCATGGGCTCTTGTCCATGAGCTCCTGCATGGTCTGTCCATGCTTCTGTATCTCCGCTTCATTCTCCCAACTGGCATCTTCAACTGGATGGTTCTTCCACTTGACCAGATACTCATAGTATTGCTTTCGCCTGGTTTTCTTACCCACTCTCTTGTCCAGTATGCATTCCATCTGTAGCTTCTCTGCAACTGGAAATTGCTTCATCCACTGGATCACTGGCTGCTCAGCTCTAGTCTTTACTTCTCCATCCCTGTATGGGAATAAATCTGCGACATTGAATATCAGAGATATTCCAATCCCATCCGATAACTCAATCTCATAAGAATTTTCTCCAAATTTTCTCAAGACCTTACATGGTCTGATTTTATTCATCTTTAGCTTATTGTATGTTCCCCTTGGGAAACTTTCCTTCCTTAAATGTGCCATAACTAGCTCACCAACTTCAAACCGAAGTTGTCTCCGATGCTGATCTACCCTGCGCTTATATTCCTGGCTTGAACTTTGCAACCACTTCTTCACCTGACTGTGAAGTTCCTTCATCGCCTCAGCGAACTCTTCTGCACTAGCGCTGCTAGTAGCAGTCTGTTCTGAATCCCTCAATTCAGAAACTCCTCTCGGCTGCATGCCATAAACAACCTGAAATGGACTCTTTCTTGTACTCCGATTCACTGAGTCATTGTATGCAAACTCTTCCTGGGGTAATATACTGTCCCACTGGCTATGGTGTTCTGTCACCAAGCTCCTCAACAAGTCTCCCAGACTTCTGTTGACCACTTCTGTCTGTCCATCCATCTGAGGATGATAAGCTGAACTAAACATCAAATTAGTCCCCAGCTTCTTCCATAAGGTCCTCCAGAAATGTCCCATGAAATTTGTATCTCTGTTCGAAACTATGCTTTTCGGAAACCCATGAAGTCGAACGACCTCCTTGAAAAACAAATTCGCGATGTGAGTCGCATCGCTGGTCTTCTGACATGGAACAAAGTGCGCCATCTTGGAAAACCTATCCACTACCACAAATACTGAATCAAATTCTCTTTGCGTCCTTGGTAGTCCCAATACAAAATCCATGCTAATCATCTCCCATGGCCTCTCTGGTATGGGTAATGGTTGATAAAAACATGCATTCTGCTTCCTCCCCTTCCAATGCTGGCAAACTCGACATCTATCAACAAATCTCTTGACATATTCTCGCATTCCTGGCCAAAAGTATGACTCATTCAGCTTCGCAAATGTTTTGTCATGGCCAAAATGTCCTGCCAATCCACCGCTGTGTTTCTCCTTCAACAAGTTCTCCCTCATGGAGCATTTCAGAATGCACAGTTGATTGGCTCTGAACAACAATCCATCTTGGATCATGTAATCTATCCAAGGGCTTCTATCTCTGAGAACTGGGTTCTCAGCTGCTTCATATGCCTCTCCAAAATCTGCATCTCCTGCGTACATGTCCTTGAGATCATCAAAACCCAAGGTTTTGACTCGGAACTCCTGCAACAACAAACACTTCCTGCTCAAATCATCAGCCACTTTGTTAGCAGTACCCAAAATTTTCTTAATCACAAATGTGAAATTCTGCATATACTCTACCCATTTTACATGTCTTTGATTCAACTTCTCCTATTGAGTCACAAACTGTAATGCGTGGTTATCACTATACAAAACAAATTCTTTTGGGATCAAGTAATGCCTCCATTTCTTTAATGCCTGTATGATAGCATAAAACTCCTTATCATATGTGGAGTATTTCAATTTTTCTTCATTCAACTTCTCGCTGAAATATGCAATCGGTCTGTCTTCCTGACTCAAGACCGCTCCTATGGCAAAACCACTTGCATCACATTTGACTTGAAACGTCTTTTGGAAATATGGCAACACCAACACTGGTTGTTCCATGATCTTCCTTTTCAATAGATTGAAACTCTTTTCAACCTTTGCTGTCCAGTGAAAAGATTTATGTCTTTCCTTCACTGTATCCATCATCGCTGCGCTAATCCCACTGAAATTCCTGATGAACTTCCGGTAGAAACTAGCCAATCCGTGAAAACTTCTCACCTCAAAAATATTTCTCAGTGATGGCCAATTCTTAATTAACTCCACCTTATCTGGATCCATATTCAACTCATTAGCCGAAATAACAAACCCCAAGTAAATGAGCTATGTCTTCATGAATGAAGATTTCTTCATATTAATCAACAACTTCTCCTGCTGTAATCTCTTCATCACTATAGCCAAATGCTTCAAGTGTTCTGCCACTGATTTACTGAAAATCAATATATCATCCAGATATATGATGACAAATTTCCCGATGAACTCCCTCAGGACTTCATTCATCAACCTCATAAAGGTACTCGGCGCATTTGTTAAGCCAAATGGCATAACAAGCCATTCATACAATCCTTCATTTGTTTTGAAGGCCGTCTTCCACTCGTCGCCTTCTCTCATGCGAATCTGGTGATATCCACTCTTCAAATCAATCTTTGAGAAATACTTTGCCCCACTCAGGCAATCCATCAGATCATCCATTCTTGGCAATGGGAACATGTACCTGATGGTTATCTTATTAATTTCCCTTGAGTCAGTACACATTCTCCAACCTCCATCTTTCTTCGGACTGAGTACCGTTGGAACAACACACAGACTCAAGCTTTCTCTGACTAATCCTTTGTCCAATAACTCCTGGACTTGTTTCTTAACCTCCTCATTTTCCTGTGGCGTCAACCTGTACGCGGATTTATTCGACAAACTGGATCATGGTATGAGGTCTATATGATGACTCACACTTCTTATCGGTGGCAACGAATGAGGTAATTCATCCACTATGATGTCAGCAAACTCTTCCAGCAGTTCCTGAACCTCATCTTGTAAATCATCCACTCTTGTGCTAGTCAGAACAATCCTCGGTTTCCTGACCACAAAGAATTGTGGATCTTCTTTCTTCTCAACCTCGGTAAGAAGTTCCTTCCCACTCATGAGAAGTAATGTGTTGCTTACTTCTGGCTTCACCTCCTTATCCTTTATCGGAAGCAACATATGGGTTCTCCCATTCTTCTCCAGGGTGTATGTGTTCATTCTCCCATCATGAATCACATTTCTATCATATTGCCATGGTCTACCCAGCAATAGATGACATACATCCATGGGAATAACATCACATAAAATCTTATCATTATACCCTCCTATCTTGAATTCAACCAAGCATTGTTTAGTAACAGTTACCTAGTGTCCTTTTTGTAGCCATGAAACTCTGTATGGGCTTGGATGATCAGTCATCTACAACTCCAGCTTCTCTACCATCTCAGTTGAAACGAGATTATCTGTGCTACCGCTGTCTACGATGACCTTGCATACCCTGTCCTTGGTCTTGCAAGCTATTCTTAAAAGTGTCAAAAGGACTTTATGCATCATCAATGACCTTCCGCCTTTTGCATCTTCGGCCTCAACATCTCGCCTCTGTGCCTCGGTGATGTGAGCTTCTCCTATGTCCTTCTTTTTCTCCAGACACTCATAAGACTTGTGCACATTCTTTCCACATGTGAAGCATGTGATTACTCCACCTCTTCCTCTTCCTCTACCTCTAGTATGAGGAAACATATTTGCATCAACATAATCTCCCCTCTGCTCATTATGCTGTCCTCTCTGTTCAGAGTGCTGGCCTCGCTGTGAACTTCCACCTCTCTCAACTTTACCCTGAGGCTTCTTCCATTCCTCCTTGGGCTTCTGGTACTTGTCCTGGGCAACTGCTTTGCCTTTGAGCGGACTTCTGCCTCGGCCCCTCTGACTTTGTTTTCGGCTCAGCTTCTCTTCTGCTTTCAGAGCCATCTGATAAGAATCCTCCACCGTCTTGATGGTAACCATGCTCATCTCATCCTGGATATCGTATCTCAGGCCATTCATGTATCTGGCAACCTTCTCATCATCGCTCTCCTGATGACCTGCCCTAATGTTCAGTCGATAGAATTCCTCCGTGTATTCCTTCACTGTCATCAACTTCTGTCTCAGGTTTTGCATCCTCYTGAACAGAGTAATTTGATAGTCTCTGGGAATGAATTTCGCTTTCATCTTTGCGATCATTCTATCCCAKCTCTTGATCTTCTGCTTTCCTTTGCAGCGTCTGTCAACTTGTATCTCATCCCACCACAATGTTGCATGTCCCTTCAAGCATGTGACAACATGCTTGACTTTCTTGTCCTCTTCGACCTCTTCATATTCAAAGTATGTGTCTAGAGCTCTAATCCAATCTAGAATCTCCTCTGCATCTAGATTTCCCTCGTAAACTGGAATTTCCATCTTTGCTTTTGCACCCATCCTGGCAATATCTTTGATCAAATTCTCATTTGATGCATCTTCCGCTGCAACTTCCTCCTCTCGTTCAGCCTCAATCTCGCTCTCGGAATCACTGAGATCCCCTGCTCTAGCTGTGCGTCTTTGCGCTGTCTCCATGTCTTCAAGTCTCGCTCGGAGATCACGCATTTGTCTCTCCATTTATGGATTTTCTACCTGCCTACCTCTTCTTCGCACCTCCCTATCCTCTGGATCAGGTGATTGTCTTTCTCTCCTTGGTGGCATGGCGAATTATCTTCTTCTCTTCTACAGAAAGCAAAGAATCTTTCTGTCTTAGCTCTAATACCACTCTAACGTAGTGTCGCACCTGCAGGCATGCCTTCTCACAYAGGATATTCTCCTCCCTCAGCCCGAAGAACGCCAAGGTTCTTATATTTCCCTATCAGGAAATATTCACCCACAGAAAACTCCGCGCGATTCCCCTCTCTCCACTTATCGGGGAATCAGAACTCGCGACTTTGCGATTCTAATGGTTGATCATAGGGCTCTCGAATCCCTGAGACCCGATGTCCAGTCAACGCTGACTTCCTCCTATCGGAACTTTCCTTATCGCAATTTCGCCACTCGCGATATCGAAGCACATGATTTACCGATTTCTGAACCCCGATGCGCCGAAACTCTGATGCGCTCATGGGTTGACCTTTCAACGGTCCCATCACCTCTATCAGGATATCAGACTTCACGGGATCGTGAATCCTAATGCCAAAATGTTCAGGATTTTACTTCCCCCGAACTCCGATACAGCGTGCCACCTGTCCTCCACTAACTCCGGTGGTCCCACACTGTTTACGTCACCGTCGGGATATCATGGATCGCGATTCCAGGTTGCAAGAATATCTTGTCCTCGAGACTCCCGATACTCTGAACCCTGACTTCTTTGGATATTTCTACACGTGTCCCCACCAATGGACGGTTCTGAGCTTGGTGGGATATCACGGGTTGCGATATCGCAATTCCCGTTACAACAATTTGGAGCTTCGACTCATGAAACCCCGATCCACGATATACGTGTGGATCCAATGACCCTCGTGGTCCTGATCAACGACTCCGCCTCTCCTGAGCTTGGAACCCTTTGGATGTTCTTGCCGTGAACCCCTTGCACCTCCGCAAGATCTAACGGCCCTCGGAACTTCGCGAAATCTCCTCGGAGGATTTCGACCATCCGTTCTTCCTGATGGAAGTCTACGAAATGTCTGAGTGTTTCCCCATGAGACTTGTTCACCTACGTGCAAACTCGCAATGCCTTCTCGAACACTTCAACCACAACTTCTCTATGCAAATCCTTCGATGAATTCGAAGACTCTATCCTTCTTGAGCTTTGCTATGACTTCTGAGCCTTAGAAAAAAGACTCCTTGCGCGCACTCCTTGCGGAAACCCTTCCACACGTCTGAGTGATGAAATTCCTTCGACTCTGCGCACACTTGCAGTAGTAATCCTTCAAAGGCTCACTCAGGTTCGCAACCCCGAGACTTTTTACCTGGCCTGCGCACTCCTTGCACGACTCCTGTACCCAACTGCACCTTCTGGGATGAATGAGACAAAAGTTATCTCTATCTGAACCCTCTGTCAACRCACTCCTTGTGGACAATTYGACTGCACTCCTTGCAGGAATCTCGGGCTCAAATAGGGAAACAATTGAAACTCATTCCTTCTTCTCTCTCAGACTTCAATTCATACATGAAATCATATACACAGCATATAAGAGCAAATGCATAACAAGAAGCAAACATCAATTGAGCATAACATCCATACACAGAGAACAAACACATAACCATGAATTTGAATCAAAGCTTCTTCTATTAATTCAAATATCAATACATGGGTGTTCTTTACAAGGCTCTCTGCATGCTCTTGCTCTCCTCTTCTCTTCTCTGCTCAAGCTTAATGTTACAATGATACAATGAGGGTGTCTATATCCGTTTTCCCTCCAGCTCCTAAACTGTCTAGTCTAGAATTAAATTCCCAGCTACTTGCATTAACTATATTAAATGTCGTCTATCTACTTAAGGACAAGAGCTATCCACTCAAGTTCCATTACAATATACAAAGGCGCCTCTTCTTAAATGACTTCATTTAAGATTTGCGTAACAAATTCCAAAGTGTTTTCAAAATTTGTGCTGGCTTGTCTAGCTGTCCTCCGCTTCCGCGCTGGCTCCCTTGATGAGTTGGTGATGCTCCTGCATCAAATTCCATGTTATGTTATTATAAATTCATTCAAAGGATTTGGATGATGATTTGTGTGAAGGTTTCAATACAAAGGCATTATTTATTAAAGGAAAGGCTCTCTATTTTGCTTGAACAATATCCATTTGTTCTTTCCCGTCATGATATTATTTTTCATTCATTACAAATCCCCCCATCTTCCCAATAGCCCTGTAATTATCTATTCATTTGCAATTAATTATTAAATTCAGTATTTGGTGGATTGTATCAATGCATGGATTGCACATGCTTTTGTTGTGAATAATAGAGCCAACATCTTGATTTTATTTTAGGTAGAGTATTAGTGAATGGATTGCTAAGTTTTTTCGTATTCTGATTGAAATATTGCTTCAGGATGAGTTTTTTTAGCAGGGGAAACAATGGCAGAGGTGCAAATAGAGGTAGAGGAAACAATTGGAAAATAGGCCATAGAAGGCCATGATTCTCAATACATTTTGACGCTGATCCATAATAACTGAATCATCTTTTTCAAGCCGGGTTCTTCAACCTATTTATCTAAGGGATTATCCAACCCCGAACTGAGAGGCCTCCTTTCCAACCACATCAAAACTTCTTTGGTATTCGTGTTCCCCCTCACATTTCTATGCATCCAGAACCACCTGCCAATGATGGTTGGCAAGAGATCATCCATCATCTTGCTACACATCATAATGGTTGACCTACAATATGATTGTCATTTCCTCCTCCTCCACCTCCATTCAATCCAAATTCCCAAGCTGATCACATTGTTTCACATGTCGAGTCCTCAAATGCAAGCAAAAGGCTCAAAACCACCATGCCCGAACCAAAGATTGACAAAGGGGAAAAAG
Source organism: Picea sitchensis (assembly GCA_010110895.2). Taxonomy (NCBI): domain Eukaryota; kingdom Viridiplantae; phylum Streptophyta; class Pinopsida; order Pinales; family Pinaceae; genus Picea; species Picea sitchensis. The sequence goes on from SNQJ01S0003012.1 coordinate 191,639, forward strand.
TGGCCAATTACCCTAGCTCTTTCGAAACTTCCTCTGAACATGTGTCCTCCCATATTCACATCAAAGACAATTTCTCCCATTTCATTAGCAAAATCCATCCTTAAGGTTCCAATCAACCTAAGGCTGCAACAAAAAGATCAAAAGAGGGCAGTAGTGATAAGAGGCAAACTGCCTCTCATAGCAAATATGGATTTTGATGCTGTTATTGGTTTGGAAACAAACTATTTTTTTGGACAACAAACATATATTTAGACATAATGTTTTGGACAACATGGATATTATCCTATTTTTGGTAAAAAATTATGCTTTATTTTTCTTAATAATAAAATGTTTGACTATTTATGTGAATGAGAGTTACAAGGAAAATGTTGGAGCATATCTTGGGTTATTATATTTCACATTATGCTGATTATTGAAGTCAATAAAATGGAGTAACATGGAGGAGTCATATTTTGTTAAAATTTAACAAAGAGATTAGGGGTCCCACCTATTTAGTTTTATTTAATAGACCCATATTTATTTTATTATTATCTATTTGTCTCAAACTAGTGGTTAAGCTAACTAAAGCTTAACAAAAGAAAGGTAGTTGAACTACCATAACTTGTTTGAAGACGAATAAAAGCTCAATCAAAGGAAGAGACAAATAAGAGAGAGAAGAGAAGGAGAAATTCTGATATAAGGTCTTTTCTATACTTGTGAGATATATATTTTTCTTCATTTATTTTGAGTTTACTGGAAAGATAAACCATCTTGATGACAATAAGGTCTTATTGAAGGAAACAAGATTCAAAACTGAATCATATCTTTCAACAACTTGTTTCTAAAGGTTATGATCTTTCTTGGCAATCTGTGTGTTCTTGTTTGTTTAAGGATTAGATTTCATAACTGATAAAGGATATTTTGCAGAGTCAAGTGACAATACTTTTATGACAATCTTATCCAGATCTTTATCTTTGGTTTCTTTTGTTTTCAAAGTCTTTTTGTATGGTTTCCATCAGAGGCTTCTAAATCTGACTTTGGTCCCACCCTCACAGGGGTTTGTAAAGAGAATTTTGTTTTGTATCTCAAAATGAAATTAATATAAAAAAATAATTTTTTGATTTCAGTGTCGCATGCATATCTTATGATATTGTTCAAATTTTACTTCTATTCTCGTCTATGTTCCTTTACATACTTATGTATATCTCCACTTCTTTTCTTTTTTCACAGTTACATTTAACATATAAAATCAGCCTTAGTCCCTAGTACACATTACCCGTGGATTAAGAGATTGTTTTGAATTAAAGGCTATAAACCCCAGGTAACATTCCCAACTATCTTTCCTTAGCCTAGAAATATTTGAAAATGATTGAGTAAGGTTCTTCATACCTTTTCCTTAACATGCATATTGAGATATATTATGTCATAGAGTGTGCATAAATTTACTTGAGCATACATATGATATTGCATATGGTTCAAGATTGGTATGTTATTACACATGTAATGAGTATGACAGTATAACTAAATATGGTTATTGTGGTTTTATAATCAATAATGGTTGAGGAAACAGTTGAAGATGTTGATGATATAATTTCTTATGATAGTCAATCCCATGAAAAAGAATAAGGATAAGAGGGTTCTTTTCAATAGGTTGGAGAAGTGATCATGTGAGTTCTCATAAGGCACCAACTAATCAGGTAATATCATAGATGTTGATGTCAACCATACACGTATGAAATTGGTCATGGAAATGTTGCATGAACATTCAAAAGGAATTGGGTAAGAATTCCTTCACTGATGTTTGATATCATACGATGATATGCTTATATTGTTTGAATGAATTTATGTGAACGATACCCAGTTGGGGTATGGTAAATGCATGAAGCCTTCAACTATGAATATTGTTTAAAATATATTATGTCTTCATATCAAATACAATTTAATTTCATATTGTGTTGGTTATGAGGTAATAAATAAGGAAAGTCAATTTTTATGATCCTATTCTGAAAGTGAATGCCATGTGAGATAGCTATGTGTGAGGCCATAATGTTGTTGGATTTGGGAAGGATATATCACCACACAAGTATACACTAGACTCTATTGTTGTATTAATGTCCTAGATTGCAACTTTCTCACCGATGCTAAAGAGCACTGAAATAGTATATTCCCGATGTTGTGTTTGGGATGAAGAGGAAGGTGTCTCAATGGTCAAACAAGTATCAGGGAGGTGGTCATATTATGTGTCAAAGCATTGGATAATCCATCCAACTCATCATGGTGGATTTCATGACATGAGGATGGGGTGTCCTGTGTAATGAAAGGGTAAATAAACAAAATTAATTAATTAATTAATTAACATAATAATAATGTTGACAATAAACATAACAGGATGGGGAGGGAAGTTCCCCTCAAAGAAAGAAAGAAACAAATACTACAAATTATAGTTTTAGTAGTAGTAGTAGTAGTAGTAAAATATAGTTGGAGTGTGCAAATTGTGGTTAGGCATGTGTGTATGTTGGCACACATGTTTGATTGCATTGCGTGAATGCATGCTTGTCCTATATTTGATTGCAATAAATATGTTAACAATGGAAGTGATGGAATTATTGGTATCTCATAATTCTGAGATCATTTCATGGGTTGTTGTGGATGTTGTAGTGCAAGGAATGTATGCATAAATAGTCATGTTTTGTTTGATTACATGAAATATCTTTAAGGATAATATAGTTACTAAAAGAAATGTGTTGGACATGTAAATGAATTAAGTCATAATGAAGATAAGGACTATTGCCTACAAAATTGAAAGATAAGTATTATGTTGAACTTCCCATATTATTTGGAATTTGATTACCATAATAACTTATTTCAAAGATAGTTTAAAGATAAAGAGATAACTTGTGATTTTTGTATGTTTATGATAAACATGAGATGATGAATTTACCTAGTAAGGACACATGATTGTTGATGTAAGCTAGAAAGCATGGGGAGAAGGCTACTATGAAGACACTAGAACCCCAATTTGTGCCTTGATCACCATAAATTATTGATTGATTATAGGTTACTAGTGGGATGCCCTGATAGTAAAACTCTATAAGTTGGTGCTCTTCTTTCATGTGAAATATTTGGTAAATAATGGATCACCCAAGATACTATTTAACAAAGAAGGGGACAATACAATGAGAACACCTTGTAGTGGAGATTTTTACAGAACCCCCCCCAAAAAATCATCCCTTATCTATTTATGGCAGAGGTGGGTAGCCAGAGATTTTTGTAAAAGTTTTTACACCAGTGTGCCTCCGTAGTATGAGCACACCGGTGCGCTCCGAGACATAACACATCGATGTTGACAAAATAAAGCACATCGATAATTGTTATTAATATAAAATGCTAAAATATCATTTTTTAATTAAAAAAATAAAATGCACAATGGTGATCCCACAGTCGCGCACTAGAGCTTCTATAATACAAGAGCACTAGAAAAAAATAATATATATACCCAAAACTCCAATATATATATATAGTAATATATACAATAGTGGAGTTTTGTAATATTTACCCCAAAATCCAAGTAGTGTGTTACAAGGGATGTTTTTCACCGTGTGCATCCAACTATATGGCGCACTGTGATAGGGTAAAATAAACAAAAAAGTGTACCGATGCACTACCAAATGCACCGATGAATCTTACTATTAGGTGCACCGCGGTAGGGAAAATAAAATAAAATTACCAAACTGATTTTCACAAAATAATTGATGTTCACCCTCCTTCTACGACCACCCTATTTGTAGATGTTTCTTTCTTAGTGCCACTGTAGATTCCATGCATTTTCCAATTTTGGAAAAACGTTGAAAATTTTATTTTTCCTCTACGAGCTATCCATGCCTCCTTGAGCGATAAGAGACCAGGTAAATTGTTTATTACCTCCTTATTTTTATTTTCACCAGATTAGAAGTTAAAATTGGCCTTAAATTTAGTATTTTTTTCATTTAAAAAAAAAAATTGCATAGTGTCCTTCATACATTTGACTCACTCTGGACGCGATGCATTTTTTGAATTCATAGGAAGCACCACACATGGCGTGTCCTGTGAATTTACATGAATCACCACAGGCAGCGCATTAAATATTACCAAATGCACCACTAAACACTAAGCACTTCACACTAGAAAGTTGCATTTCTGGTGCCTCTGTCTAAGAAGAGACATTTTTTCACATAATAAACCTACCAATGCATTCTAACAACTTGAACGCACCGGTGTCCCTTACCTAACATAACACCCCATGACTGATGCATTATTGATACCACACACCATTAGACGAGGCATCACAAAATTGGTGCATTATATGGAATAACTGCACTAGTGAACCACATAACACCACATGTGTAAAACTCATTATACCATGCGTTTAGTGATTAACATAGCACCAATGTACCTTAACGGTGCATATCGATGAATTTAATGAAAAATGTAGCATCAATGCACCAAATAACATAGAGCACTGTGTACAGTGCTTGTTTTCTGACAAAGTGCACAGTACATGGTGCACATGGTTTATTAAGGCATATCGATTACTTTACTACATTCTTTTTGCAAACATAAATTAATTTCATTTTTTGATAAATACAAAATGGTTATATATGTGTGTGTTTTATAATTTCAATTTTTTTTTATCTATATATATGTTCCTAAAAAGAATTGTATGTGAATTAGAGACGATGACAACGAGCGTAGAAGAAATAGAAATAGTAACAGGTCGACATGTAAAAATTTGTATGTGAGTGGGAGGCTAGAGAGAGGGAGAGGGAGAGGATCCACCCCCCTATTGCAACGTAGAATAATTTTCTTTTGAGGGATGTTGAACTCATCAATTTTTATGAGGAGGCTATATAAATCAAGGGGGACTCTTAATTTTTACAACAGTTGATTTGTCATTGGGATTAGGTTAGATATGCATTCAAGGTCAATCCCAGTATGTGGTATCAACCCACAAAGGAGGATATCTATTTTATCACTAGGTTGTCTAGGAGGGGGTAGGTTTGGCCCCAGTTACCTGATCTACCACCCGATATTGTAGGAGATATCCAACTAGCACATGTGTAGAAATATGTTAGGTCAGACAACGTGCATGCTTCAGACTTCCAGGTTGTTGGTGGTCAATTGCAAATAGATTCATTTGGTGTAGGTGCTTGTCCCTTATGGTCAAAACTGACACACTTTACTTCTGATGGGTAGCACATTAGTTTATCATTGATGTACTATGTAGATAATTTAGTTTAGAGGCCCCAACTAATTAGGTGGTCACATATTTTTTTGTGCTAATTTTATTTCACATTAGATTGTTGTTGATCTGCTTTTTGATGGGATGTTATTCTTCTTGTTTGTGTCAGAGCTATTTACATTGTTTTTTGAGAGGTTTCATGTCACTTGAATGAAAATACCCTTCTTCCCTCCTAGGCCTATGAATAATGTGTGTATTCACATGTGGGGATAGTTGTTTCCCAAGAGGGGCCAGGTGGAGTGGCCATGTAATCCGATTGGTAGAGAGATATGTGATTTTTTGGATGGAGAGGAAAATCATGTCCTCGATCTTGTACAATACCTGTATGCGAGAATGGATTGGAGAGGATGTATGGAAATCCTATTTATTGCAAATGAGATATCATATGAAAGAGGTAATATTATCATTATGTTTTGATAAATCTAGTAGCATATTTTTTTGTATTATTTAATACACATGTAATTTGTTGTAACATTTTGTTTCAATTATCTAATTATTATTGTCTATTGTTTTCCAAATATTGGCACATATGTTGGGGACAAGCCTCCCCAACACGACAAAGAGATGGATGAGGTAGTTGAGAAACATCCAGTATATAGACCCAATGTGTCATGTAGTCCATATTAGTGAGTCTGAAATGAGGTGGCTGATCACATGCATGGTCCGTTGTGGGTCCACTTGCTAGGAAAGGAGTAACACCTGTAAAAATTCAAGAGACCTTACGAGTACTAGAGGCATATGCGATATGGCCGACCCTTCCTCATGACATGATGTCACTCATGCATAATGTTGTCGGAGCCATCAACCTCATCTAGAGGTTGATGGATGTTGTTCTTTCTAGTCCATCTAGATCATCTTATGCGGATGATGCTCCAACTGATCCTCCACCAACTAGTTTTCCACCAAACTGACCGACATTGACCCCTCCACCACCTAGTCCTCCTCCTACATGTGTCACTAGCTGCACCATCCACTAATCCTCTTCCTCCTCTGATGTAGACCCCTGAACCCTCAGGCCCAAGGTCTGCTAAGGATCATTCTAAATCTTCCCCTTGAGTCTGATTGACTCTTTGGTTCCTCCACAGGGAATCCCACACACACTCGACAGTGTATCCATAGGTCCTTTTGAGTATGCCCTACGTGATCAACCATAAATCACTACCCAAGTCTCTTGATCTCAGTAAGATCGCACCCTTCGCTGAACCGAGACTTCAGGTTTCGCGACTTCACATTTTTCGTTGTTGAGAGTTCTTGTCTCTACAACCTCTAAAACCTGAAGTGGTAAACAAGGTTTGACTTTGCCTATTTGACGAAGACACGCCACCTGTCCACTCAAATGCATTCTATCTCTGACGTGGACTCTCACCACCTGTCCTCCTTCTCGGCTTTTGGGATTTGAACAAGCCTCCGACTACCATTCCCTTGACACTTCGAAATCCCAAATTCTGAAATGGCGTCTCTTCCTTTAGCTCTGACAGTCCTCACTATTTTGGGCTTTCGGGTACCGAAAGTTTGAGACTCTCAATCCTCAAAACACTGCCTTCTCGGGTTCCCAAACCCCGACACACCGAATTGCCGAAATGATCCTGACAACTCCACTATCACGATCAATGGTCCACGCTAAATCTTACCTCCTGAAGGGTGGATTCATCCAATGCTTAACCTCCTCATAGCTTCACTGAATCCCATTGTCCTCGCAACTTCGCGAGCTCTCCTCAGAGAATTCTGATGGCTCGTTTCCTCCTTGAAGACTTCTATGAATTTAACCAATGTTCCTCGTTTGAACTTGGCTTCTGCAAAGCGACTTCACTCCGTCTCCCTTTTAACACTTCAAAGACACTAACTCTCCTTTTCTTTCACTTGCAAACTTGAGTCTCAAAGGGACTCCTGCACGCACTCCTTGTGGCAACCTACAAAATACTTCTAGGTATTTGATCTCTTCGACTCTGTGATGTCTCAACAACAATAGTCCTTCAATCCTCCCCTTAGTTGATAAGTCCTAAGACTTTCAATAGCCTGCGTACTCCTTGCATGATGTCTGTGCTCCTCCTGCACTTCTACTGGAATGAGAACAACGATATCCCTCCTGAGCTTTCTGAGATAAAACTCAGAACTTTGTTGATGCACACCTTGCGGATGCTTCACTGCACTCCTTGCAGGAACTTCTCTCACTCAGGAAGAGAAACAATTGAAACTCATTCTCTTTCTCTCTTAGACTTCATATACTTAACATGAAATCACACATTCAACATAGCATTGAAACAAATTCATAAACAAAGAGAATAAAATAATGTAAGCATACCATTCACCATGTATAAACAAAAAACATCATAACACCATGAAATCTGATTCAAAGCTTCATTCATTAATTCCAAGCTCCTGTACATGGACTCTTCTTTCCACTTTTTGCTACAACTCTCCTCTTCTTCTCTATACTAATGATACAATCCTACAATGATACAATGGTGAGGGTGTCTATATCTGTTTTTCCCTCCTACTCTCTAAACTATCCAATCTATTAATTCAAACCTACCTACTTTCATTAACTGGGCTTAAATGCCTTTTACATTGACGGATGAGAGCAAATCGCTCATGATCTATTTTCAATAGCTAGACATAAATGCAAATACGCTTCTAGCTATAAAATTTATATCCTCTCCCTTAAACTTTCAAAACATATCAAAACATGAAAAATGTGTGTTGCACTTTCCAGCTGTCTTTCGCCTCCATGCTCTCTTGGCTGCTTACGATGAATTTGGTATGGTTCTTAAGGATGTAAGATTTGAATTTCTTTACTACCTTCTATACCGCATAATCATTCTTGTCTATAGCAAGATAATTTAGTTTGGCTCCTTGGATATTAGTGCTCATGAATGATACCGAGGCCTTGTTGTTGTCATCATCCTTTTGAGTCAATACTGTAGCTAACGATTGATCAGAGGTGAAAGTATGGAGGAATAATTCTTTGCTAAAATTGGGGATTCACAATAATGGGGCTTGAGATATCACAGTCTTGATATTGCTGAAAACCCTTTTCCGTTCATCATCCCACTTAAATTCAACATCTTTATTGATCATTTTTTGTAAGGGTTTGATCGTTTCACCGAAATCGGGGGTGAATTTCCTCACAAAATTGATTTTCCCAAAGAATGATTGCATAGCCTTTTTGTAGTGGGGTAATGGAAGCTAAGCTATAGTCTTAATCCATTCTGGTTCTATGCAAATACCTGCTTGAGATATAATGTGTCCTAACAACTTACCTTCCTCGACACCAAAAATAGTTTTCATAGGGTTTAAGGATATACCGTATTTCCTACACCTTTCGAAAATCCTGGTTAAATATTGGATGCAATCTTCTCTGTTCTTTGAATACACAGTCACATCATCCAAATAGACTACTGCACATTTGTTGAATAGTCCTCGAAACGCTATGTCCATGGCCCTCTGGAAGGTTTCCGTTGCATTCATTAACCCAAAAGGAATACGTTTATAAGTGAAGGTTCCCCACTTGGTTAAGAAGGTATCTTTCAAATGGTCTTCCTTTAAGACTAGAACTTGGTTGTAACCTGAAAAACCGTCCAGTAGGGAGAAAATCTCAGAGCCCGACATGGTCTGCAAGAGTTTCTCAATTGGTGGGACTGGGTAGTTGTCCTTTTCTGAAGCTCTGTTGAGGTTTCTGAAATCTACACATAGGTGGATCTCCCCAGACTTTTTCCTCACAGGAACCAAATTTTCTACCCATGCTGAGTGTCTAACCTAGAAGATAATTTTTGCATCTAGTAGTTTCTTTAAATCTTGACACATGAGAGGTTCCAGGGATGGGTGGTACTTCTGGAGCTTCTGTTGGAAGGGTTTAACTTCAGGTTTTAATGGGATAGTGTGTTGAACAATACAAGTATCATAAGTTTTCATATCTCGGTAGGACCAAGAAAAAACATCTTGATATTGTCTGAAAAGTTTGAGATAGGCCTTCCTTTCCTCTTTAAATACCGTCTTGCCGAGATTTATATTCTTGGGGTTTTCCAGGTTCCTAGATTTATAGTTTCATGCACGGGACAAGAACTCCCAGTCTTTGTGTTGGTTGACCCTTTGAATATTTCTCTAAGTCAAAAAGGTTTTCTAAACTAGCTACCCATTTCGGTATCATGTGAGACCTTGGTTTGTCAGTCAGTTGATCTATATGAGGACTGGTTTCTGCTAATTGCTCCTGGAATATTTCATCATCAATAGCCAATTCTTTAATATTATCCTCATTGGTAAAAAAATTATGATCTGTTCATCTCCTTCAAATACCTTGCAATTAGAAATATTGTTGGGCTCTGACGGTTTTTAGAGGAGCTCCATAGTGAACCGGGAGGCTTCATAGTCTTCTAGAGGTGATAGCCTTGAGGTAGTGGTGGACATAGAATCAACAAGAATGTTCTTTTATCCTGTGTACTTCATGTTGGTAATTCTTCAGGTGTGGATAGTTTCAATGTATATTTTTCCTTACTTGTCTGACAATGATTTCAAAATACATGAAAACCCTCAATTGTTTAATGTTTAAGTCTATGGCTTACTTTATCCCTTGTACCAGAACTTCATACTCAACGGTGTTGTTTTTGCACTTGAACTCTAGTCTACAGGACAAGAAATGTCATTTACCTTTTGGATTAATGAGGATAACCCTTCTTGAGATTTAGATACATCAAAGTATAAGGTCCAAATTGGTAAGAAAAAGTTGTCAGTTTCCCTTTTTCTACCACTTTCCTTCTTTCCTCCTACTTGTTCCATGATTTCTAATGTAGGTCCTTGACATAAGAGGGTTTCCTCTGTCGATGTCGGCAAGTTTTCTTGAAAAATCATTTCGGAGTTTTGAATAAGAGGGACATCATATGAGAGGATAGAGAAATTCCAGAAATTGGAGTCACAGGAATAATTGCCTAACACGGGGAAATTTGTCGATGAGGGTTCATTGAGTGTTTCTAAGTCAGTGACAATATGTTTTAGATATCTTTCCCTATCGATCCTGATCATGTTCGTGTGCCCCTTTAATGGAAGCCAAAAATGAGCCCAGTCTATACTAAAGTATCCTTTTAACTTCCCAGACCAATTTCGGCTCAATAACAATCAATAAGCTTATGGGATATCTACTACAATGATTTCATTTACTTGCACAAATTTAGGGTGCATTGCTATTCTGATCATTACATATTTATGAGCTCTCCCATAACCTTCACCTGGGTTCTGTCTAGTTGTATAACATGTTTATCGCTTTTGAGAGGGACCACATTTAGTTTTTTGCAAATAGACAATGACATGACATTAGAGGATGCTCTCGAGTCAACCATGAAGATTTTCGGTCCTATCAAGATTGTCAACTGGGTCTGGCTTTGACCACATATTGACTTTAAGTTTGAACTGTTATAATAATGTTTGTTGTTGTTTTAGGACAATCAATAGTCCAAGAACTTCTTGCTGATTTGTTACGATTGCACTTCCAATTTTAGGTGCTCTAGCATGTAGTTTTATTAACCAAAAGTTAACACATGCATACTAAAATAAGTACAACACACCTAAAGATCTTTACAACTAAAAATAAGCATATCTAAGAAACTTACACATGCATTTTTTTACACAGGTATTTTTGGTCAACATGACCTTGGATTAAACTCCCCCGGAAAAAACCAGTTTGGGATATATGTCTACATAATGATGATCAAAGCAAGAGATACACCAAGTAATGAAATACAATGGAACCTGTATACATAGAAATATCCTCACAAGACTTTCCACAAGACCAGAGAGAGATGTGCCCAAACTCAGGTGCACCCTGTCCCTTTATTGCTCTCTGCACTGAAGTGAAGCGCTCTAGCTCCTCTTTGACCCAATGAAGAAATCCCTCCACAGGAATGTGATATCCTATGCTTCCTCTCCAATGAAATTGTCAGAAATCGATTTCTTCAAGCAGTGCTCCTACCATGTAGTTGTCAACCCACTCCATAGGTGTGACCTCCTCCTAGCAGAAATGATCACCATAAATAAACTGAGCCATAAATTGAATTCCTCTCTTCACAAAAGAAAGCACCCTATCTCTCCTCTCCCTATGCATCAGACCTCATCTCAAGGTGACAAGTCCTCCTCTACTGGTGAGCATATGAAGGAAATAAATGCACCCTCCTCCTAGTAGATGCGCCCCTCCTCCATATATCATGCTCCCTCCAAGGAATGGAAGCTAGAATTCCATGGAATTGCTCTCCATGCAATATCTAAGTAACAAGAGCCTCATCCTCAAGATATCAAGGGTTTCTCTCAAACCCTCATCAAGTGCACCCTCCTTCTCCTCAAGAAATGCACCCTCCTCTCTTCTCCAAAACTCACAAGTGAAGAATGAATCTAAAAAATACACTTTACCCTCTCTTTAGCCTCCTTTGTCCAACCCTAAAATATCAATGGCCTAGATTAGATCTAGCCAAGTCTAATCAATGGGTGAGATCTCATCTTAAAATATCACTAAGGAAACCCACTTTCCTTAGTTGCTTTATGTCTATTAATTCACCCACATTGTGAATTAATTGTCACTTTATGAATTAAGTGACATATTTCACTTTTGACTTAAATATCCTAAGTCAAAGTGAAATTAGAATCATAAAGTAAAGTACAAGGGTAATAATCTTCCCCCTTTGTGATTAGAGACTCATAAGCACACGGGGACCACTTCTCGAGGTACCCAAATCCCAACAAACCAAACAATTATGGAGGTTTCTGTTAAAGAATTCAAACGTCAAAAGGAATGGTGGGATAAAAGGTTTTCCCTTCTTATCTTCAGAGCAAGTGTTCATAGTTGGCTTATTCCTTATATTCGTGGGTGTTAGATTCCCTCCTTGGTTAGTGCTTGTTGTAGGATTTTCTACTGATTTCAATGATTGTAACAGAAAGTCCTTTTTCTAATGGATTCTACATATGTCCATGACCGATATATTTTCTTTCAACTTTTTCAAGTCTTCTACTATGTTGTATTCTAGCTTGGACGATTCTCATGTATGGATGTTTATAGGGTTTATACGGGGAACAAAAGGTGTTTTTGCGTGATACGAAGCTGATTTCCCCCTCGATGTTTGGGCATTAGTAATATCATTTGAGACAGGTTGACCCCTACTTCGTGTTTTCACAACCAAGACCTCTACGGGTGGCTCTTGAACCTCAAATAGGTCATCGGAAGGCATTGGTAGGTTGGGGTCCCATATTAGCATGGTTGTTTCTTCTGGTGGATCAACTCATTCCTGATAAAAAATATTCATAACTGAGCCGCTTGATTGTTCAGTTAGGGAAACTTCATATAGAAACCTATTGGCTATCAAATTCATAGCATGCACCCATTGTGGATGGTCTATTTCAGAATGTTTCTCTTGGTGGTACATACAGAAAGAGTTGAAAGCTTCTTTTGAATGTTTCTTTCTTTTGAAAAAAGGTACATAGAATGTTTCTTTTGAAAAAAGGTTTATAGGGCCTATGGCCTTGGTTTCCTTCTCCTGCACTTCTTTTCATGTCTATGATTTTGTTTGACAACTTCTTGACCATGCATTGTAGGTCTTCTATGTCCCCACTTCTCTTTTTGGGACCTTATTCTATTTGTTTCCCTGGGGGTATAGTCAACAGTAGTCCTCTCCTGGGAGGAGGTTGAACTTATTTTTTAACTAATGAGACCTAGCCTTCTTTGCATCTCTTCATTTTAAATTCAATTGTTTTGACTTCTTCAAAATTTCCAGCTAAGGTTTCTTTGGCAACCCTCTTCACAAACATGGAAATAGACGTTGGGAGAGCATTGGCATATACTTCAATTTGAAACTTCTGAGTGGGTTTAGCTTCAGGTTGGAATTTATTTAAGATAGTGGTGAATATTTGATTGAAGTCTTTAACCTTCTCCCTTGAACTCATGGTGGCGGCAAACAATTCGTCCATCAAAGCTCCTGTAGTGGTTCTTCTGCAAATTTATTTAGAAAATCCTTTTGAAACTTAGTCCATCTAGTTATGGATCCTATATGTAAGTTAAAATACCATGTGGAGGCCAAATTCTTGAAAGCGTAGGGTGAAATCATGCATACTACATCTTCATGTAGTCTGATAGCTAGTATGAATTTTTTGATATGGTCTTCAGGCAATTCTGACGTTTCAGGGTCAAATTTAGGGAGTAACTTCTCTGGATGTCAGGGAAGGTTATGTACTCATCCAGGGATGAACAAAGCATATCTGGCCAACCAAGGTTGATTATTTTGAGGTGGGTTTCCCCTTTCTTCATTATGATCATTGTTATCTTCCATGTCTTCTGATCCTAAAACAGAGCGTTCAGAGTTAAACCCTTCCTCTTCGAAAAAATCGTCGAGCTCAGAGAAGTCGTCGACTGGTGTTTCAGGGATTAGATTAAGAGGATGTTTGATTTCGGTGAGGGTGAAATCTATTAGGTCTTCTATTATGTGCACAAAAACCTGGTCGGGGGACTAAACCATTGGTCTTCTTATTTTTTTTCTTCGAGGAAGTAACGAAGCTAAGGGAAACACACTGATCTGTTGGGCATAAGCTCTTGTGATTATTCTGAATTGGTTCAATTCCTCATGAGGAAGAGCATAAGGTATATTAGGGAATAAATGTTCTTCCTATGGATGGGGTGAGTTACTCATTTTAGGAGTACTCAGTGTGTGTGGGCTATCTTGGGAATGATTAGCCATGCATGTGGGCTGTTTTGAATCTACAGGTTGTGTGAAATATTTTGTAAAAACTCTTATTATCCATTTGTTCTTCAGGTCCTCCTTCTAGCACCAATTATGTTGAGGGGTATTAAATCCATTTAACTCAACAGTAGGAACCAAACCCACCAACGAGGCCCAATTAGACTATGCAATGTTTAATAGTTGAATGGTTCTCCAGATCTCACGATCCAGCCAATTAATCGATGGGCTTTACATTTTCTTGTGAAATCTTCTCCTTTGGTTCATACTTTCTCTTTTTTTATTTTCTCTTATAGGTGTGACCGATACAATATAAAATCTGATATAAACCAACTAGGTAACAAAGTGGGAAAACTTAACTACTAGAGAAGGCTGAGCTTGGAACAACCCTTTCACTCTAGCATGCAGACAATCCACAAGCCTAGTACTAATACATTAACTTGCTAGTGTTTCAATTATTGACTGGGATACAATTATCAAAAGAAAACATGCATGCAATAAATGATGGCAAGAAAAATGGTTTCCTTAACTCCAATCATCAATTACATATTAACACACCGATTTACTTTTCATCATTAAAGAAAAGAACTATAAAAATATTGAATGAGATAACTTATCAATAGATTTAGAAGTTCTTACTCTTTACAACATCCATTCAAGAGATATAAATCATAAATAATTCTTCTTCAGATTCAATCACACACACTTTTGATAAAACAAAAACTTTGTCTCTGGTCCTAAACAAGACTTCTCAATTAAGGCAACTTCGAAATAGTTATTTACAAATCCAAAAATGAGGGTCTTTGCAACCACCATCGACCCTTGCTAAAAGGTTGATTCTCTTATTTATAGAATATTATTAACTAAAAATAACTATTAAAAGTGCAGCTAAGTAAAACAAAAACTCGCGACATGGCGCTTTCATCTCTCAGTCTTCTAAGAGTTGTCAAATGATCTCACTTGAGTGGATGACTCTTCTCGTACTTCGACCATTTGAAAAAGAGATCCTCGCATGTGTTGGCATACAAGAAACTATGTTGTTCCATTTGGGACGAAAATATCTGTCTTATCTCTACTACTCGTGCCTGTTGCTTGACTATTCTAGCACTTAATTGTTGCATCATGGTTTGAGCTTTGATTGGGTGTTCCATGAACTTCTACACTTGACCTGGTGCCATGTTTTCCACCCTTTCTATCTCCATAGCCCATGATGACTCTTGTTCGGCATGTAATTTGACTATGTCCTGAAAGTCAACAAAGTCAACGGGTGTTCTGAATTTAGGGAGGTTGATGTCTCTCATTGCCCAGTTGATCTTGGTCCAACTCTTTTTGCACTCGACCCATTTCTCTTGAATTTTTTGATGAGTTTATTGAGCCATTTTTACCCAATATTCGACCGACTTTCTTATGCGGTCAATGTTGCATTCCCTTGGTACCTGGATGTTGTGCTCTTCGGCATATCGGCCCTATTGAATTGCATTGATGTAGTCGATCCTTTCCACCTTGGTGTGATTTCTCATACCACCTCTCCATATCCCTTCAAGTCACCAATGCCATGAGGGTATATTCTTGAAGCTCGACTATCCTTGCAGTGAATAAGTGCCCCTCATCCATAAATTTACCGTAGGCCTCCTAGAATTCACTTCTCAGGAACACCACGGCCTATGTAGTGTCCTGGAAATATTTTTCTAAATGGCGTAGATGTTCCAATTCCTTCAGTGTAGCGGCCAACTCCTGTTCATCCCTTTTCTCTCTATCTAGGGTGGCGTCTGTGATTTCCGTCCCTGCACCGATAAGCTCATATGTCTTGGCATGCTCTGTGTTCATCAAATTTTCCTCAGTGGTGATGAGGATGGAGCATTCTAGAGTAATCCTCCTCTTCTTGGTAGTTCTCTTCAAGATAAATTTCCTTTTTTGGTCATAGGATATGGCATGTATATCAGTAAATTCATCCACATGTTCAAGGATTTGTTGATATTTCCTAGGCTCCTGACGATGTATATTTGTTCAATACTGGGTTCTTGAACCTCTTTTACGTGTTCTGAAGGTTTGGCCTATGTTTGTTTCCCGTTAGGATGTTGAGTACTGATTGAAATTGAAACATTAGGGATAGGCTTGATAGTTACTTGATAATCGACTGTTGAGATGTCGATTTCCTGCTGTGGAAATTTTTTCATTTGTTCGCCCGATCCTGGCTCGTCCATTGGGCTATCCATTTGGGTCTCTGGTACATCGAGTAGCTCAATGACTAAGACACTTTCGAACTCCTGGTCATTCTATGGAAGGCCCTGAATTTGAGTATCGGGAGCTGGGGAAGATGCCTTCTCGGGCTCCTTTTCCTCTGTGATCTTCACTAGAGATAGTAGGGACACCTCCAGACTTTCCTCATCATCACAGATTGTTATCAAGTCATAGAGGGAGTTTGGTGCAATTTCTCTTCCTGATGTTCTTGCTATCTCTAGCTGATATGAAACGTCCCCCGGTGATCTAGCCCATGACGTTGCAAGTTCAGGGTTATCTAACCCGACGATTTCGTCAATTTGTATTAGCTCAGGGACACTAGGAACTACCCAAATTTCATATGGGTTGTCGGCAGGGACCCTTTTCATTCCTATGAGGTCCGGGTCATCCTGCAATTAATCAATTACTCGTTGCACGTGTTCTATCATGATAAATCCCCTCTCCCGTGCATCCTGTGTCATAGGAAATCCTCTTTTCTTCACCGAAGCCACCAGGGGAATATCTGTTTCCTCTACCGCTCTGATTTGTTCCCTGGATCAGAGAGCCTCTTGAGACAACTTCTCTATTGTTGTCACCTGCTCATCAAGGCTCATGGCCCTTAACCTGGTCATTTTGTGGTCATCCATCCTTTCTACCACCTCGTCCCAGTCCTGGGCATTTTCTGTGAAGACTTCATCTTCGAATTTGTTGTGGGTGTGCGACCAACAAGACGACACTTGTGAAGCATGTTGCAAGCCCAGGCCTTTTGGATCATGCTTGCGAAATAAACTTGTCTGGAATCTGAACTTGAGTTGGCTCAACCCTTCTTGTTTGTCTTGAGTGGTATCCTTTACCAAGTAGAAACCTACATGGAAACCATAGGGTATTAACACCTGCTTCTTGTCCTTGACTAGGGTGGTGTTGTAGCATTGGAAAATGGTTTGATAGCATATTTTTCCTACTACAAGGCAGTCTGGGACATGAGATGGTAGGAGATGTGGTACTCTGGTGGACCCAAGCAACCTGAAGTAGGTGTTGCGCTCGTCCAAGTACCAGTGGCCTACCTTAGATATCATTTTCTTGGTTGCAACCGATAGTATCAGGCATTCCTTCCTAAAAAGAATAAAATAAATTCACACGATGAATTAATCGTAAATGAGGGAGTAATACTTCTTATACATGTTCTCCCACAACACGCTGAAATAGATGTGGACCGAGAGTTCTGCGACATGCCACCTCAGATTCATGTCGGCGAAGATGTTTCTGGCACACATGACTTCGAGAAAATATGAAGCCATGTAGAAAGATGGCGTCTCTTCATTCTTTGGCGTCTGAGCCTATTATATACATATGCTTAGTTTCTTAGAAATTATCCCTCCCCAGTTTAAACTGCTCCCGAATATCGTCACTATGTAAGCCAAGGGAATCCATGCCTCTGAAATTATGGAGCAGTCCTTCTCCCCATATAATCGATAGATGAGAGCCATCAAATTGATGTATGACTCCCTTAAGTTGGCCATCCCATACCAACCAGTGCTTCAGTTGGTGAACTTCTTGTCCTCCCTCCACCATGAGGCCATCACCCGGCTGGTGCTATGGCGTTCGTAGAACTTCACCATGAATTTTGTGTTCAACCGCTCCTCGGGATCTCTAATCTTGTAGTATTTCTGAACTTCCACCGGCAAGAACACTCTGACACACCCCCCATTGTCATTGTTGATTAAACATTTATGTGTGTCTATGTGGTCTATGAACCACTTCAAGACTTCAATACAGGGAAAAACAAGGGTTCTCCTTGCCACCATATGTAGGTACGACCATGGGATGTTCAGGAACACCTCATCGTCGAGTGCTCTTACATATGGATCATTGTGTGGGATATATTTTGGGTATTCCTCCCAGCTGATCTTGTTGAATATTTCTCCCCAATGCGGGAGTTCCATCTTGGACCATGTGCTTGCTTCTGTATCTCCAAAGACCGGAGGCTGAATGAAAACCTTCTTCATTGTTGTCTTAATGAATGGTTCCGGCCTTAGAGTGTATTCTAATTATTTTGCGGCCCTTGGAGAGGATCCTTCACCCACCTCTGGTTCTTTCATCTTTGGTGCCCTCGACGATCATCTGGTGCTTGTATTTCTTGGTGGCATCATTCCTAAAACTAAAATAAACTTTCAGAGACTCTGTAAAACAAAAACCCGACAAAAGACATACGAATTACAACCAACAAATTCATAGACTCAGATCCATACCTCTGAAGCTTGTTAAACCTGGTTATTTCAACAATCACGGGATAGATACAACCTTTGAGTAGCTCGTCTTTCTCCTTCATATGCTCCAGAATTATCTTATGGGAAAAATAATTTTGTTTACAACAACTCAAGAGAATTTAAACAGGGAAGAACTTATCGTGTCACATCATCCATTCAATTCGGGTGATGAGTGAAATTTTAACAGATCTTTCGCCGAATATTTACAACTTAAATTCATTGTGGGTTGACGACGGAGGTGCAGGGGGTGATGTGTTCTATCGGTGATTTTAAACAATGTTTTTGATTGGCGCATGAGGTAGAAACTAATGCAGGATTTTGTATTAATTAGCTCCTTAAATGCTCAAAATCCGATCATATCTAATGCTAAAACGTCCCATCGTGTCGCTCTCTCAATGGGTGGATCGGGGATCGGGGATGTGTTATGAACATTTTTCATTGATGTTATTCTTCAAAATCTCCGATGCCGATCAATTTCACCGTACAATGCTGTTGTGGAAAAGATGACTTGGAGGTGTGACTTGGACCTAGGGAAATCGTATGGTTCTCCAATCTGGTAAAGAAACGTGGAATTTAAGACTGATGAACTAATTCATGTGTACTAATTGGAGTCAAGACTTTCCTTAAGTTACTCGTTCTAAAACAAACCTTAGCTTGCCGATGCTGAAAAGTATCCAGGGTTGGCGATCGACGATAAACCTATCTATTGATTTCTTCGGAATAGCTCCCTCGAAAAATTATCGATGCCGAAAAGGCATCGGGGATCGGTGATCGAGAATATCCTTTAGCGCGGTTGGAATGTTTGTTGTGATCTTTCTAGGTTATCCCCGATTCTGATAAGTGAGTCGGGCATCGACTATCAGTGATATCTTTTCTTTCTTTGTTAACGACTATTCCCCTCGTCTTTAACCAATGCCGAAGGGGAATTGACTATCGACGATAACCTTATGCAAGACTTGTCGAAAAAAAAAAACTTCCTTTTGCCGATGTCGAATCTGAGCGCGTCAGGTGAAGTGTTTCGAATGCCGATTCTTTATTCAGTTGTTAAGGCCTTTTAAGTCATGGGGTTTCATAAGTTCAAAAAAACCTGAATATGTGATGAGGTTCATGAGAATAAGAAGAGACAAAAAATATTTTCTTGAAATGAAGTCAAAACAGATAGTGAAAAAGATCAAGTGGTACCCAAAAAACAAAAATTGACAGAGGCTTTTTTAGGGTGTGTTGAGCGCTCAAAAAATGGTGACTTAATAGGCGAAAGTAGAATCTCTCTTCCTACCTCGGGCTCAAGTGAAGGTGACACGAAAGCTGATTAAGAACTTAACTGGTTTTTTTTATCAGAGCCTCTTTTATCTTTGCATTTGAAATCCCCTAGTTGGTGCATTTGGGCTTGTCTTTGGGGCTTTTAACCTTTATTCCACCTTTGTTTCCTGTAACCTTGACTCACTCCCACTTTGACAAGATTCTAGTAAAGAATTCACTGACACTAAGCCCTTTTAGTTACCCTTAATCGCTTTCTATGGTGTTTCTTCGCTGCCAGCAAGCATCCATAGCCTCGACGAAGTTATCTACATACCCTCTCATAGTGTTCTCTCATTTGATATAATTGATTTTATTTCGAAAGAATGCCCCGAGCGAGTGGGAGAGGAGGATGTCTATTATTTGCAAAATTAGATGGTTAAGGTGAAAATTTGCTAGCTCTGTTTCTGAGGTACATGTAGTCCTTTCTAGCTTACCATCTTTCCCTTTAGGCTTTACCAGACCATCCAACAAACACTTCTTCATTTTTCCAAGGTTGTTCATCTGCACAAGTTAGTTAGAGAACCCCTTAAAACAACAACAGGTCCCCTAGTGCTTCTTGTGTTGTATGTGAGCGATGATTTAGGAACAGAGTTCATCATATCACATGAAGTAAGGTCAACCATTGTCTTGTGAAACACAATATTCAAAAGCGTAGAAGTACAAGAAGCAAGAAATAAAAACAAAAATTATGTGCAATCGACCTTCTTAAAACAAAACATCGTGAAAATGCACACACACAAAAAAATGTTTTTTTTTTTAATGGAAATATTGTTTTAGGGCTTGGCCATTTACCAGGAGGGCATCCAGTTCCCCCCTTAGATTCTACAACCAATACATTCCTACCCCAATATTCTCAACCACCTGGAAAGGTCCCAACCATAGATTTTTAAACTTAGAATGTTTTCCTTTCGACTCATTTGCTCTGTCCCATTTTAGTACTAAGTTTCCCACTTCAAAATTCTTCTCTTTAGCCTTATGCTTATCAAACCACCTTTTCACTCTCTGCTGATTAGCTAAGAAATTTGATTTTGATTCCCCCCTTCATTCTTCCAACATGAGGAGGGTATCAATTATTTGTTGTATGACTGATGAGGTTTGTCCTCTCAAATCCTGAGCAAGTTGAAGAGATGAGAGATATAACCCATTTGGGAGAATGGATTCCTATCTGTATACTAGAAAGTATGGGGAATTACCTATAGCTTCCTTGGGTGTAAATCTATCGGCCCATAAATCATTATAAAGTGAACCATGCCAATTCCTCTGGTCATCTGCAATTGTTTTCTTCAATATCCTCACTAGGTTCTTATTAGTTGATTCTTCCACTTCGTTCCCCGTGGATAGTAGTTTGCAGAGTATCAATTATGATTCCTTTGTCTAGAGAAAACTCTTTTAATAAGGTGGAATAAAAGTAAGTTGCATTATAAAAAACAAGGATGGAAGGCACACTGAACCTTGTGATCAGTTTTTGTTCTATGAATTGGATCACCATCTTTTCATTTACCTGAGTTAGAGGGATGGTATCTACCCATTTCATGAAACAATCTCTGGCAGTTAGTATGTATCTATGCTATTTTGAAGAACTCGGTGTAATTTCTCCTATGATATATAACACCCATTGCTCGAATGGCCTGTAAATGGCCACCAGTTGGAGTGGGGAAGCTACTCTCTTCTCCCTCCCCGAGCTTATTTGAAAAGTTTTATAGTTTCTAGCGTATGTGTGAGTGTCCCTGAACAGAGTAGGCCAATAATAGCCAGCTCTCAATATTTTATGAGCAGTGGGGTTTCCTATGAAATGTCCACCTGTAGGACTGGAGATCCTTCAAAACTTTGTCTGCATCTTCACGTTCAAGACATATTAAAAGTACCCCATCATAATTAACATGGAAGAGCACCGAATTTATGAGGCGATATTGTGCAGATTTTAACATTAGGGCTCTCCTTTCCCTAAGTTTTAGGTTTTCTGGGCAAGTCCCATGATGCAGGAGATAATTCAGTTTCTCGTACCAAGACTATTTCCCCGGGGAGATGTATGAAAATTCACCACACCATAATGCCAATTCATTCTCCCATCCAGGGTCTTCATTTACTTGGTCCCGGGCTTCAATTTCTAGTTGGATAATCCTTTTCCTTTAACCGGTTTAGTAGGTTTTATCTAGATCAAATTCTTAGACTACTGCCATCCAATTCCCTCTTATTTCCCCCATCTCTTGTTGAGTGAATAGGGATCGGACTACAGGGTGAGGCATGATGCCTTTGGTATGGTTCTTAGGGATGTAATATCTGAAGTGCTTTATTGACTTGTATACCGCATAAGCCTACTTTTCTATAGCAGGGTAATTTAGTTTGTACCCTTGGAGATTAGTGCTCATGAATGATACCAGAGCCTCATTGTTGTCATCATCCTTCTGAGTCAATATTGCAGCTAATGATTGGTTAGAAGCAAAAGTATAGAGGAATAAATCTTTGCTAAAATCGGGGATTCACAACACTGGGGATTGAGATATCATAGTGTTGATATTGCTGAAAGCCCTTTTCTGTTCATCGTCCCACTTAAATTCAACATCTTTGTGGGTCATTTTTTGTAAGGGTTTGATCGTTTCATTGAAATCAGGGGTGAATTTCCTCACAAAATTGATTATCCCAAAGAATGATTGCATAGCCTTTTTGTTGTGGGGTAATGGAAGCTGAGCTATAGCCTTAATTCATTCTGGGTCTACGTGAATACCTACTTGAGATATAATGTGTCCTAACAACTTACCTTCCTCGACAACAAAAATAGTTTTCTTAGGGTTTAAGGATATACTGTATTTATTACACCTTTCAAAAATTTGGGTTAAATGTTGGATGTGATCTTCTCTGTTCTTTGAATACAAAGTCACGTCATCCAAATAGACTACTACAAATTTGTTGATTAGTCCTCGAAACTCTACGTCCATGGCCCTCTGGAAGGTTGCCCCCGCATTGATTAACCCAAAAGGCATACATTTATAAGATAAGGTCCCCCACTTGGTTCAGAAGGTAGTTTTCAAATGGTCTTCCTCTAAAACTAGAACTTGGTTGTAACCTGAAAAACTATCCAGCAGGGAGAAAATATCAGAGCCCGAAATGGTCTGCAAGAGTTGTTCCATTGGTGGGACTGGGTAGTTGTCCTTTTCTGAATCTCTCTTGAGGTTTCTGAAATCTATGCATAGGCGGATCTCCCCAGAATTTTTCCTCATAGGAACCAAATTTTCTACCCATGCCGAGTGTCTAACCTGGAAGATAATTTTTGCATCTAGTAGTTTCTTTAACTCTTGACACATGAGAGGTTACAAGGATGGGTGGTACTTCCAGAGCTTCTGTTGGAAGGGTTTCACTTTAGCTTTTAATGGGATAGTGTGTTGAATGATATCGGTATCATAAGTTTTCATATCTCGGTAGGACCAAGCAAAAACATCTTGATATTGTCTGAAAAGTTTGAGATAGGCCTTATTTTCCTCTTTAGATACCGTCTTGCCAATATTTATATTCTTGGTGTTTTCCAGGGTTCCTAGATTTATAGTTTCATGCATGGGACAATAACTCCCCATCTTTGTGTTGGTTGACCCTTTGAATCTTTCTCTTAAGTCAAAAAGGTTTTCTAAATTATCCACCCTTGTTGGTATCGTGTGAGACCTTGGTTTGTCAATTGGTTGATCTGTATGAGGATCAGTTTCTACTAATTTCTCCTGGAATACTTCATCGTCAATAGACAAGTCTTTAAAATTATCTCGATTGGTCAAAATTTTTATGATCTATTCATCTCTTTCAAAGACCTTCCAATTAGAAATATGGTTGGGCACCGAAGGTTTGTAGAGCAGATCCATAGTGAACCAGGAGGCTTCATAGTCTTCTAGAGGCGATAGCCTTGAGGCAGCGGTGGCCAGAGAATCAACAAGAATGTTCTTTGTTATAGGGATCACTCTAACGTTGAAGGCTTCAAAATGCTCTTTTAGCCTGTGTACTTCCTGTTGGTAATTCTTCTAGTGTGTGTAAATTTTAAACCTGTGAAGTAAAGATATGCATATAGATTCTTAAGAAAAACAAAAATTAATCAATGGCTCATACACATAGTACACAGAGATTTATACCAGAAACCCTTAATTGGGAGAAAACCTTTCATCTCTTCATTGTATTTATTTATTCATTGTATTTATTTCACCATTCACCATAATATATATATATATATATATATATAATGTTTTTAGGTATTTCGTAGATACCAAAACCCTAATCCCTTAATCCAGTATTAATTTAGAAAATCGCTAAAAATAGCAAAATCCGCTAAAAATAGAAAATACTAGGAAGGGATCGTCAGACGTAGTTGTCGAATATGATGCCCCCCCCCCACACACATGCAAAGAATACAACACATACCCAACATTCTCCCACTTGTTGTTTTATTTGCATCCAGGGGTCCACAGGATTATATAGTAAAAAATCCAGGGCATTAATGCCCATTGTTACTCTACACCAGGAGAAATTTTCTATGCTCACAGACTTTGTCATTGAATCTGCAACATTCTTCAAAGTGTCAACCTTTTCCAACAACTTCTTCTTTTATTCAACCATGTCTCTCACAAAGTGATATTGAACATCAATATGCTTTGTATTCAAATGATAAGATGGGTTCTTTGCCAGAAAGATTGCACTCTGAGTGTCACAATCTAATCTCACTGCTTGTTGTACCAACACAATACCNATCCAGTATTAATTTAGAAAATCGCTAAAAATAGCAAAATCCGCTAAAAATAGAAAATACTAGGAAGGGATCGTCAGACGTAGTTGTCGAATATGATGCCCCCCCCCCACACACATGCAAAGAATACAACACATACCCAACATTCTCCCACTTGTTGTTTTATTTGCATCCAGGGGTCCACAGGATTATATAGTAAAAAATCCAGGGCATTAATGCCCATTGTTACTCTACACCAGGAGAAATTTTCTATGCTCACAGACTTTGTCATTGAATCTGCAACATTCTTCAAAGTGTCAACCTTTTCCAACAACTTCTTATTTTATTCAACCATGTCTCTCACAAAGTGATATTGAACATCAATATGCTTTGTATTCAAATGATAAGATGGGTTCTTTGCCAGAAAGATTGCACTCTGAGTGTCACAATCTAATCTCACTGCTTGTTGTACCAACACAATACCTGAGCACAATCTCTGTAACCATATAAATTCCTTTCTTGCATGAGTGGCTACCATGTATTCAACTTCTGTAGTTGAGAGTGCAACTACAACCTATCTTATCCAACTGATTGCTCCTCCAAATAGGTTAAACACATATCCACTTGTAGATATTTTGTGATCCAGATCTCCAGCCTGGTCTGCATCAACAAATCCATGTATGTCCACCAGTCTGTCCAATTATGGTCTTCCTTGGTAGCACAATCCATAATTGGTAGTGCCACGCAAATACATGAAGACCCTATTTATTGTTGTCCAATGCTCCTTCCCTGGTTTTGACATATACCTTCTCAAAAATACCACTACATGTGCAATATCCAGTCTAGTACAGACAATTTCATACATAAAACTGCCAACTGCACTGGCATATGGAACATGGGCCATGTCCTCTTCTTCTTCTCGTGTCTTGGGACACTGATCTGCAGATAAATTTACACCTATAGGAATAGGAACCTTGACTGGTTTACTTCCATGCATATTAAACCTTTGCAATATCATCTCAATATATTTTCTCTGATTCAACCAGAGTTTCCTGTTTGCACGATCTCTTTTAATCTCCATTCCCAGAATGAAGTTAGCAACATTGATATCCTTCATGTCAAATTTGGAGGATAGCTGCGATTTCACCTCATTGATAAAATCCATGTTATTTCCTACCAACAACATGTCATCAACATACAACACTACATAAATGAAGTTATTACCAACCTTCTTGGAATATACACAGTGATCAACCCTACTTATCACAAATCCCAATACAAGGATGTATGTGTCAAACTTTTGGTACCACATCCTAAGTGATTTCTTCAGACCATATAGTGACTTCTTTAGCTTACATGCCAACTCTTTCTTTCCCTTCACTACAAAGCCTTTTGGCTGCTTCATGTAGATTTATTCTTCCAGATCCCCATGTAGGAATGATGTATTCACATCCATCTATTCCACTTCAAGATCAAAAGCAACAACAATAGATAAAATAAATCTAATAGAATTTAACTTAGCAATAGGAGAAAAAATATCACAAAGTCAATTCCCTCTACCTGGGAATAACCTTTTGATACTAACCAAGCTTTGTATTTCTCCACTTTTCCTTCTACATTAAACTTCTTCTTAAACAACCATTTTCTAACAACATATTTTCTTCCAGATGGAAACTCAACTATATCCCATGCCTCATTCTTATCCAAGGCATCCATTCCTTCAACCATGGCCTTATTCCATAGTTTACTATCCTTTGGATTCACTGATTCCCTGACAGTTCTAGGATCATCATCAGTAATAGATAAAGCAAAAATTAGAATGAAAATCAAGTGGACTATACCTTTCTAGTTTCCTTCTTTCCCTCACTGATCTCCTCAATACTGGGGTATGAGGTTCTTCTTCTTTTGCTTCATCTACTTCAAATGATTCAAATTTTGCATCATCCAAATCCAACTCTAGTTTCTCAGGTTCTTCTGGCCTTGGTAGGAATTCTTGTTTGGAAACATCTTTTACCTCTCTGAAAACAACATCTTGAATGTAAACAATCTTCTTGGTTTCTGGGTTCCAAATATTATAACCTTTCACACCATCTTTATAACCAATAAAGATACACTTTTCAACCTTTTTATCCATCTTACTCCTATTTTCCTCTGGAACATGTACACAAGCATCACAACCAAACACTCTAAGATGTTGAAGAGAGGGTTTCTTTCTAGTCCATACCTCGTGTGGAGTTTTATCATCCAATGTTGATGAAGGTGATCGATTGACCGGGTAACATGATGTACCCATTGCCTCTGCCCATAATTCTTGTCCTAGCCTGGCACCACTAAGCATGATCCTTGATTTTTCCATCAGTGTCTTGTTCATCCTTTCTGCAACTCCATTCTGTCGAGGTGTGTATGGAGTAGTCTTCAGCCTTAATATACCACACTTCTTACAAAATTATTCGAATTCATTTCCACAAAATTCTCCACCATTATTTGTCCTCAATACCTTTATTTTCTTTTCTATCTGATTTTCTACCAGAGCCTTAAACTCTTTAAATTTATTAAATACCTCAGATTTATTTCTAATAAAATAAATCCATGTGTTCCTTGAGAAATCTTCTATGAATGAAACATAATATACAAATTTACCTAGGGATGGAATAGGAACAGGTCCAAACACATCACTATGTATCAACTCTAAGATCTCCTTTGCTCTTGTAGCACCAGATGGGAATCTTACTCAATTCTGTTTACCATATATGCAATGTTCACATAAATTAAAATCAAGAGTGAAATTAGACATACCTTCAACCATACCTTTACTATGTAGTGTTCGAAGGCCCTTTTCTCCAATATGACCCAGTCTTTGATGCCACAACATGGTCTTCTTTTCAGGGACATTATTGGTCTT
This sequence comes from Picea sitchensis, assembly GCA_010110895.2. Classification (NCBI taxonomy): domain Eukaryota; kingdom Viridiplantae; phylum Streptophyta; class Pinopsida; order Pinales; family Pinaceae; genus Picea; species Picea sitchensis. Next base: position 218,985 of record SNQJ01S0003012.1, read on the forward strand.
GCCTCCTTCATTTCTCTGCTCAGGGAAAACATAACTGTTACACCCATTAGTATAAGTGATTCCCAACAACTTGTACAAAGTTCCACACCCAACTCCCCTCATCAACACCATTTCCCCTCATACCATATTGCAATTGACCTTTCCCAATATAATATCCACTCCTACATCATCCAACTTTCTTATAGATATTAGGCTCCTCACTAGTTTTGGAATGTGCAGAACCCCAGGGAGAGTTCTAATCCTTCCATCTTTTAGCAACAACTTAACCCTTCCACGCTCCATGATTTTGGCTGTCAAGTCATCTCCTAGGAATACATCACCACCATCGTATTTTTCATATTCAAAGAACCACTCCCTGTGAGGAGTCATATGGTATGGTGCACCTGATTCGATCAAACATACATCATGGTCTGCATGTGTACCTATAGATTCTAGGTAAACATAACCTCCTTCTTCAGTGGAGGTTTTCGCCTCTGTGGAAGAGGTACTATCAGATCCCTTTGGTTTATCAACCTTCTTATACCCTCAAACTTTCTTATAATGCCTTGTTTTACCACACTTCCAACATTTCCTCAAAGATTTTCCTGGAGAATTAGATCTACCTGTAGATTTAATTCTCCCCCCCCCAAAGACTTACCAGGATTCCTATTTTGGGTATGACCTCTTACAAATAAAGCATTTGTGCTATGACCATCCATGCTTTTCTGCCTCGTCTCTTCAGTTAACAAGGATGAAAATACATCCTCATACTTCAATGTAGATTGAGTGGTACTACCAATTGATACAACCAGATTATCCCAAGAGTCTAGAAAAGAACATAACAAAGTAATACACTTATATTCTTCTAAAATCATAATATTAATAGAGACAAGTTGAATTACTAGAGTATTAAAGGAATTTAGATGTTCTGTCACATAATCTCCATCTTCCATCCTAAGATGATACAACTTCTTTCGAAGAAACAACTTGTTTACTAGGGACTTTGATTGATACAAATTCCCTAACTTATCCCATAGTTCCTTGGCTGTATATTCTCCTGAGGCATTCAACAACACCAAATCTTCCAGGCAGAGTCGAATACTACTCCTTGCTCTTCTGTCCAACTTCTCCCAATATTCCTTCGACATACCAGTAGGTGGTGTACTAGTAGTTTGTGTACTAGTAGGTTGTGTACCAATTGACTGTGTGCCAGTAGGCTGTGTACTAGGATCCACAACGATCCATTGTTCTTTTTCTACAAGAAGGTCCTCCATATTGAGCTTCCATAGCTCAAAGTTTTTACCATTGAAATTCTCTATCTCGATTCTAGAAGAGCTCTCCATTCCTCTTTCTACACTCAAATCTCCACTAAACCCAGGTTTATCATAGACACAAGATAAACTTGATCTATCAATACCGAGCCAAACCCTCAACAACAAAGGCGTCCCTATGAATCCAAAAATGAGCTTTGATACCACATGTAAGTTTTAAACCTATGAAGTAAAGCAATGCATATATATTGTTAAGAAAAACATAAATTAATCAATGTATCATACACATAGTACACAAAGATTTATACCGAAAACCCTTTACCGAGAGAAAACCTTTCAACTCTTCATTGTATTTATTTCACCATTCACCATACAATATATATACAATGTTTTTAGGTATTTCATAGATACCAAAACCATAATCTCTTGATCCAGGATTAATTTAGAAAACAACTAAAAATAGAAAAATCCACTAAAAATAGCAAATACTGCCAGATGCAGACACATACACAGTTGTCGAATTTGACGCGCCCACACACACACATGAAAAAAACATAACACATACCCAACAATGTGGAGAGTTTCAATGTATAGTGTTCCTTACTTGTCTGACGATGATTTCATAATCTCCAAAAACCTTCAATTATTTAACGTTTAAGTCTATGTCTTTCTTTAGCCCTTGTACCAAAGCTTCATACTCAGCGGTGTTGTTTGTGCACTCGAATTCTAGTCTATAGGACATAAAATATCTTTTTCCTTTTGGATTAATGAGGATGCACCCTGCCCCTGACCCTTCTTGTGATTTAGATCCATCAAAGTATAAGGTCCAAATTGGTGAGAAAAAGTTGTCAGTTTCCCTTTTTATACCACTTTCCTCCTTTCCTCCTACTTGTTCCGTGATTTCTAATGCAAGTCCTTCACAAAAGAGGGTTTCCTCTGTCGTTGTCGGCAAGTTTTCTTGAAAAATCATTTCGAAGTTTTGAATAAGAGGACATCAGATGAGAGGGGAGAGAAATTCCCAAAATCGAAGTCATAAGAATAATTGACTAGCACGGGGAAATCTGTCGATGAGGGTTCATTGAGGGTTTCTAAGTCAATGACATTATGTTTTAGATATCTTTCCTTATTGATCCTGATCATGTTTGTGTGCCCCTTTAATGGAAACTAAAGGTGAGCCCAGTTTGTACTAAAGTATTCGTTTAACTTCTCAGACCAATCTCGACTCAATAACAATCCATAAGCTTTTGGGATATCTACTACAATGATGTCAATTACTTGCACAAATTTAGGGTGCATCGCTATTCTGATCATTACATATTTTAGCTCTCCCATAACCTTCACCTGGGTTATGTCTAGTTGTATAACATGTTTATCTCTTTTGAGAGGGACCACGTTTACTTTTTTGCAAATAGACAACGACATGACATTAGAGGATGCTCCCGAGTCAACCAAACATTTATGGAGGTTTCTGTTAAAGACTTCAAATGTCAAAAAGAACGGTGGGACAAAAGGGTTTCCCTTCTTATCTTTAGAGAAGGCGTTCACAGTTGGCTTATTCCTTATATCGGTGGGCATTAGATTTCCTCCTTGTTAAGTGCTTGTTGTAGGATTTTCTACTGATTTCAATGCTTGTAACAGAAAGTCCTTTTGCTGAGGGATTCTACATATGTCCATGACTGATATATTTTCTTTCAACTTTTTCAAGTCTTCTACTATGTTGTAGTCTAGCTTGGGTGATTCTCATGTATGGATGTTTATAGGGTTTCTTAGGGGAACAAAAGGTGCTTTTGGGTGACTGGGAGATGATTTCCCCCCTAGGGTTTGGGCATTAGTAAGATCGTTTAGGACAGGTTGACCGCTACTTCGTGTTTGCACAACCAAGACCTCTACGAGTGGTTCTTGAACCTAAAATAGGTCATTTTAAGGCATTGGTAGGTCAGGGTCCCATATTAGCATGGTTGTTTCTTCTAGTGGATCAACTTCTTCTTGATCAACAATATTCATAACTGAGCCGCTTGATTGCTCGGTTAGGGAAACTTAATCTAGAAACTTGTTGGCCATCAAATTCTTAGCAGACACCTATTGTGGAAAGTCTCTTTCAGAACGTTTCTCTTGGTGGTACGTACAAAAAGAGTTGGAAGCTACGTTTCCTAAATCGATGTTTAAGTTAGCTGGGGGAGGTTCAATCGCTTTGAATGGTGGATTTATTTTGAAACAATGTTTATAGGGCCTATGGCCTTGGTTTCCTTCCCCTCCACTTCTTTTCATGTCTATGATTTCATTTGACAACTTCTTGACCATGTGTTGTAGGTCTTATATGTCCCCACTTCCCTTTTCGGGACATTGTTCTGTATGTTTCCGTTGGGGTATAGTCAACAGTAGTCCTCTCTTGGGAGGAGGTTGAACTTATTTTTTAACTAATGAGACCTGTCCTTCTTTACATCCCTTCATTTGAAATTCTATCGTTCTAGCCACTTCAAAATTTTCAGCTAAGGTGTCTTTGGAATCCCTCTTCACAAACATGGAAATAGAAGTTGGGAGAGCATTAGCATATACTTTGATTTGAAACTCCTGAGTGGGTTTAGCTCTGGGTTGGAATTTATTTAAGATAGTGGTGAAAATTTTATTGAAGTCTTTAACCTTCTCCTTTGATCTCATGGTGGCGGCGAACAATTCATCCATGAAAGTTCCTGTAGTGGTTTCTTCTGCAAATTTATCTAGAAAATCATTTTTAAACTTAGTCCAACTAGTTATGGATCCTACAGGTAAGTTAAAATACCATGTGGAGGCTGAATTATAAAAATATTAGGGGAAAATCCTGCATACTACGTCTTCATGTTGGACATTCATCAGTCTGATAGCTAGTATGAATTTTTTTATATGGTCTTCAAGCAATCCTGAGGTTTCAGGGTCAAATTTAGGGAGTAACTTCTTTGGATGTCGGGGATGGTTATGTACTCATCCAGGGATGGCCAAAGCATCTCTGGCCAACCAAGGTTTATTATTTTGAGGTGGGTTTCCCCTTTCTTCATTATGATAATTGTTATATTCCATATCTTCTAATCTCGAAATTGAGCGTTCTGAGTTAAACCCTTCCTTTTCAGAAAAATTGTCGGGCTCAGAGAAGTCATCGGTTGGTGTTTCAGGGATTATATTAAGAGGATGTTTGATTTTGGTGAGGGAAAAATATATTAGGTCTTATACGGTGTGCACAAAAACCTGGTTGGGGGACTTGACCATTGATTTTCTTATTTGTTTTCTTTAAGGAAGTAACGAAGCTAAGGGCAATGCACCGATATGTCGGGCATAAGCTCTTGTGATTCTTTTGAATTGGTTCAATTACTTATGAGGAAGAGCGTAAGGTATCTCAAGGAATAGATGTTCTTCCTCTGGATAGGGTGAGTTACTCGTTTTAGGAGTACTCAGTGTGTGTGGGCTGTCTTGGGAATGACTAGCCATGCATGTGGGTTGTTTTGAATCTACAAGTTGTGTGAAAGATTTTGTTAAAAATCTTGTCAGCCATTCATTCTTCAGGCCCTCCTTCTAGCACCAATTCTATTGAGGGGTCCTAAATCCCTTTAACTCAACAGTAGGAACCAAACCCGCTACCGAGGTCCAATTAGAATCTGCAATGTTTAATAGTGGAATGGTTCTCCAGATCTCGTGATTCAGCCAATTAATCGATGGGATTTACATTTTCTTGTGAAAGCTTCTCCTTCGGTTCATACTTTCTCTTTTTGTAATTTCTCTTATAGGTGGTACCGATACAAGATATAATCCGGTATAAACCAAATAGGTAACAAAGTGGGAAAACTTAACTACTGGAGAAGGCTGAGGTTGGGATAACCCTTTCACTCTAGCATGCAGACAATGATTCTCTACCACAAGCCTAGTACTAATACATTAACCTGTTGGTGTTTCAATTATTGACTAAGATACAATTATCAGAAGAAAACATACATGCAATAAATGATGGCAAGAAAAATAGTTTCCTTAACTCTAATCATCAATTACATATTAACACAACGATTTACTTTTCATCATTAAAGTCAAGAACTATAAAAATATTGAATCATATATCTTATCAATAGATTTAGAAGTTCTTACTCGTTACAAAATCCATTCATGAGATATAAATAAGAAATAATTCTTCTTAAGATCCAATCACACATGCTTTTGATAAAACACAAACTTTGTCTCTGGTCCTAAACAATACTTCTCAATCGAGGCAACTCCGAAATAGTTCTTTACAAATCCAAAAATGAGGGTCTTTGCAACCACCATTGATCCTTGCTAAGAGGTTGATCCTCTTATTTATAACATATTATTAACTAAAAACAACAATTAAAAGTGTAGCTAAGTAAAAAAAAAACTCGCCACATGGCGCTTTCATCTCTCAGTATTCTAAGAGTCATCAAATGATCTCACTTGAGTGGATGACTCTTCTCATACTTCGACCATTTGACGAATATATCCTCACATTTGTTGGCATATGGGAAACTATGTTGTTCCATTGGGGCCGAAAGGATCTCTCTTATCTCTACTGCCTGTTCTTGGTACTTGACTATTCTAGCATGAAATTGCTGCAACATGGTTTGATATTTGATCGAGTGTTCCATGAACTGTTGCACTTGACTTGGCACCATGTTCGCCACCCTTGCTATCTTCGCAACCCATGCTGTGTCTTGTTCGACATGTAATTTAATTATGTCCCGCAAGTTAAAAAAGTCATCGGGTGTGTCAAATTCAGGGAGGTCGATGTCTCTCATTGCCCGGTTGATCTTGGTCCAACTCTTTTCATACTCGACCCATTTCTCTTGAATTTCCCAATGAGGTTATTGAGCCATTTTTACCCAATATTTGATCTAATTTATTATGCGGTCGATGCTGCTTTCCTTTAGTACCTGGATGTCGTGTTCTTTGGCATCTAGGCCCTATTGAACTACGTTGATGTAGTTGATCCTTCCTGTGGCTTGGTGTGCTTTATCATACCACCTCTCCATATCCCTTCACGTCATCAACACCATGAGGGTATCTTCTTGAAACTCGGCTATCCTTGTAGTGAATAGGTGCCGCTCATTCGTAAATTTAC
>SNQJ01S0003012.1:225336-243761 GCA_010110895.2 Picea sitchensis
CACCTCAACGTCCATTCATTATCCACTGTGTGTCCCGTTCCCCTCCACATCAGCCCCCTATAAATAAGGTGCCCATTATACCCCATCTCCTACCTTGTCCTCCTGTTGTCTTCCTCCGTGTGTCTTCCCCTTTGACACCTCATCACCTCTCGTCTCACCCTCATAGTCTTAGCACCACCACCCCCCCCATTATGCGCCCCATCCTTCATGCTAGCCTCCACGCTTATTCATCAGGCCGTTCAGCTAATCCAGGTGGCAGCGCGAAAAGTCTTCCATGACGCAGAAGTGCCGAGTTGGCCGCGCCATCTTCAATCCCAATGAAGCAATTATTGAAGTAGTTGGTGGTGGTTAGACATCGCCTCCGCCATAATGGGAAAGTCCGACGACGAATTAAAGGCACATCGATTCGCCCACGGAGCTATCAGGGGTTCGATCGCGTCTGCCATAGGTGCACGATCATTCAGAGATTGCAGCTACAAATTGTCAGAAGCCATGCAGACGCAAAGCTTTTAATGCAATGTCTCGATTCTGTTGTTGTTGTTGTTGTTTTGAGTATATGTAGGCATTTTCTCCATTTTTGTATCTATCGATGGTTGAGTAGAGCTCCCGGTTGTAAATTTTTAATGAAGCACTGATACTCTGGTTATGTACGAACTTTTGAGACTTTTTGCCTGATGAATGCCAGTTTCTTTTATGCCTTTGTTATATTGTGTTAGAACAGTTCGGAATTGGAGGATCCAGTCGAGTTGTAGCTGTTATAGGATGATGTAGGTTGGATCACTGTAGCAGTTACGTCGTTTCTAATCAGTTCTTGTGATTTTCCCAGCGCTGAGCGGCTTGGAATTGGAGGATCCAGTCAAGTCCTCTTTCAATTTCTTGAGACCTTGAACCAAGAGGATCTTGTATTCAGAGTCTTTCCTCTACAAACCACTGGAAGCCTACTGCCTAAAGCCGTTTGTTCACCTTTCTTGCTCAGTCTTCCACCTGCTCATATTTTTAATCAACCCACTGGCTGAAGTTAGATCAAGACCTCCTTTGTTCCTTGCATGCCAGATCCAGTCCCTGAGTTAGAGTGATACCTCCTCGAGTCTTTATCTCCATTTGATCATCCCTTTATAAACAAATCGTGACATTAAACTGATGGGTGTCGGGCTCTGTTCCTGCAAGCAATCGAGGAGTGAATTCCGACGCTAACACCTTCCTAAAAAGAATAAAATAAATTCATGTGATGAATTCATTGCAAATGAGGGAGTAAGACTTATTATACATGTTCTCCCACAACATGTTGAAATAGACATGGACCGAGAGTTTTGCGACATGCCACCTTAGATTCATGTCGACAAAGATGTTTCTGGCACACATGACGTTGAGAAAATATGAAGCCATGTAGAAAGATGGCATCTCTCCTTCCTTCAGTTTCTGAGCCTATTGTATACAGATGCTCAGTTGTTTAGAAATTATCACTCCCAAGTTGAAAGCGCTCTCGGAGATCTCCACTGTGTAAGCCAAGGGCATCCATGCCTCTGAATATATGGAGCAATCCTTCTCCCCATATAATCGACAGATGAGAGCCATCAAATAGATGTATGGCTCCCTTAAGTTGGTCGTCCCGTACTATCTAGTGCTTCAGTTGGTGAAATTCTTGTCCTCCCTCCACCATGAGGCCATCACCCGGATGGTGTCATGGCGTTCGTATAACTTCACCACAAAGTCTGTGTTCAAATGCTCCTGAGGATCTCTAAGATTGTAGTATTTGTGAACTTCCACCAGCAGGAACACTCCGACACACCCCCCATTTTCATCATTGATTAAACATTTATGTGTGTCTGTGTGGTCGATGAGCCACTTCAAGACTTCAATGCAAGGAAAAACATGGGTTCTTCTTGCCACCATATGTAGGTACGACAGTCGAATGTTCAAGAACACCTCTTCATTGAACACTCTTACATATGGATCACCATGTGGGATATATTCTGGGTATTCCTCGAGACTGATCTCATTGAAGAGTTCTCCCCAATGTGGGAGTGTCATCTTGGACCCTGTGCTTGCCTCTATATCTCCAAAGGTCGGAGGCTGAATGGAAACCTTCTTCATTGTTGTCTTAATGACTGGTTCCTACCTCGTAGTGTATCCTAATTGTTTTGCATCCCCTGGAGAGGAGCCTTCTCCCGCCTCTGGTTCTTTCACCTTTGGTGCCCTCAACGATCATCTGGTGGTTGTCTTTCTTGGTGGCATCATTCCTGAAATTAAAATAAACTTTCAGAGACTGTGTAAAACAAAAACTGGACGAAAGACATACAAATTACAACCAACAAATTCACAGACTCGAAATTCTCTTATGTGCAAAATGATTTCATTTACTACGACGCAAGAGAATTCAAATAGGGAAGAACTTACCATGTTGCATCAGCCATTCAATTCAGGCGATGAGTGAAATTTTAATAGAAATGTCGCCGAATCTCTACAACTTAAATTCACCATGGGTTGACGATGGAGGTGTCGGGGGTGATGTGGTCTATCGGTGATTTTAAACGGTTGTTTTGATTGGTGCATGAGGTAGAAACTAATGTAGGATTTGGTATTAATTATATCCTTAAATTCCCAAAATCTGATCATATCTAATGCTAAAACATCCCATCGTGTCTCTCTCTTAGTGGGTGGATCGGGGATTGGGGGTGTGTTATGAACATTTTCGTTGATGTCCTTTTGAAAAAGCTCTAATGCCGAGAAATTTCACTGTACAATGATGTTGTGGAAAACATGACTCGGAGGTGTGACTCAGACCTAGGGAACCGAGGATGACTCGAGGTAAAACTAGACTGTACGGTTCTCCAATCTGGTAAAGACGTGTGGCGTTGAAGACTGATGAACTAATTCGTGTGTACTAATCGGAGTCAGGAATTTCCTTAAGTTACTCATTCTAAAACAAACCTTATCTTGTCGATGCCGAAAAGTATCCAGGGTCGATGATCATCGATAAACCTATCAAGTGCTTTCTTCGAATTAGCTCCCTCGAAAAAGTCCCAATGCTGAAAATGCATCGGGGATCGACGATCGAGAATATACTTTAGCGTGGTCAGAATGTTTATTGTGATCCTTCTAGGTTTTCCCTGATTCTGATAGTTGCGTTGGGCATCGACTATCGGTGATATCTTTTCTTTCTTTGTTAACGTATATTCCCCTCATCTTTTACCGATGCCGAAGGGGAATCGACTATCGACGATAATCTTATGCAAGACTTGTCGCAAAACAAAAACTTCCTTTTGCCGATGCCAAATCTGAGCGCGTCAAGTGAAGTATTTTGGCTGTCGATTGTTTATTCAGTTGTTAAGGCCTTTTAAGTCACCAGGTTTCATAAGTTCAAACAAACCTGAATAGGTGATGAGAGTCATGAGAATAAGAAAAGACAAAAAAAAAATTCTCGAAATGAAGTTGAATCAGGCAGTGTAAAAGATCAAGTGGTACCCAAAAAAATAAATTGATAGAGGATTTTTTAGGGTGTGTTGAGCGCTCAACAAATGGTGAATTACTGGGCAAAAGACAAATCTTTGTTCCTACCTCAGGATTAAGTGAAGGTGATGCAAAAGATGATTAAGAACTTAACTGGTTTTTTTTATCAGAGCCTCTTTTATCCTTGCATTTGAAATCCCCTGGTTGGTGCATTTGGGCATGCCTGTGGGGTTTTCAACCTTTATTCCACCTTCATTTCCTGTAACCCCGAATCACTCCCCCTTTGACAAGAGTATAGTAAAGTATTCACTAGCACTAGGTCCTTTTAGTTACCCTTATTCACTTTCTACGGTGTTGCTAGCGAGCGTCCATAGCCCCGACGAAGTCACCCTGACGTCACAGACCTTTCTCCACTACCAGGGAGCATCCATAGCCCTGATAGAGTTATCTACATACCCTCTCCTACTGTGTGCTCATTTGATATAGTTGATTTTATTTCGGTAGAATGGCCCGAGCAGTGGGAGAGGAGGACGTCTGTTATTTGCAAAATGAAATGGTTAAGGTGAAACTTTTCTAGCCCTGTATCTAAGGTACATGTAGTCCTTTCCAGCTTACCATCCTTCCCTTAAGGTTTTACCAGACCACCTAACAGACACTTCATCACTTTTCCAAGGTTTTTCATCTGCGTAGGTTAGTTAGAGAACCCCTTAAAACAACCGCAGGTCCCCTAGCGCTTCTTGTGTTGTATGTGAGTGATGAGTTAGGAACAGAGTTCATCATATCGCATGAATTAAGGTTAACCATTGTCTTGCGAAACATAATCTTCAAAAGCATAGAAGTACAATAAGCAAGAAAAAAAAAAAATGTATCCACAATCGACCTGCTTAAAACAAAACATCATGAAAATGCACACACAAAAATATATATATATATATATATTTTTAATGGAAATATTGTTTTAGGGCTTGGCCATTTACTGGGAGGGCCTCCGGTTCCCCCCTTAGTTTCTGCAACCGATACGTGCCTACCCCAATCTTCTCAACCACCTAGAAAGGTTCGAGCCATAGATTCTAAAACTTATAATGTTTTCCTTTCGGCTCATTTGCTCTGTCCCATTTTAGGACTAAGTCTCCCACTTCAAAATTCCTCTCTTTATCCTTATTCTTACCAAGCCACCTTTTCACTATTTGTTGATGAGCTACGAACTTTGATTTTTCTTTCTCCCTTTCTTCTTCCAGCATGAGGAGGGTATCAATTCTTTTTTTTATGACTGATGAGGTTTGTCCTCTCAAATCCTGAGCAAGTTGAAGAGATGGGATATATAGCCCATTCGGGAGAATGGATTCCTGTCCGTATACCAGAAAGTATGGGGAATTCCCTATGTCTTCCTTTGGTGTAACTCTATCAACCCATAAATAATTATAAAGTGAACTATGCCAATTCCTCTAGTTGTCTACAACTGTTTTCTTCAATATCCTCACTAGGTTCTTATTAGTTGATTCTGCCACTCCATTCCCCCGTGGATAGTAGTTTGCAGAGTATCTGAATATGATTCCTTTGTCTAAAGAAAACTCTTTTAATAAGGTGGAAGAAAATTAAATTGCATTATAAGAAACAAGGACGGAAGGCACACCAAACTTTGTGATCATCTGTTGTTATATGAATTGGATCACCATATTTTCGTTTACCTGAGTCAGAGGGATGGCCTCTACCAATTTCGTGAAATAATCTGTGGCGGTTAGTATGTATCTAGGATGTTTTGAAGAAATCAGTGTAATTTGTCTTATGATATCTAATCCCCATTGCTTGAATGGCCTGGAAACGACCACCGATTGGAGTGGGGCAGCTTCTCTCTTCTCCCTCCCTGTGCTTATTTGACAAGTTTTACAATTTCTAGTGTATATGTGAGCGTCCCTTAACATAGTAGGCCAATAATAACTAGCTCTCAGTATTTTATGAGCAGTGGTGTTTCCTGCAAAATGTCCACCTGCAGGACCATCATGGAGCTCCTTCAGAACTTTTTCTGCATCTTTACATTCGAGACATATTAAAAGTACCCCATCATAATTAACACAGAAGAGCACTGAATTTTTGAGGCAATATTGTGCTGATTTTAACCCGAGGGCTCTCCTTTCCCTAGGGTTTAGGTTTTCTGGGCAAGTCCCATGATGCAGGAGATAAGTTAGTTTCTCGTACCAAGACTCTTTCCCTGGGGAGACGTGTGAAACTTCACCACACCATAATGCCAATTCATTCTCCCATCCGGGGTCTTCATTTACTTGGTCCCAGACTTCAACTGCCAGTTTGCATAACCCTTGTCCTTTAACCAGTTTAGCTGGTTTTATATCTAGATAAAATTATTGGACTACTTCCATCCAGTTCCCTCTTCTTTCCCCCATCTCCTGTTGAGTGAATAGGGATCATACTACAGGGTGAGGCACGATGAATTTGGTATGGTTCTTAAGGATGTAAGATCTGAAGTGCTTTACTTCCTTGTATAACGCATAAGACTGCTTGTCTATTTAATTGTAATTTAGTTCTCCTCCTTGGATATTAGTGCTCATGAATGATACTGGGTCCTCGTTGTTTTCATCATCCTTCTGAGTCAATACTACAACTAACGATTGGTTAGAGGCGAAAGTATAGAGGAATAAATATTTGCTAAAATCAGGGCTTCAAAACACTGGGGCTTGAGATATCGCAGTCTTGATATTGATGAAATCCATTTTCTGTTCATCGTCCCACTTAAATTCAACATCCTTAGAAATAATTTTTTGTAAGGGTTTGATCATTTTAGTGAAATCGGGGGTGAATTTTCTCACAAAATTGATTTTCCCAAAGAATGATTGCATAGCCTTTTTGTTGTGGGGTAATGTAAGCTAAGCTATAGCCTTAATACATTTTGGGTCTATGTGAATACATGCTTGAGATATAATGTTGCCTAACAACTTACCTTCCTCGACACCAAAAATGGTTTTCTTAGGGTTTAAGGATATACCGTATTTGCCACACCTTTCAAAAATCTGGGTTAAATGTTGGATGTGATCTTCTCTGTTCTTTGAATACACAGTCACATCATCCAAATAGACTACTACACATTTGTTGATTAGTCCTTGAAACGCTACGTCCATGGCCCTATGGAAGGTTTCCCCTACACTGATTAACCCAAAAGGCATACATTTATAGGAAAAGGTTCCCCACTTGGTTCGAAAGGTAATTTTCAAATGGTCTTCCTCTAAAACTAGAACTTGGTTTTAACCTAAAAAACCGTCCAGCAGGGAGAAAATATCAAAGCCCTACACGGTATGGAAGAGTTGATCCATTGGTGGGACCGGGTAGTTTTCCTTTTCTGAATCTCTATTGAGGTTTCTGAAATCGACACATAGGCGTATCTCCCCAGAATTTTTCCTCACAGGAACCAAATTTTCTACCAATGCTGAGTGTCTAATCTGGAAGATAATTTTGGCATCTAGTAGTTTCTTTAACTCTTAACACATGAGAGGTTCCAGGGATGGGTGGTAATTCCAAAGCTTATGTTGGAAGGGTTTCACTTCATGTTTTAATGGGATAGTGTGCTGAATGATACAGGTATCATAAGTTTTCATATCTCGATAGGACCAAGCAAAAACATCGTGATATTTTTTGAAAAGTTTGATATAGGCCTTCCTTTCCTCTTTAGATACCATCTTTCTGAGATTTATATTCTTGGGGTATTCTAGGGTTCCTAGATTTATAGTTTCATGCATGGGACATGAACTCCCCGTCTTTGTGTTGGTTTATCCATTGAATCTTTCTCTTAAGTCAAAAGGGTTTTCTAAATTAGCTACCCCTTTCGGTATCGTGTGAGACCTTGATTTGTCAGTTGGTTGATCTATATGAGGATCAATTTCTGCTAATTTCTCCTGGAATACTTCATCATCAATAGCCAAGTCTTTAAAATTATCCTGATTGGTCAAAACGTTTATGATGTGTTCATCTTCTTCAAATACCTTCCAATTAGAAATATTGTTGGGCACCAAAGGTTTGTAGAGAAGCTCCACAGTGAACCAGGAGGCTTCATAGTCTTCTAGAGGTGATAGCCTAGAGGCAGCAGTGGCCAGAGAATCAACAAGAATGTTCTTTGTTCTGGAGATCACTGTAATGTTGAAGGCGTTGAAATGCTCTATTAGCCTGTGTACTTCCTTTTGGTAATTCTTCAGGTGTGGAGAGTTGCAATGTATAGTGTTCCTTACTTATCTGACGATGATTTCAGAATCTCCAAAAACCTTCAATTCTTTAACATTTAAGTCTATGGATTTCTTTATCCCTTGTACCAAATCTTCATAATCAATGGTGTTTTTTGTGCACTCGAATTCTAGTCTACAGGACAGGAAATGTCATTTACCTTTTGGATTAATGAGGATGTGCCCTACCCCTGACCCTTCTTGCGATTTAGATCCATCAAAGTATAAGGTCCAAATTGCTGAGAAAAAGTTGTCAGTTTCCCTTTTTCTACCATTTTCTTCCTTTCCTCCTACTTGTTCCGTGATTTCTAACGCAGGTCCTTGACAGAAGAGGGTTTCCTTTGTCGTTGTCGGCAAGTTTTCTTGAAAAAACATTTTTGAGTTTTGACTAAGAGGGACATCATATGAGAGGGGAGAGAAATTCCTGAAATCAAAGTCACATGAGTAATTGCCTAGCACGGGGAAATCTATCGTTGAGGGTTCATTGAGGGTTTCTAAGTCGGTGACAATATGTTTTAGATATCTTTCCCTATCGATCCTAATCATGTTCATGTGACCCTTTAATGGTAGCCAAAGGTGATCCCATTATGTACTAAAGTATTCGTTTAACTTCTCAGACCAATCTCGTCTCATTAAAAATCCATAAGCTTCTGGGATATCTACTACAATGATGTCAATTACTTGCACAAATTTAGGGTGCATCACTATTCTGATCATTACATCTTTGAGCTCTCCCATAACATTCACCTGGGTTCTATCTAGTTGTATAACATGTTTATCACTTTTGAGAGGGACCGCGTTTAATTTTTTTCAAATAGACAATGACATGACATTAGAGGATGATCATGATTCAACCAAACAATTATGGAGGTTTATGTTAAAGACTTCAAATGTCAAAAGGAACGGCGGGACAAAAGGTTTTCCCTTATTATATTCAGAGCAGATGTTCATAGTTGGCTTATTCCTTAGATCTGTGGGCGTTATATTTCCTCCTTAGTCAATGCTTGTTGTAGGATTTTATACCGATTTCAATGCTTGTAATAGAAAGTCCTTTTGCTGAGGGATTCTACATATGTCCATGACTGATATATTTTCTTTCAACTTTTTCAAGTCTTCTACTATGTTGTAGTCTAGCTTGGGAGATTATCGTGTATGGATGTTTATAGGGTTTCTTCGGGGAACAAAAGGTGCTTTAGGGTGATCAAGAGTTGATTCCCCCCCCGAGGTTTGGGCATTAGTAAGATCATTTGAGATAGGTTTACCTCTACTTTGTGTTTACACAACCAATACCTATGCAGGTGGTTCTTGAACCTCAATTAGGTCATTGGAAGGCATTGGTAGGTCAGGGTCCCATATTAGCATGGTTGTTTCTTCTAGTGGATCAACTTCTTCCTGATCAACAATATTCATAACTAAGCCACTTAATTGGTCAGTCAGGGAAACTTCATCTAGAAACCTGTTGGCCATCAAATTCATAGCATGCACCCATTGTGGGCAATCTCTTTCAGAATGTTTCTCTCAGTGGTATGTACAGAAAGAGTCGGAAACTACGTTTCCTAGATCAATGTTTAAGTTGGCTGGGGGAGGTTCAATCACTTTGAACGGTGGATTTATTTTGAAAAAAGGTTTATAGGGCCTCTGGACTTGGTTTCCTTCCTTTGCACTTCTTTTCATGTCTATGATTTCGTTGGACAACTTCTTGACCATGCGTTGTAGGTCTTGTATGTCCCCACTTCCCTTTTCAGGACCTTGTTCAGTTTGTTTCCCTGGGGGTCTAGTCAACAGTAGTCCTCTCCTGAGAGGAGGTTGAACTTATTTTTTAAGTAATGAGACCTGGCCTTCTTTACATCCCTTCATTTGAAATTATATCATTTTGGCTTCTTCAAAATTTTCAGCTAAGGTTTCTTTGGGAACCCTCTTCACAAACATGGAAATAGAAGCTGGGAGAGCATTATCATATACTTTGATTTGCAACTCCTGGGTGGGTTTAGCTTCGGGTTGGAATTTATTTAAGATAGTGGTGAATCTTTGATTGAATTCTTTAACCTTATCCTTTGAACTCATGGTGGCAACGAACAATTCAACCATCAAAGATCCTGTAGTGGTTTCTTCTGCAAATTTATCTTCAAAATCCTTTTGAAACTTAGTCCAACTAGTTATGGATCCTACAGGTAAGTTAAAATACCACGTGGAGGCCGAATTATTGAAAGTTTAGGGGAAAATCCCACACACTGCATATTCATGTTTGATATTCATAAGTCTGATAGCTAATATGAATTTTTTCATATGGTCTTCAGGAAATCATGAGGTTTCAGGGTCAAATTTAGGGAGTAACTTCTCTGGATGTCAAGTAAGGTTATGTACTCGTCCAGGGATGGCCAAATCATCTCTGGCCAACCAAAGTTGATTATTTTGAGGGGGGTTTCCCCTTTCTCCATTATGATCACTGTTATCTTCCATGTCTTCTGATTCTGAAATTGAGCATTTTGAGTTAAACCCTTCCTCTTCAGAAAAATCGTCGGGATCGGAGAAATCACTGACTGGTGTTTTAGGGATTAGATTAAGAGGATGTTCGATTTCGATGAGGGATAAATCTATTAGGTCTTCTACGATGTGCACAAAAACCTAGTCGGGGGACTTGACCATTGGTCTGCTTATTTGTTTTCTTCAAGGAAGTAACAAAGCTAAGGGAAACACACTGATCTATCATGTGTAAGCTCTTGTGATTTTTCTAAATTGGTTCAATTCCTTGTGATAAAGAGCGTAAGGTATCTCATGGAATAGATGTTCTTCCTCTAGATGGGGTGAGTTACTCATTTCAAGAGTACTCGTTGTGTGTGGGTTGTCTTGGGAATGACTAGCCATGCATGTGGGCTATTTTGAATCTATAGGTTGTGTGAAAGATTTGGTAAAAAATCTTGTCAACCATTCATTCTTCAGGCCCTCCTTCTAGCGCCAATTCTATTGAGGGGTACTAAATCCCTTTAACTCAACAATAGGAACCAAACCTGCTACCGAGGCCCAATTAGACTCTGCAACATTTAATAGTGGAATGGTTCTCCAGATCTCGCGATCCAATCAATTAATCGATGAGATTTACATTTTCTTGTGAAAGCTTCTCCTTCACTTCAAACTTTCTCTTTTTGTATTTTCTTTTATAGGTGGGACCGATACAAGATAAAAGCCGGTATAAACCAAATAGGTAACAAAGTGGGAAAACTTAACTACTGGAGAAGGCTGAGCTTGGGATAACCCTTTCACTCTAGCATGTAGACAATGATTCTCTACCACAAGCCTAGTACTAATACATTAACCTGCTGGTGTTTCAATTATTGACTGAGATATAATTATCAGAAGAAAACATACATGCAATAAACGATGGCAAGAAAAATAGTTTCCTTAACTCTAATCATCAATTACATATTAACACAACAATTTACTTTTCATCATTAAAGACAAGAACTATAAAAATATTGAATCAGATAATTTATCAACATATTTAGAAGTTATTACTCGTTACAACATCCATTCATGAGATATAAATCAGAAATAATTCTTCTTCAGATCCAATCACACATGCTTTTGATAAAACACAAACTTTGTCTCTGGTCCTAAACAAGACTTCTCAATTAAGGTAGCTCCAAAATAGTTCTTTACAAATCCAAATATGAGGGTCTTTGTCACCACGATTGACCCTTGCTAACAGGTCAATCCTCTTATTTATAACATATTATTACCTAAAAATAACTATTAAAAGTGAAACTAAGTAAAACAGAAACTTGCCACATGGTGCTTTCATCTCTCAGTCTTCTAAGAGTCATCAAATGATCTCACTTGAGTGGATGAATCTTCTCGTACTCTGACCATTTGACGAAGAAATCCTCGCATGTGTTGGCATATGGGAAACTATGTTGTTCCATTGGGGCTGAAAGGATCTCTCTTATATCTACTGCCAATGCCCAATACTTGACTATTCTATCACTTAACTACTGCAACATGGTTCGATCTTTGATCAGGTGTTCCATGAACTGTTGCACTTGACCTGGTGCCATGTTTACCACCCTTTCTATCTCTACAACCCATGACGAGTCTTGTTTGACATGTAATTTGACTATATCCCGCAAGTCGACAAAGTCATTGGGTGTTCCTAATTTAGGGATGCCTATGTCTCTCATTGCCTAGTTGAGCTTGGTCCAACTCTTTTCTCACTCAACCCATTTCTCTTGAATTTTCCGATGAGCTTCTTGAGCCATTTTTACCCAATATTTGGCTGACTTTATTGTGCGGTTGATGCTGCATTCCCTTAGTACCCGGATGCCATGCTCTTCGGCATCTCGACCCTGTTGAACTGCATTGATGTAGTCGATCCTTTCCACGGCCCGGTGTGCTTTCTCATACCATCTCTCCATATCCTTTTATGTCGCCAGCTCCATGAGGGTATATTCTTGAAGCTTGACTATCCTTGTAGTGAATAGGTGCCTCTCATCTATAAATGTATTGTAAGCCTCCTGGAATTCGATTCTTAGGAACACCACGACCTGTGTGGTGTCCTGGTAATATTTTTCCAAATGGTGTAGATGCTTCAATTCCTTCAGTGTAGCATCCAACTCCTCTTCATCCCTTTTCTCTCTGTCTAGTGTGGCATCTGTGATTTCCATCCCTGCGTCGATAAGATCAGATGTCTTGGCATTCTCTGTGTTCATCAAATTTTCCTCTGTGGTGATGAGGATGGCGTTATATAGATTAATCTTCCTCTTCTTGGTGGTTCTCTTCATGATAGCTTTCCTTTTCCGGTCATAGGATATGGCATGTATATCAACAACTTCATCAATGGGTTCAAGGATTTGTTGGTCTCCCTAAGTAAGCATATTTCCCAAGCTCCCAACGGTGTATATTTGTTCAATAATGGGTTATTGAACCTCTTCTATGTGTTCCAAAGGTCTGACTTCTGGTTGTTTCCCTTCGGGAGGTTGAGTACTGATTGAAATTGAATCATCCCGGATAGGAACGATACTTACATGATAATCGACTGTTGAGATGCTGATTTCCTACTGTGGAACTTCTTCCTTTTGTTCGCTCGATCTTGGCTCGTCCATCGGGCTATCCATTTGGGTCTCCGATACATCGAGTATCTCAGTGTCTAAGAGACTTTTGAGCTCCTGTTCATTTTGTGGAAGGCCCTGAATTCGAGCATCAAGAGCTGGGGAAGATGCCTCCTCAGGCTCCTTTTCCTCTGTGATATGCACCAGAGTCACTAGGGACACCTCCAGAATTTCCTCATCATCATAGATTATTATCAAGTTGTGGAGGGGGTTTGGTGAAATTTCTCTTCCTGATGTTCTTTCTATCTCTGGATGAGCTGAAACATCCCCCGATGATCTGACCTGTGATGTTTCAATTTCAGGGTTATCTAACTTGACGATTTCGTCAATTTGTAATATCTCATGGCCACTTGGACCTTTCTGACTTTCATCTGGGTTGTCGGCAGGGAACCTTTTCATTCCTATGAGGTCTGGGTCATCCTACAACTGATCAATTACTCACTGTGACTATTCTATCATGAGAAATCCCCTCGCCCGTGCATCCTGTGTCATAGGAAATCCCATGTTTTGCAACAGAGCCACCAGGGGAATCTTTATTGCCTCTGTCACTCTGATTTATTCCCTGGCTCTGAGAGTCTCTTGAGCCAACTTCTCTATTGTCATAGCATTCTCATCTAGGCTCATGGACCTGAACCTAGTCATTTTTTGGTCGGCCATCCTTGCTACCACCTTGTCCTAGTCCTGCACATTTTTTGTGAAGACTTCATCTTCAAATTTGTCTTCGGCATACGCCCAACAGGAAGACACTTGTGAATCATGTTGCAAGACCATGCCTTTTGGATCGTTCTTACGGAATCGACCTGTCTTGAATCTGAACTTGAGTTGGCTCATCCCTTCTTGTTTGTCTTAAGCGATATTCTTTACCAAGTAGAAACCTACATGGAAACCATAGGGTATGAACACCCGCTTCTTGTCCTTGAAAAGGGTGGCATTATAGCCTTGCAAAATGGTTTTATAGCATATTTATCCTACTACAAGGTGGTATGGGACATGAGATGGTAGGAGATGTGGTGCTTCGGTGGCCCCGAACACCCTGATGTAGGTGTCGCGCTCGTCCAAGTACCAGTGACCTACCTTGGATATCATTTTCTTAGTCGCAACCAATAGTCTAGGGCATTCCTTCCTAAAAAGAATAAAATAAATTCACACGATGAATTCATCACAAATGAGGGAGTAAGACTTCTTATACCTATTCTCCCACAACACGCTGAAATAGACATGGACCAAGAGTTCTGTGACATGCCACCTAAGATTCATGCCGATGAAGATGTTTCTGGCGCTTATGATGTCAAGAAAATATGAAGCCATGTAGAAAGTTGGCGTCTCTCCTTCCTTCAGAGTTTGCGATTTTTGTATACAGATGCTCAGATGTTTAGAAATTATTTCTCCCCAATTGAAACCACTCATGGAGATCGCCACTGTGTAAGCCAAGGGCATCCATGCCTCTGAAAATATGGAGTAGTGTTTCTCCCCATATAATCAGTAGATGAGATCCATCAAATAGATGTATGGATCCCTTAAGTTGGTCATCCCATACCAACCAATTCTTCGGTTGGTGAACTTATTGTCCTCCCAACATCATGAGGCCATCACCCGATTGGTGTCGTGGCATTCATAGAAATTCACCATGAATTATGTGTTCAGCTGCTCCTTAGGATCTTGAAGCTTGTAGTATTTATGAACTTCCACTTGCAGGAACACTCTGACACACCCCCCATTGTCATCGTTGATTAAAAAATTATGTGTGTCTGTGTGGTCGATGAGCCACTTCAGGACTTCAATACATGAAAAAACAGGGGTTTTGCTTGCCACCATATGTAGGTATGACCGTCGAATGTTCAGGAACACCTCATTGTCGAGCGCTCTTACATCCAGATCACTGTGTGGGATATATTATGGGTATTTCTCCCGAATTATCTTGTTGAAGAGTTCTCCCCAATGTGGGAGTGCCATMTTGGACCCTGTGCTTGCCTTTGTATCTCCRAAGTCCGAAGGTTGAATGAAAACCTTCTTCATTGTTTTCTTAATGATTGGTTCCCGCCTCAAAGAGTATTCTAATTATTTTTCAGCCACTGGAGAGGAGCCTTCGCCCACCTATGGTTCTTTCAACTTTGGTGCCCTCAACGATCGTCTAGTGGTTGGATTTCTTGGTGGAATTATTCCTGCAACTAAAATAAATTTTCAGAGACTGTATAAAAAAAAAACTAGGCGAAAGACATACGAATTACAACCAACAAATTCACAGACTCGGATACATACCTATGAAGTTTGTTAAACCTTGTTATTTTGACAATCACAGAATCAATACAACCTTTGAGTAGCTCATCTTTCTCCTTCGGATGATCCAGAATTCTCTTATGCACAGAATGATTTCATTTACAATGACTCAAGAGAATTTAAACAAGGAAGAACTTACCGTGTCGCATCGACCATTCAATTCGGGTGATGAGTGAAATTTTAACAGATCTGTCGCCGAATATCTACAACTTAAATTCATCCTAGGTTGATGGCGGAGGCACGGGGGGTGATGTGGTCTATTGATGATTTTAAACAGTTGGTTTGATTGGCACACGAGGTAGCAACTAATGCGGGATTTGGTATTAATTATCTCCTTAAATTCTCAAAATATGATTGTATCTAATGCTAAAACATCCCATCGCGTCGCTCTCTTAGTGGGTGGATCGGGGACCAAGGATGTATTATGAACGTTTTCGTTGATGTCCTTTTGCAAAATCTCCGATGCCGATCAATTTCACCATACAATGTTGCCATGGAAAAACTGACTCGATGGTGTGACTCGGACCCAGGGAACCAAGGATGACTTGGGGTAAAACTAAACCATACGATTCTCCAATCTGTTAAAGACACATGACATTGAAGACCGGTGAACTAATTCATGTGTACTAATCGGAGTTAAGACTTTCCTTAAGTTACTCGTTCTAAAACAAACCTTATCTTGCCGATGCCGAAAAGTATCCAGGGTCGGCGATCTACGATAAACCTATCAAGTGATTTCTTCAAATTAGCTCCCTCGAAAAAGTCCCGATGTCAAAAACGCATCGGGGATCAATGATCGAGAATATCCTTTAGTGCAGTCATAATGTTTGTTGCGATCCTTCTAGGTTTTCCTCGATTCCGATAAGCATGTCGGGCATCGACTATCGGTGATATATTTTCTTTCTTTGTTAACATCTATTCTCCTCGTCTTTTACCGATGTCAAAGGGGAATCGATTATTGACGATAACCTTATGCAAGACTTGTCGCAAAATGAAAACTTCATTTTGCTGATGTTGAATCTGAGCGCGTCGGGTGAAGTGTTTCAACTGTCGATTCTTTATTTAGTTGTTAAGGCCTTTTAAGTCATGGGGTTTCATAAGTTAAAAAAAAAACTAAATAGGTGATGAGAGTCATGAGAATAAGCAAATACAAAAAGCATTTTCTTGAAATGAAGTCGAATCAACAGTGCAAAAGATCAAGTGGTACCCAAAAAACAAAAAATGATAGAGGCTTTTTTAGGGTGTGTTGAGAACTCAACACCTAGTACACGTTGTTGGGTGTGAAAATCTATTGCAATTGGGAGAATTTCTTGAACCATATAAAGGTTATTATAGTTGTTTAATTGTTGATTTTTATTTGAGGTGTGCTTCAAATTTTTAGGATGATGACGCTTGGTCTTAGAGAGTGTGACAAGTTGGATGGTTCTTCCAATTTCATACCTTGGAAGTTTATGCTACAAATGCTTTTGGAGGAGGTTGAGTTTTGGGAGCATGTTCAGAAAGAGATTGTTACACCTATTAATTTGACATGATTGTCCACTCATGTTGAAAATGAGGCCAAGACAAGGAGAATGTTTCTTGATTTTTTGAAGGATCACTTGATCTCTCATATTGCAGAGAAGCTGACCAATAAGTTGGTGTATGAGGCTTTGGTTGTTTTTTATCAAAGTTCTCGTGTCTTTAGACAGATGATTTTGTAAAATAGGTTATTGAACATCCTCATGTGAAACATAGATATAATGGTGAGATACATGGTTGGGTCACATAGTCGAGAGATAAGTTGGCTTCCATAGGGACAAAAGTGGAGGACAAGGATTTTTCTTCCATGGCCTTAGATGGAATTACTCCATCTTGGAAACCTTTTGTTGAAGGTGTTTGTGCTTGTGATCATTTAGCAAATGATGTGAATCTTTGGAATAATCTTGTGTATGAAGATATTAGATTGGATTCATGTTTAGAGTAGTGCCAAAAGGAAGTAGAATACTTGGCATTTGTTTGGAGGATGAAGAATGGAAGAAATAAAGATACAAAAAGGTTGAGATGTTATATTCAAGTCTAGGGAAGAAAGATTCAAGTAAGGTGAATTTTTTTCCAGGTGTAAGTAGTTGGGAAATTATGCCAATGGTGTCTTAAGAAGAAGAAGGGGAAGGCCAAGAATAAAGAGGTTACAATTGGTACAATAGAAAGAGTGGATGAGAGATCATCCCAGATTGAAACGACCTTCTCCATGGTCTCTTGTTTATAATTTGACATTGTCTCAAGTGTTGTATAGTATGAATAATGGGGCATCAAGACATATGACTTATGAAAAGAAATTATTCAACAAGTTTCAAGAGAAAGAGGGACATATGAGTGTGGAGTTGGGTGATGATGTGATCTATCCTATGAAAGGTTTGGGATCCATTTCCTTTTGAATAGAATTAAGTGATGTTTTTGAGTTGAATGATGTTTTTTTGTTCTCCCTTTGAAGAAAAAAACTTCTAATTTCTTGTATGGTAAATTTTAGTGTAGAGTTACATTTGAAAGACAACATTGCACTATAAAAGATTGTACCCTAGATTAATAAACATGCATACATAGATGATGATGGTGATGATAAAGGGTAATAATTAGGATAATGAAAGATAAAAAATAACACACACATTTACTTTACGACCAATCGATGCATATAAATACATTGTCACAAAACTCATTATAACATCAATCAATTCATATACAATTTTATATATACTTTATCAATCTCAATATAAATATTATTTATTACATTTAATATTACAACCAAAATTCCTGATTAATTGTGACCTTAATTATGTAAATCCGTCAAATTATTATCCCATACAAACCTCAATTATTGTTATGTACAACCACAACCATTACTTCCAAATTTCCTACACTCAATTATCAATCCTATATGCCTAATACCAACAATTCCATATGCATGTCATCTTGCAAATTCTGTACAACCATCATGCCCATGTCTATTGCCATACTCTCCCAAACATCGTACATCTTTCTTGTTCGCATTCTCATAGCCATAATACATCCCATAACTAGTGCATCCCATCATTGGTATTCGCGTTCCTATGCCATCGATACAAAATATGTATGTTTGAACAACATACTAACTTAATCATGTTTTTAATTACATTAAGATGTCAATTTTTCATACATCTTTCCATACATTTAAGGCCCCACTACTTCAAAAAGTTTTCCACCTTTTTAATTTCATTCATGATTTTTTTTTTTTAACTTGGCATTTGTATTCCAAAGTCATCTTATAATTAACTTTATATACATTGTATATAACATTTAAAAATAAAAATAAAATGTGAATTTTATAAGAAAAAAAAAACAAATCCAAAATGTTGAAAAT
>SNQJ01S0003012.1:243920-258006 GCA_010110895.2 Picea sitchensis
AATAGCCATTAAGAAAAAAAGGAAAGAGATCAATAATTATAATATTTAATGATGTCGAGTTAGAAATAATCAACAACAAAGAGGGAACGATGAAGGTTTAAATTGCTAATTAATAATAATCATAATATATTATAATAATAAAATATAATAATGTATTATGATACATTATTATATTTTATTATCATAATATGATAATAAGAAGAATAAGATAAATAAATTGATAAATAATAATATAATATAATGTAGAAAACAACGAATAAGACATAAAAAGGATTAAATCAAAATATAAATTATAGCTATAATATCATATAACCTATGAAAAATATATGATTTAATAATGAAGAAGGTATAAACAAAATGATAAAAAATAACAATATTATGCTATAGAAAAAATACATGAAAGAGGGAACTGATGAAGGTTTAAATGGCCACATAATAATGATCATAATGTATTATGATACTATAATACAATAAAGTGTTATGATAATATAATAATGTATTATAATATATTATTCTATTTTATTATTAGTCCCTGTCGTAGGTATAGAGGGATTATAGCGATCGATAAGTCGTTGACTATATATTAGTTTTTCTTTTGACCAAAAATATTTGTATAATACCTATTGTTGGAGCTAGGGAATTAAAAGCATATATTTTTATATAATAAAAAGTACCATATATGTATTAATCTAATTGGATAAGAGATTGGAGGTGTTATTGATGGCTTCGCTATTTCCAATGTTTTATATGGCAACATATCCAAAANATTGTTGGAGCTAGGGAATTAAAAGCATATATTTTTATATAATAAAAAGTACCATATATGTATTAATCTAATTGGATAAGAGATTGGAGGTGTTATTGATGGCTTCGCTATTTCCAATGTTTTATATGGCAACATATCCAAAATTTTTCTCATATACAATCTTTTTGAATCATATATTTTTCTTGTATATTGCTTGAAGGTGGATTAATGCTAGCATTAGTTCGAATGTTTGTATTAGCATTTTCTGCTAGCTGAATATATTCCAAAGTTTTGATATGTACTAAGCATATTGAAATGTTTTGATATTCAAGCTTTATAGTGATTGAGAATTCCAAAGTTTATAACGTCCTTTCCGAACGTTTTTTTGTTGAAATGTATTGACACTTTTTTTGAGATGCCTCAATAGGTCTGACAACTTAAATGTTTACATGAGGCGGAGTCCTCCAACAGGCCTGACAACTTAAATGTTTGCATACCGCGAGGTCCTTAGACAACCTGACAACCTTAAATGTTTATGTAAATACGCTTCTCGGAGTACATTTTTCCTCGAAATTTTCCATACAGTTACAGTGAATTTGCACAGTCTTGTTTCTCCACCGCCAGTTCAACAACGATTCTATGTTTCATCCTTTTTCTACCTTTGCAATGCAATTTTGTTATCGTTGAAGCTACATACATTGTTTACTGGTTCAGTGAGTGCTTCTTCTTCGTTGGTTTCTTGGTTGTTGCTTATTGTTGTTTCATTCGCGAGTCGACCTACTCTTCTTCATTTCAGCGTTTCAGAGAAAGTTTCGATGCCATAGTTTCATTTTCTATTCCTTATTTATTGTTTAGTTTTTGCAGTCTGCAAGTAAGAATGTTTGCTTATTTGTAGTGGCATGGTCCTCGTATGTTTTTGGTTCCTTTTGTGCTTGGGCTGCAGTTTCGTAATTGTTGGAGATACATTTTATTTTTTCTAGATCGATGGTTCTTACTGGTTCGTTGGTTCATGGGTTGTTGGTTCTGTTTGTTTGGATCAATTTTATGCTTTGGGGCCCTGGGGTGTAGTTTGGCCTATTTGTGCTTTCTTGTTGTATGGTGCTTGTTGTTTTCTTTTGTTTGATTCACCCTTGCAGGTTTGGGGTCCAGCGACGGTGGTTGGAGATTTTATTTTTTCTTCTTTTTTTGGGTTATTATTGTTTTTTGGGGCGCTTTACGGTGTTCGGCCCCTGCACCCAGGAGTCGACATGTAGTTGTGTTATTTTCCCTATCTGTCGAGGTTGATATATGTTATTCTGTGAGATTTTTTTGGTGCTTCAGTGCTGACATGAAAGAAAATAGTTGCATGCAAAATTGTTCGAGGATTACATGTGAAATTGCAATATCCGTTGTTTTTTTGTTAGAATAAAGAATATGGAGGCTACATTTATAGACCATGCATGGTCAGATGTGTTGATATGACATTACATGTTCTTTCTCCTCTACACAGAATGTTGTGTGTACGATACAATTTGTGTTGTTCTTGAGGTATGATATGCACACCAAAGATTCTGCAAGATTATATTTCGATGTCTGGAAGCATGTCTGGGTAGTTTGCCACAGAAAACCAAAAAAATGTATTGTGGGCACAACAGTCTGTGTAGAGGATAAATAACTTGTATTTCCATTGGTGGAAGCATATTTGAATAATTTTCCACAAAAAACAAGAAATCGTTTAGCTACGACCATGCAATTGCGTGATATTTTGTGGCTTGTAATATCTTTTGGGTAAGGAAAAAAAATAACACGTTTACAACCATGGATGGAGAAGCACAAAGGTTCATGTTTCTGCCTATCTTCTAGATTGTTCATTGAGTCTGTTTTACTCTATGTACATATTGCTTGTTCTCTGGTGCATACCAACTTCCATGTTCATTGTATTTTGTGCATTCCCACATTCAAACAAACAGAATAGATGGAGAAAACGAGGGAGTCTTGACTGCATCGATTGAAGAGGATATAGAAAGGTGCATGTTTGTACTGTTATTTCATATTGTGTTGTTTTGTATTTCATTTATGGTCTGTATATGTGTTCACCTAGTTTATTATATGTACATGTTGCGTGCCTTCCTACATGGTAACTTATCTTCATTACATGCCTTCCTGCATACTAACCTACTTCATGTCCGTTGTCTTTTCACTGCATTGGTACATTTAAAAAAGCATAATAGTTGGAGATGGCGATGGGCTCTTTGGCAGGTAAATAGACATGTTTCTCTTTCTTTTAGATGTTTGTCTTCATACTAACTTGCCTTCATGTCCATTTCATATTCGACGTTGTTGCCTTGGAAAAAACAGGTTGCTTGGACAGGGAGATGAATTGTTATGTGCAACCACAGAGGGTTTTGTGGTACAATCTTCTAAAAGGTATACCAAGTGTGTTAGTAAATTAAATATGCAAACCAGGTGGGGGAATATAATATTAGACTTGAAAATGATGGCTTGGAAACAATGGGCCTTTCTGCCCTCCCTATTTCTACTTTTTCCATTTTCTATTATCCCTTTTGTTTTCTAATTCATCTACTTATTGTTCTTTCTGAAAATGCCTTGGTGCGCCTGTTGGCGGACTAACGGTTTCACATCTGTAGTCACGCTTCTACCTGATTCCAGGGTTACCTACTTTATCGATTGCAGGTGCCGGGCTGGCAAGTTGAAGATTGATCCCCTGGCTTCCGAGGGTCCGCGATATACAGATTGGCCATGGTGCCCCACCCTCATGCCCTGTTTACTTGCAAACATTTGTCCAGTTAAAAAAATCAAATGCATACAATTTTACGGTTATTTGGTCATTGTGATGGAAAATATACAATGCATCTGCTTGTTTAGTCCCGATGTTCATCTGCGCACACTTGCATCAGAAAAATTTGGACTAGTGACATGGGCATGAGCAGTCAGTCATCCCAAACATCAACATACCAACAAGGCCAAAGGTAAATATGCATACGCTCTGCTCTTACTATGTTTACTAAAAAATATCCTTGGGTATATATTCATCTATGGCATGGTGGATATGTTGGTGTCATCTTCAATACATGGTTTGCAGCTCACAAGAAGTATCAACAAGTACAAGTGAGACGCTGAACGTGCTGCATGTTTCGCAGACTAAGAGGTGTGGTTGCAAAACTCTGGCTCCATAGTTCATCAAAGATATGCGTGTACTTATATATTTATGATAGTGAAAGAAGAATACGAAAAAAAAATAAAAAATGCACACTACCATTCACTTTAGTTTTCCTGTTAAAAAATTGTCACCAGGTCTAGAGTTGTAACATCCAAAGTACTATCAATAGAGGGATTGAACAACCACCGAACTAGACAAGTGTTCGTCGAGGACATAATGGTCGTCTATAACACCTATTTGTATAAGGAAAACAAAAGTAGATCCATTATGCGTGGTGACATGATAGACAAGGAGGCCATGATGACAGTGACACTGACTGTTCCTCCACATCTTGTCCAGAAACATGCAGAAAAGATATTACCGGGTAATGGGATATATACTCTGAACTCGGTAAAATTAATGTCCTATAATAATTTGAAATGAACAAATATATATTGTACGGAGTGCAATTGTGCTATCATATGAACAAGAGGACCTTAAAATTCAAATTGGTCCTTGTTATACTTGCGGTGATAGAATTTTAAAAAAACTTTATTTTCTTTCCTTCATTTTTTAAAAAATAAGTGATTTAACATCCTTTAATAATTTAATGTAATTCAATTGTACAATATAAATATTTAATATTAATAATTTAGTATTTGAAAATAATGTTTTTAGATAAATTTAGATAGGATGACCATCCATAAACAATTGCAATCTTGAATCCGCCAGTCGTGGGGTCCTGTCAATTTGTATGTCCTGAAACTCCGAGTGTTGTTTGGAGGACATGTGACAATAGAAGTGCAATGTTGAGCCAACCAGCCTGCAAGTCCACCTGTCAATTTTTATATCGCGGAAGTCTGGGTGCTATTTGTAGAACACAGAACAATAGAGGCACAATTTTGAGCCCACCAGGCCGAGAACCTGTGATCCAAAAAGTGCCTAAGTATGGAATGAGGGATATGCATATGCTGTATAAAATCTCATGTCCATAATTTATAAAAGAACATGTTTACTGTGTATTGCTCGTTTATCGGAAAAAAAATTTATCACTCGCCTGACCAAATTGTACAAACTTTCTTATCTAAATAAATTATGCAATATCAATATTTAATATTAATAATTTAGTATTGAAAATAATGTTTTTAGATATGTTAGATAGTTGATAGGGATTACCATTCATAAACAATGGAAAAATTGAACCCACCAGTCCTCGAGTCCATCTATCAATTTCTATATCATGGAACTACAAGTGCTATTTGGAGGACACAGATCAATGGAAGTACAATGTTGATCCAACCAACCCATAGTTCTTCTTGTCAATTTGTATATCACAGAATTGTGGATGCTTTTTGTAGAGCGCGAAACAATAGAGGCCCAATTTTTAGCCCGAGAACCCGAGGGCCAAAAAGTGGCTAAGTATGGAATAGCGGATCCGTACATGCTCTATAAAATTTCATGTCCATAGTTTATAAGAGTGCATACTTAGCATGTATTACTAGTTTTTCGGAAAACTTTTAGGTGCGGAAGTTGGCAGATTCACGACTTCATATTTCAATTACTTTTATATCACCAGCTTGACAGACTGCTTCTCTGTTTGATATTGTAATAAACGAATATAAATTGGGCCAAGTCCAATTGTGCTATGACATGAACACGAGGACCTTAAAATTCAAATAGATGGCAAGTCTTCTTGTGAATTTGTATATCGCAGAAATGTGGATGCTATTTGTAGGGAACGGAACAATAGAGGCCCAATTTTGAACCCTCTAGCCCAAGAATCCACCATCCAAATAGTGGCTAAGTATGGAATTAGGGATCTGTACATGCTCTATAAAATCTCATGTCCATAGTTTTTAGAAGTACATCTTTACTATGTATTACTCGTTTCCTTAGAATGTTGTTTAAAAGACACAGAACAATAGAACTGCAATGTTGAAGGACCCAATCCACATCTTCGGTTGTCAATTTGTATATCAAGGGACTCTGGTTGCTATTTGTAAGATACAGAGCAATAGAGGCCCAACTTTGAGCCTGCCAGATCTAGAACCCACAATCAAAAAAGTGGCCGAGTATGAAATGTGTGATCCATACAAGCTCTATAAAAACCTCATGTCCATACCTTGTAAGAGTTCATACTTAGTATGTATTACTCGTTTTTCGGAAAACTTCCACCTGTTGAATTTGGCAGATTCATGACTTCAGGTTTCAATTATGTTTAGATGACTAGCCTGACCGATCGCTTCTCCGTTTGATATTGTAAGAAACGAATATAAACTGGCCCAAGTCCAATTGTGCTATTACAACAACACGAAGCCCTTAAAATTGAAATAGTCCGCAAATACGGTTGTCAATTTGTATATCACGGAACTCTGGGTGCTATTTGTAGGGCATGGAACAACAAAGGCCCAATTTTGAGCCCGCCAGCCCGAGAACCCGCGATCCAAAAAGTGACCAAGTATGGAATGAGGGCTATGTACATGGTCTATAAAATTTCATGCCCATACTTTATAAAAGTACATACTTGGTATGTATGACTCGTTTCTTATGAAATTTTGTAGGTGCGAAACTTGACGGATACAAGTGTTCATATTTCCACCCTTTTTTATATCAGCAACCTGACTGACCTCTTGCATGTTTCATATTATACAAAATTTTTGGAATGCAAGTTTCCGAATACGAAGGTTTTTCTTTGAAATAAGATATTTCACATCCTTTTATAATTTTATGTAATTAAATTGTACAATATCAATATTTAATATTAATACTTTAGTTTTAAAAATAATGTTTTTTGGTAGTTTTACATAGTTCATAGGGATCAACATCCGTAAACAATTGCAAGGTTGGGCCCGCCATCCCTGGAGTCCATCTGTGAATTTGTATATGGCGGAAGTCCAAGTGCAGTTTGAACGACATAGAACAATAGAAATACAATGTTGAGCGAGCCAACCCGCAAGTCCTCCTGTCAATTTGTATATTGCAGAACTCTTGGGTGCTATTTGTAGCTAACGAAACAATAGAGGCCTAGTTTTGAGCCCACCAGCCCAAGTACTCGCAATCCAAAGATTGGCTTAAGTATGGAATGTGGGAACAATACATGCTCCATAAAATCTCATATCCATTCTTTCTAAAAATAGATTTTATATATTGCTCATTTTTTTCAGAAAATTTCTTGGTAAGGAAATTGGTGGATTCACGTATTCAGATTTCACTGACTTTTATATCACCAGCCTGACCGACCGACCACTTCCTTGTTTCATATTGTACAAACCTCCTTGTCTAATTAAATTGTACAATATCAATATTAAATATTAATAATTTAGTATTCAAGAGAATTTCTTTAGATAATGTCCAATAGTTAATAGGGATTAAAATCCGTAGACAATCACATGCTTGAGGCCGCCAAACCTAGAGTCCGCCTGTCAATTTGTATATCGCGGAACTCTGAGTACTGTTTGTATGAAACAGAACAATAGGAGTGCAATTTAGAGCGATCCACCCCGCAGGTCCACTAGCCAATTTGTATATCACAGAATTCTGAATACTATTTGTAGGCCACAGAACAATGGATGCCCAATTTAGAGCCCGCCAGTCCGAGAAATCGATCCAAAAAGTGGCTAAGTATGGAATGAGGAATCCATACATGCTCTATAACATCTCATGTTCATACTTTAAAGTACATATTTAGTGTGCATTACTCGTTTTTATGAAAATTTCTAGTTTGTCTTTTCTCTCTGCTTTTCCTTTTTGAAATGTGGGTTCCTGCATAGGCAGGTTTAACATTGTGTTTCCATTGTTCCACCCCCTGCAACTAGCACCCAAACTTCCGCGATTTACAAATTTTCAAACATACCCGTCTTCATATCGTATACTTTCGCTTTCTGTTTACTTGGTCCATTTTTGAAATGTCTCATGCTTTTATATACATAACCTCAGGTTCAACAATATACAAATTTCCCTCTCGCCATTGTGCTTCCGTTGTTCCCCTACACACAAACAACAACCGAAATTCTGCGACATACAAATTGACGGCCGATATCTGTCACTGAGATGCAATATGACCATCGACCCTTCACATCTCTTGGGTATATCTTCTGCCCTTCTTCTTTTGTAACCCTCCCGACCGCTTTCCATACTTAGGTATTTCTTGGAATCGGTTTCGTGGGTTGGCCGTTGCCTCGCCGCAATTCGCCATCACCGCTACCTTCGTACTTGTTTTCAGATATGCAATAATTAATCTTTAATGCTAGTAGTTCATCCTGCAGGAACCGTTAAGATTGTCATTAATGTCTAGAAGTCTGGAGAAGATTTTTCATTACTACGAATTAAACTACAATTTTCGCACAAGTATGTTATCCTTTCCAAGTATTCATTTCAAACATGATGCAATCTATTTTTTGTGCGTCGGTGGCTTGACGCTTTTAAGAAATTTCTAATTCTTAATATCTCTTCGCCATCACCGCCACCTTTGCACTTTTTTCTAATTATGCAATTAGTGAGCTGTGATGGTGACATATCATTCTGCATGAACCCTGGAGATTGTCATTGATAAGTGAAAGGCTTGAGGAGATATTCCATTGATATGCATTAAACCATAATTTACGGAGGGTTATATTATCCATCCCCGATTTTCATTTCAAACACCGTCTCGAGAAAATGGAAATTCTTGTTAATTTGTGGCAGCAGTTCTGTCTAGATACAATAAACACATTGGGGAATAATGGCTAGAGGTTCCACTATTCCAGGGCATGTTCTTACTACTCATCTCCCTCCACCCAGGAGAAAAAAAGGAGATGGTCCCTTGGTACACCGAGAGATATATTTCAAGCCAAATAATTCCAAGGCAACCCTGCCTGCTCAGAGAACCTACCCAGTTGCATTCATGGCTGGCGCAGAGGTTGATGTCATGAATTCTGAGCCAGAAGAAAATGATCTGATGGGCGATGATATGGCAATGTATGATGGCAATGCAAAGACTCTTCCCACACCTATGCCCAAATTGAAATCAACCATAATGGATGGAACTTCTCGGCTCAGTGATGGCGGTCCTGACAACACCAAAAGGAGTTTCAGAAAATAAATGGACGGTAAACACAATAGCCACTTTGCAACACGAAAATAGGAATTCCAGAGTTCCAAATTAGTTTGTTCTGGGGGGAAGAGTTTCACTATAAAGTAATGATCTATTGATGCTCCTAGAGATATATTTCAAGCCAAAAAATTATTCACTTGCGAGACTAGTGCCCTATTCTCTAGATATACAATCAACATCTTTGGGAATCAGGTCTAAAACTCTCACTGTTGCAAGGCATTTTTCTACTAGTCATCTCCTTCCACCTAGAATGGACTAATTTGGGCCTCTGAAATTGCACGTGCAACCTGTGTTCCTGAATTTTTTTTGACTATGCAGAGGCAGTTTCAGCTAAGGGATATTCCATTTTCCCTGCAACATTTTTCGTCTTCTTCCTTGCGGGAATATTTTGAAAACTATCAATTTCAGCACAGGATGATTCATCGAGGAGAAAACTGCGAGGATCTTGCATACTACGGATCTTGTGCTTGTGTTTGTCGCATATACGTTCAATGTTTTGGCTCAAAGAACTGGGTCCAATTTCTAAGGATAGATGTACAATACTCAGTGTTTTTCTTGTTTTCTTAAATGGATTTTCTATTAAAAAATAATTTCCTTGGACTCTTCGTTTTTGCTTCTTTTCTGGATTTAACACATGTTCTCATTGGCATGGTTCGGTGCTCTCATACTTCTTGGATATTGTGTTTACTTAGGTTATTTTTTCTAAGATGGAACATCTAACAATTATATGACAATGTACTATGTCAATCCACCAGCCTTTTATGCAAACAAAAAATGGATTACATAGTTTCAAACCAACGTTCAATTCTATTTGTAATGCAGATAGAACATAGCAATACCAATGTACAATCTTGCAGCAAAATTGTTATTCTTATTTCTAGACATGCAATTATCAAGTTTTAATGCTAACAACCCATAATGCAAGATGTTTAATACTTGAGTTAATATGTTGCAGTCATGGAAGAATGTATCAAGAACACAGTTACACCCACAGGTTCCAATAAAATCTAATCTTCAACAAATCATTTGTTGGCAATTAGTAGAAAATGAAGTTTAGTAGTTAAGTTAATATGTTACAATCATGGAATAATGTATCAAGAACATACTTACACACATGGGTTGCCATAAAATCTAATCTTCAACAATGCATTTGCTAACAATTAGTAGAAAATGATGGTTTTGCAACAATGGGGCTTCTTTGAAACCAATTCGCACTTACGAAAATTGCCTTCCGCCTTTCTATTTTCCCACTCTTTTATTCCCTGTAGTTTCTCTTCCTGGTTACTTAATCATTTTTTTTTCAAAAATGCCTTGCCACGCGGCTTGGCAGATTCATGCGTTTCCAACGAGCGCTACCCCTTTCTTTAAATTGACCCTCTATTGTTCTGTGTCCTACAACTAGCACCCAGAGTTATGCGATATACAAATTGACAGGAAGACTTGCGCGTTGACTGGGTCAACATTACACTTCTACTTTTTCGTGACCTCCAAACAACATTCAGAGCTCTGCGATATAAAAATTGACATACGGGCTCCAGGGCTGGCGGGCTCAAGATTGCCTTTGTTTACGGATGGAAAAGTGCTAAAACGATCCATACCACATTTTCCCCACATAAGCTATATTAAAGGGAAAATAATTTACTCTATAGTTCAGTGTCCTACAAACATCACCCACAGTTCCACACTATACAAATTGACAGTTGGACTTGTGGGTTGGCTAGCTAATAAAATGCCTCACAGTTCTCCGATATACAAACTGACAGATGAAGCATACAAGCAAGAACCAAGTAAACTCGTAGATCGTATTCTTGGTCGTTGTTTTTTGTTCCCACCAACTTCGCAATTCCGTTTCGTTTCTCTTTTCCCTAAAGTTTATCTTTTTCGTCACTTATTCATTTTTTTTGAAAATGTATGGCTGCACGCGTGGGTGGTGTTGTGGGTTCACACTTGCACTTATGCTCTTTTATCGCGACACCAACAGATCGCTTCCCCATTGCATACCTAGAAACTTCTCCGACCGCGAATTCTCGGTAGGCAAGCTCTAGATTAGACTTATGTTGTTCCATGGCCTGCAAATAGTACCGTCACTTCCACGATATACAAATTTGCAACCAGACTCAGATCATACCCTCTTCCATATTATAGTCCACCTATCATGCCCTCTTCCGTGGTATACATTTTTCATTGAAAACTTCCGAGAAATACAATTTAACCGTCGTGTCCTCGTATCTTTTGTGGAACTATTGTCACCCCATTTTGAAGCTTGTTTGTCCGCTTTCCATACTTCACCATTTCTTTGAATTTCTTTGGCGGATCGTCGGTTTGGCGGGTTGAAGAAATATTTAGTTCCTAGTTGTTGTTTCATGTGCCCATGCCCCTTTGCAATTAGCAATTTCTAATTATATATAAGATCTTTTTTCTAGGCATGGCATTAGCAATTTCCCTATTCCATAATTAGCCACTTTGTCGAAATTCTACAAATATACAAACCAGTCATTGAAATGCCCCATCATCATCTCTTCCATTTTACACATTTTGCACTCAAAAATTTCGACTTTGCTGAAATTCCCCAAATATACAACCCGACCGTTGAACTGCCCCATCATCATCTCTTTCATTTTACACATTTTTCACTCAAAAATTCCAATACATAAAATTTGACCATGCAACACTCGCCTGTCCTGAGTATCCCCGTAACCCTTTTTTGAATCTCGTCCGACCTCTTTTCGTATCTTTCCATTCTTTCCTTGTTGTCCACCATCTCCATCACCTTCGTACTTGTCTATAATAATAAAAAAAAAGAAGTTATATATATATATATATATATTTTTTTTTTTCTTTCTAAATATGGAATTACTGGAATTTAATTCTAACAGGTCATCATGCAGGAACTGTATAGATTGTCATTGATGGGAGAAAGGCTCGAGGAGATCTCCTATTAATACACATTAAACCAAGATTTGCGGGGGGGTTATATTATCCCTTCCGAGTGTTGATTTAAAAATCATGAAATGTCGTTCGCATGTCGTGGCCTTCGCACGTTCATGAAACCTCCAATCCTTAATTTATTTTCATAGTACCTGCCACCTTCGCATTTATAAATATGCAATAAATAAGATTTACTGCTAATAGTTCATCATTAATCAACGAAAGGCTCGAGGATATTTCCCATTCATAAGCATTTAACCAAGATTTAGCAGAGAGTTACATTATCGGCTCTAATTGTTCATTTAAACCATCATATGGAGCAAACCAATGTTCTCATAAACTTATGGCATCATATCGAAAATAGTTATGTGGAGATACAATGAACATCCTCGGATGCGAGGACCAAAACTTCCAGTGGTCTAGGGCATATTATTATTACTCAACCTCTGCTACAAAGAACCAAGTAATTTGGACCTCCAGGATTGCTCATGTAGGTTGTGTCCCTGAGGTTTTTCACTGTAAGGAGATGGTCTCTTGGTGCATTGATAAATTTATTTCACAAAAAGAATTATTCCACTACGGGACCACTCTTCTATTTCTTTGTCACCTCAGGTATTCCACCATATGCTGAGATTATCAGAGCCAACATTGACATTCAAAGGAGAAGATTGCAAACAGTTCCTAGCAAAGCATAATAATGGGTTGGACCTCTTGCCCCATTTTTTGGAAAACCCTCTTCTATTTCCTGAAGATATTACAACCTTCCTGTTTAGTTCATTTAGAAATCCATTTCGCGAAATTTCCTGGTTGTTTACAAGAATAACGAGACAGGAGTCCACAACAACTATTTCCTAGATGGCCCTTTATATTTTGTATTTCATAGTCAACGAACAAGCCATTTTTGATTGGGCTAGATTAATTTCCCATGAAATGTGTTCCCAATTGTCAAGATTCAAAAGGGAAAAGAAATTTTATATGTCATCCTATTTAGTTTTTGCAATAGTGAATTCCTGTCAGTTTCCACAACTGTCTCTGTCCAAGAATGTCAACTGTGAATTTCACCCAGTAACGTTCTGGTACCAAGCCTTGTGGAAGCACAAGGCTTCCCACTGTTTTTATGAGGTTTTTAATGGCTTCATGTTTGTTTTCAAAGTTTTTTTGTTAGGAGAAGATGCTCCCCGCATATCTGAACATGCAACCAGTTTTTTGGACAAGAAGGGGACACTCAAACATTTGGATAAGTATAGTGTCATAAGAATTTTTGGCTCCATAGAACAACCTACTCTCCTTCCATGTCACATTACAAGCATAATGTGTGTTGCATAAGTAGCATAGCAATACAACTACTGGTTCCATCTGTTGCAAATGAAGAAAAAAAAACAGTTCATTCCTCTGCCTTGGAAAGTAGGGGAGTTCGTCTTGAAAAATGTCAACAAAATTGACAAATTCACGGCACATTCTAGCATCTCCAACCTGAGATATGTTGAAATCATAAGAGGGTTCGATCCCTATAATATTTTTTGACAACATTTACAAACACTTGGCCTCGACGATTTTTATTTAAATAAAACCTACCCAAAAACAGAGACAGTGGCATCAACAATCCTGCCTCTGATGCCAACGACGTAGACATGGTGCAAAGATTCACTAAATTGTACACGCAACAGGGGAAAGGCCCCGATGACAAGAGTGTTCAATCGGAAAATAACACTCCAAAAAGTACAACATCCAAGAGCATCGCTCCAATGGTCCACCACAACAACAAAGAAACTCAGAGTTATTCAAACGGAGGAGGAGATAATGACCCTCCTCACTCTAAAATTGATAGTTCTCACAAACTTCCAGTAGAGAAGAAGAGAAAAAGAAATGTGGGGTAGGCAGAAGAGCCAGAAATTCAGAGTGAGAACATGGAACTTGACACTAATCTGGAGAGCATGATATGTTTCCTTGATCAGCCTGAAGATGCCATCCACTATAGCCGTCCAATGGACATATCCGTTACCAAAATTTTTGACGAATATGAATCCTTCATGTTCCAGAGCATTGTTTTTGATATCCATTCCAAAAAATTGATAATTGAGAAAAACAATGTTAAAAATAAGAAAGGAAAATATCATTCAGAGGTTGACCTTGCCAACATGGGGCCATCCCAAATATGTCAACTTCACACCGCGAGCAGAGA
>SNQJ01S0003012.1:278536-307390 GCA_010110895.2 Picea sitchensis
AAATGAAAATGTCTCCTTGGTATATATAGGAGACTAGGAGGTATAATTACAACTAATGGCCTAAAGCCGACATAAATGAAATAACATTACTAATATAATATGCCCCAATTAAGGGGTAATGAGCCAATATTAGGGCTTAACAATTTCTTTGGTTGATTTTAGCTCAACAAACCTTGAATTTCCATGCTTAAAACCTATTTTTAGAAGCCTTATTTCATTGGGAAATTCCATGGAATTATTCAAAAACTTTTATGGGAAGTGTATGTGCAACTATGGACATAAAACATGTGGAGTTTGTTTCTCTATGCTCTACAAAAATAATGGGAACAAGACTCGATACGGCTAAGTTAAAGGGTTGTGCAAAGGTCCACGTGCATAGTTGTGGACCATGCACAATTGTAGATAATCTAGAGGTAAGTATATGCTAATATCTTAGATGTGTAGAGATCTAGTGACATTGTGGAAATCATGTGATGTTGGGGGGAAAGGTAAGGGGTGGGGTGTTACCTATTCCCTACACACTCCACATGATGCAAAATAACCAATAAATATGGCATAAGGAAAGGAAAAGGTGGGATTTGGAGGGATTCCAGCTTTGCATTCCACACTTTGCACCAAAATAACAAGGCAAGAGAATAAGTCATATAAAACAAGGAAAGGTATGAAGAGCATGAGACATGCTTTCCTCCACATGAATACTTTTTCATAATAGAAGAAGTGGGTGCCCCAAGACTAGTAGAAGTTTGTTTCCTATATAATAGGTAATTTGGTTAGCTAGAGTACTGGCACATGGCTCTTTTGACCAATCATAGGGTGCCACATGGAAATTTGAATAGAACACAAAAATGATGGAATTTGACAAAATGTGAATCAACTGGTATACACACCAAGCATTGTAATTTTTTCATGGGGAAATGGTTGTAGAGGTTGTTGACATTTCACATACCATTTATATGTAAGTATAAAAGGGATGACACATATGGAAGAGGGATCTAGTTGCTAGGAGAAGGAGGAGGTTGGACTGGACATTTGAATGGAAACATAGGAGATAACCAATTAAATACATGTCGAGTTCATGTTGGTATTGTATCATGGGTTGATATTGGAGAGATGGACATGGACAAGATTTGATTAAATAGTTTGTGGTTGTAGAAGAAAAATTATAATGAGTACATTTATCACTGTAAATTGTATTTCTTGGGTTTGAGGATTACATATGACTATAAAAGCACAATTTATAATAAAATTTAATAAATATAGCCATCTCAAAGCTATATTTTTTCCCAAGATGGGATTATCTAGGGAATTTCTTGTGTTCTTGTCTATGTATGATTGGATTTTTATTTTTGTAACATATATTTGTTAAAGATAACCTAATCATTGTTATATTGCACAATTGGTTATTAAATCTATATAATTACTATTATTTTCATTTCCCATTAAGATGTGGGTTAGTAACTCATTTGGAAATATACCTCCAATTACATATCAAGATCCCTTATATCCAACCCCCTTCATCGAAGGAAAATCGATCTACTTTCCAATTCACAAGGTACAATATTTTCATATTACTAGACCTTGCAACTTTCCAAACAAAACCCTAGCCCAACTTTCCTACATATTGAATAATTCCAATAGGGGAAAACAAGTTCAAACACATAAAAATGAGAAGAAGTGAAGGAACAAATTTAATCTGAACTAACCTGACATGAGGATTAAGTCATTATGCTCCCGAGATGATTATTTTAGAGATAATATTTCACACACTAGGGCCTAATTAATTGGTTCATGGTATCAATGAATAATAGGGATACCGAGGTATTTGAATGATATCCAATTTTTGTTAAAGGATAAATCCAATACTCTAACAATTCAACCTAAGAAGTCATTCTGAACATTCCAGCCATAAATATTATATTTTCGCTTATTGACCATTCCCTTGGAGCATATAAGAAATGATTCAATTTTCCTTTAAATCTTCTTTTTTATAATAATCATTTCTCCTCCTACCAACAAAGTACCATAAATGAACTAAGCATATTCAATAGGTTTGAATCCTCTTATGATGCAAACTCTTGGTAATAAATCAATTTGTCTGTCTCATTCCAATGTTTGAACCATAGCTTTATCCATTCAAATATATAGAGAGGGGGAATCCTTGTTGCACTCCCTAGAGAGCTTGAAAACTTATCTTTGACTTACCATTACTAAAGGTGAAATCCACGTTCCTCCAATACATGCATTAATATAGGGTGTGAAATATCTTGAGAAATCAAATTTTAAAAGAACCTCTTTGAGGAACTGGTGGTGAGCATGGTCAAAGAAATTTTTCATATCCAACTTAATGAGCATCCCCGTTTCCCTTGATATATTTCTAGAGTAAATGGATTCCTATGCTATACTTATATTTTTTGAAAATTTTGTACCCTTCACAAAACCTCCCTATACCATTGAAATAAGATTTAGGAGAAGGATATCAAATCTATTGGAAATAATCTTGGACAATAATTTGTAAGATACATTGCACAAGGATATGGGGTGAAAATTCTCATAAGAGGTCATATTTCTCTCTTTTGGAATGAGTGTAAGAATGAAATAATTATTCCACCCTCAAGTCTAATATTCCTTCCAATAACTTATTGCATGTGCCTAAGAACCTTTTTGATGATGTGCCACCATCCCAAA
The DNA here is from genome assembly GCA_010110895.2 of Picea sitchensis. Lineage (NCBI taxonomy): Eukaryota > Viridiplantae > Streptophyta > Pinopsida > Pinales > Pinaceae > Picea > Picea sitchensis. The sequence goes on from SNQJ01S0003012.1 coordinate 281,222, forward strand.
TAAAAATGAGTTGATATTTCATTAGGAATTGGAGATTTTTCTAGTTTCATTAGCCACAGAGCTTCCTCCATCTACTCTTTCAAAATTTCCTTCATCAAACACCAATGTCTTCCTCTAATACTATCCTTGGGATGACATTTAACATTTCATCACAAAATTATACAAAAGCTAGAGGGCCTTTCAAATAGAGTTATGAAAAGTGATCATGAGATATTCCAAAAATATTCATGAAATGTTAATCATACCCCATTGGGCCCCATACATTTTTACAAATTTTTATTTCATTTTCCTACTTATGGAAAAAATTGGAGTTCTTTTCCCCAAATCTTACATGGAGAATCTTAGCCCTTTGAGTCACTAGTACTCTTCCTCATATTTTTGAGACTTTGGAAGTCCTTTGGAAACCTATTTTATTTCACCAAAAGGGCCTCAAATACCTTTTCATATTCTATTTACCTCTATAAAATTGTCAATTTCACCTCGCATGTCTCTTTGACATGTGAAGGGGGAGTGAAAGAAACTTTGGCCTATTCCTAGAGACATAACTTTACCTCTATATTTTCTCCTGGACAAATAAGAGGTATCCCTCTGTTAGCACTAGAAATCACCCTCAGATTGCATAGAAGGTAATCCTAGTACCCATCAGTTTATACAGTAAATGTAAATGAGTTTTAAGAGGCCAAATGGAGAAGACTCAATGAAAATAACGTTCTAACTCATAAATCTGGACTAGTATGCGCAAACAATTGAGGTCTTGGATCAACTTCAGTCAATAAGTTGGAGTAAAGGTGACTAGGAGGAAGACTTTGGTGAGAAAAGTGTAGAGGTATGCCGTGAACATCATGCCTTCCAACATCCTAAGGAAGAAAAAATTAAACACAAGATCCTCTTGGATTCAAATTTCAAGGAAACTGAAAGAAATCATAACAACATTATAATCAAACATTCATCATAATAAAATCACAACAATCCATGTGAATCATTCAATCATGAACTCTCTCATTATCAGAGGAAAATAAGATGGAGTAAGAAAGATAACTTACATTAATCAAGAAGTCTCAAATCAAGACATAACCAAAGAACCAATGTTCTTCATCAAAATATTACAATAGTAGGGAGCCTAGCTCAATTGTTCGACCTTTAACAAAATATCATAACTAACTACTTATACTTAGAACCGTTGCAACCACCAGGAGTGTGATCGGACCATTGCATTCAAATTTTTCAATCGGTGCTTTCTCTGTCAGACTATGCAGGCCTTCTTACATCAGACGCAAGCCCGACTCAGTGTGGGCTTTGTGAGAAAATCCATCCACCAGGGAGATTTGGATTGAAAATCGTCCCCCATGACCCTTCTCTCCATGCATTCCATTTATGCGGTGAGATGAGGTCTCAACCACCGCCCTCATTTCCATTAACTACCTTCATCGGGATCAGGATGAGGCATGACACCCATGAATGTTCAAGGTGGTTCCCACGACTTCTTCGAGTCAATCTCGATGCCTCGAGGCCAAGCAGATCTTATTTTGTGACCAAATACGGGCGCTTTCATCCTTTGGCACAACTCCTCTCCATCGCTCCATCTTTAATGTGACCTAGTTCCATGACCCTACGCAATTGTGTGACTGTGGGCGCTACCAAAGTTGGTCTGAAAGAAAACCTCTTTTGTCCCCACAATTCACCATGAACCTCCATGTGTCCCTTTCTAAAAACTACGGTTCTGATTGTGGCCTGCCCCTGAGATTCCACATCCAGTTATAGCTATAAATGAATGTGATTATTATCTTCCAATATTCATAGGAAGCAAGAATGACCATCCCAGTGAGCACTTATTAAAATTTCATATATGCATGCTTGAGCATGGCTTCTTTCACAAGGATGTCTTGATCAAGATGTTCAAATTTTCTTTAGAGGAATATGCTCGTGTCAACCTCTCCCTGCTGCTAGTATCCATTCTTTGAAGGATCTTCATGATGATTTTAATTCATATTACGAGAATATTTACCTGTCTCATCTTATTTTGGATGATTTTTGTAAGAAGTTTTCATTCCACATCCAACAGATGATAGAGTCTTCCTCATGTGATGAGTCTAGTGAATATCTGATTGAAAGAGAAAGTGAGGATAGAAGTGAGCATTTTGCAAATGTGGATGAAATATTTTATCTTTCTATTTCCTGAGAAGAAGGCCTTCCAGATATGAGTGTTGATAGTGATGATGATTGCATAGCCATAGATGTATCATATTCTTCCCCCGATGCACCTGTTGTCTCATTTGTAAAAGAAGAGATAGTTGTGGAGGAGGATTCTTCTCTTTTCCTTCAAGAGGTTTCCCATGATGTATTTTCACCTAGGATTGAAGAGAAGAATCAAGAGGTCACTCATTTTTCTTTGCAATATAACAGATTTCTGCACTCACCCATCTTTGATGAGTACTCAGATGAAGATGAGCATATCCCTACCTTGCATTTTGTTGACTTGGGGAGAATCCAGCCTGTGTATGACAACTATGAATCAGATTCTGATGTGGATATGAAGGATTTCCAAGACCATACTATAGATCCTTTTCCTTTATTCAATAAGGAAAATAATTGGGTGGAAATCAGCCATCATGGGCCTGCAGAAGACATTGAGAAACATGTTAGGGAGAAGAACCCATTCATTTATATACATGAAGAGATTTCCTGCCCTCAACTGGCTGACGTTATCAGAGAAGACAAAGAGGAAGTGGATAAGCATCCTGCATCAACCTGTCACTCACCTGTGCTTTCCACAAACATTAAGCTAGATGTGAATAACTGTAAGATAGAGCATGTTTTTTGTTACCAACCCAATAAGTTACGTCCCCTATTTTATGACCCTGTAGGGGAGTACATGGATTTTCTTTTTTTCCAGGTATTGAAGCCTCCAAACTTTATCTTGCCTTCAACACTAGGAGGAGAGATGAAAAATGTAATATTTTTGCTGTCACAGTTTCATTATCTTTATTTGATCAGTGACATAGTAAATAAGTTTTCAGTTAGGAGGTTACTTGATTGGCTTAGGTGGAAGTTCACTTTCACCTAACACATTGTAAAAATCAATTAGTATAGGAGTGTACATAAATAATCTCCTTATGGCGCCCATGTGTTTGTTCGTTTGTGCACCCTGGTTTCTCTTAATGTCTTACCCGAAAGAAATCATGGCCCCAAGCCCCTCTATTTTTCTCCAAGGATGAACACTCATCTCATTTTTCCAGTCATTGGTCTCCCTCTTTTCCTAGCCCATAGCCAGTCATCCAAATCTTTGTTCACATAGGACATAGCCATGGACACAAAATGCAACATTCAAAGCAGCCCATTTCGGGCTTAAAAGCAGTAGGCAGTTTTAATCTTTCAACGATGAAGATTCCTAGAACATTCTAGATCAATGGCTCACAAGCATTCGGGAGTGAAAACTTGCGTGAAGTATAGAGCCAGAGAAAAAGGCCTCAAAGTGAGTATGAACCATTGATCTTAAAGGGGTTAGGTAGCAGTCGATCCAAGCCTTCACGTTAATGAGCTTCGGGAGATTTGAAATGAGAAACATTGCAAAGTAGCGAAGGGCCGAAGTGGCCAAAGTCCCAAAGCACCCGAAGTCCCAAAGCACCCGAAGAGAATCTGAGTCATCCATCAGTAGGAGACATGCATTTCCAGATCCTTTGCTCCGAATAAAAGCAACAGAAGACAAATGGAGTTTGAGAATCAAAATTCTTGAAGGTCGATCTGTGAAGAAAATCTCGGTCATTGTTTTGAAGGGGAAGATCTGATCCATCAATCTAAAAGCGCCAGAGATTAGTCATTGATCAGAGGGCCTAATCTTAGATCGCAAGATCAACGATCACACCAAATTGTGGGGTCAGAAGGTGTGCACGTTTTAAAATCTCAGGGGCGGGCCACAATCAGAACCGTGGTTTTTAGAAAGGGACGTGTGGTTGTTCATGGTGAATTGCAGGGACAAAAGTGGTTTCCTTTCATACCACCCTTGGTAGCACCCGCAATCACGTAATTGCATAAGCTCATGGCCCTAGGTCACATTTAAGATGGAGTTATGGAGAGGAGTTGTGCCAAAGGTCAAAAGTGCATGTATTTGGTCACAGAAGAAGATTTTCTTGGCCTCGAGGCATTGGGATTGACTCAAATAAGTCATGGGCACCGCCTAGAACATTCATGGGTGTTAGGCCTCGTCCTAATCCCGATGAAGGTAGTTAATGGAAATGGGGGCGGTGGTTTATACCTCATCTCATGCCATAAATGGAATGCGTGGAGAGAAGGGTCGTGGGGGACAATTGTCAGTCCAAAGCTCCCTGGTGGACGAATTTTCTCGCAGATCCCACACTGAGTCGGGCTCGTATCTGACGTAAGAAGGCCTGCACAATCATAGAGTAGGCCTCGACTGAAAACTTTGAATGCAATGGTCCAATCATACTCCTAGTGGTTGCAATAGTTCTTAGTATAAGTAGTTAGTTATGATATTTTTTAAAGGTCGAATGGTTGAGCTAGGCTCCCTGCTATTGTAATATTTTGATGAAGAACACTAGTTCTTTGGTTATGTCTTGATTTGAGACTTCTTAATTAATCTAAGTCAGCTTTCTTACTCCATCTTATTTTCCTCTGATACTGAGAGAGTTCATGATTGATTGATTCACATGGATTGTTGTCACTGTATTATGGTGAATGTTTGATTATAATGTTGTTTTGATTTCTTTCAGTTTCCTTGAATTTTGAATCCAAGAGGATCTCATGTTTAAGTTTTTATTCCTTAGGCTACTAGAAGGCCTGATCTTCACGACAAACCTCTACACGTTTCTCACCAAATTCTTCCTCCTACTCACCTTTACTCCAACTTACTGACTGAAGTTGATACAAGACCTCAATTTCTTGCGCATACCAGTCCATATTTTTGAGTTAGAACGCTATTTTCATTGAGTCTTCTCCATTTTGCCTCTTAAAACTCATTTACATTTACTATATAAACTGATGGGTACTAGGCTTACCTTCTATGCAATATGAGGGTGACTTCTAGTGCTAACACCCTCCACTAGAGCATATCAATATTTTTAGATAATATCCCATACATATTGATGTTGGATCCAAAAAGGGTTGAATTTGAAAGGTCGATGGTTGTGATATACAACTCTATTCTCAAAAGGATTGGCCTATGGTCCAACTCAGAGGATGGAATAATTTGTAAAATGATTTGAGTTCATAATGGAAATTCTATTTGTATTAGGAAGTGGTCTAATATTTATAGAATATAACCTGGCCCTAGATGCATGTTATTCCATGTAAATTTCATGCTGCAAGGATGTGGATCGATCATATCTGAATCCAAAATAATCTCATCTACATTCTCTTTCAAAGGATATCAAGAAAAAGAGCCTCTCAGCTTCTCTGAGGACCTTAAAATTATATTTATTCTCCTCACTAGGTTATTTCCATCTCCTTGGAGAGAAACACCAAAATCTATAATAGACTCCCAAAATACCCTACAAGGAAGACACCCATTAGTGGAGGTTTTGTGGTAGTTTTTTTTAAAGTTCCTTATTTGTGGAGGTTTTTAGAGAAGGTTTTTGCGAAGGTCAAAACCAAACGCTTTTTGCAAAGGTTAGCTTGCATTGAACCAATTTGACATAGGTCCATTAATTCCATGACAACATATGCACCAAAGCATCAACATGCTAAATGCATCAATGCTCCACATTGGTCTATTTGCATCAATGGTCCTTGATCGATGCACACTGGAGTGCCAATAACCCAAAAATACACCACTACTCCAATTTGGTCCAAGCAAAACAGTGCTCCACTTTGGCCTAGGAGAACCAATGCTCCATGAACCATACACATCATAGTTTCAATAACCCAAAAAGATACTAGTGCTCCACTTATGTATGGGTACATTAGTGCTCCCCATTGGTATGGGCGCCCTGGTGCTCCCCATTTGTATTGGTGCACTGATGGTCCTCTTTGGTATGAATGCATAATGATCATTTTTGGTACAAAATCAATGGTCCTCTTAATACACCGAAGCACCAAAAAATAATTTATATTTTTTAACTTATTAAAGAACTGATAAAAACTACAATACAACTCCTAAAAAGAGGAAAAAGTGAGGGTTGTTTTCATTTCTACATTTCACATGAGAGAAGAGAAAGAGGAGGTGGCTATAAAATATGAAATACAAATAGTGATGAATGTAGAGAAATACTAAGAGTATTGTAGCTAGGTAACCCTTTTTTTGTCTTTTCAATATTTCATTTCTCCCCATTATTGATTTTGGTTTTGTTATTTTTAATTTCTCGCTATTGATCCTAATTTATTTACTAGTTGCTATTTTTTTCATTGTTTGCAATGTTCTTACTTGGTGATCTTGGAGAATCTATTATCCACTTTTGTATGGGCACATCGATGATCCCCTTTGGCATGGACATAGTGGTGCTCCCCATTAGTATGGGTGCACTAGTGCTCATATTTGGTATGGGTGCACCAATGCTTATCTTTTGTATGGATGCACCTGTGCTCCACTTAAATATGGAAGAACCAATGCTCCTAATACATTGAATCATTGAACAATGATTTGTATTTTTTCTAACTTATTAAAATAGGGAGGAAAAACTACAAGATGACTCTTAAAAAGAGGGGAAAATGAGGGTTTGTTTCATTTCTACATTTCACATGAGAGAAAAGGAAGAGGAAGTGGTTCTACAAGAGGATGAAATACAAAAAATATTGAATGTAGGGAAATATAGAGTATTGCAACCAAGTAACCCATTTTCCCCTCTCCATTATTTAATTTCTCCCCATTATTGATTTTTTTTTTCCATAGAAAAAAGTGTAATTTTATTCATCCGAAGAGAAAAAATTACATTCTATAGGTGCTAAGTGATCACATTCAAACAATTAGAAAATAGAGCCAAGGCTGTGAATCCCAATATGTAAATAAGATCCCTGATAGAGAAAACTCTCAACAAAACCTCAGCAAGAGAAAACTGCCAAATGGACACCGACATATATTCAAAACACCATATTAGAATATGTCCTTCCCCAAAGGGCCATAATGCAGATACAAAAATCCATCTCAGAAGACCATCAAATACCTTCCAAAATTAGGAGAAATCTACGTGACAAAGCATATACAAATTATGATAATAAAAGGAGGTTGATATGCTTTCTTTTTACTAAGCTTGGGAAGGTCCATATATGAATGGATGATGATAATACTCAAAAAACACTTCTCCATTTGATTCTGTAATATACCATTGGAAAAAATTGAGCTAAATCCATGCATTTAACAGTGAGTCTGCTACCGAGTTCTGGTCCATGTAAACATAACGTAGGGAAAAAGATTCAAAAGAGTCCAATAATCTGAAAATCTCCTCCATAATATGTAGCAGAAAAATATTGTGGTAAGTCCGAGTTTTGTGAAATCAGTTGATGACATTCATAGAATCCCCAAAAATTTGGATGGATTGAACCCCCTTCTCCCCATAAAATTGAAGCAACAACTTTAGAGACATAATCTTAGCATAATTGTTGGTCCCCTATGACAATACCATTTAAATTTTATAGAGATGATTGTCAGACAGGAATAACAAAACACCACCCCCACATAATTGATTATGTGAGGCACCATCGAAATAGGCCCAGGGATTTGAAGAATCAATTAGCTTGGGTAGATTGATATGGATAGCAGGAATATCCTTCTCTTGAGGAAAATGAGAAAGAATAAAGAGGCCTTGTGCTGCAATGATTTCAAGGACATAGGCCTTATCCTTGAAAATGGTTGAGTTTTGAGCCAACCAAATACCTGAGTTGACTAGAAAAGGTAAAGCTTTGATTTTCTTGAATTCAAGAACCTTTAGCCAATCCTTCCATTCTTTTTCTAGAGAGGGGCCTCCCTAAACACACACCTGTCTCGTGAAACCCAAGGTTTCTTTCCAAAGTTGCTTGGAGAAAGGGAAAGTGATAAGAATGTGAACAATGGATTCATTCTCTGCTCTGTAGAGAGGGCACCAACCTAGCCCAACAATTTGGTTCTTTCTCATACTGTCCCATGTAGGGACCTTGTCATTTAAATCATACCACCTAATAATTTTTTCCTTCTGTGGACATTTTAGTTTCCACAAACCATGCCACCACCTGCATGACTCCCTTTGAAGGATATCAATATTTAATGCAATATATACCAGTTTTGGGGTGTATACCCCATGCGGAGCATTTTTCCAAACCAGCTCATCTTCATGATTAGTAATCTTGATATGCCTTTCCTGAAGAGCTAATATGTAGTTTTCCCATAAAAGGATTAGATCACCATCTAAGAAAAGAGATGCAAAAATTCTCCACCCCTTCTGCCACAAGTTGGTTGTTCTAGGGTACGCAATTTGATGCAAGAAGAAAATATATTGTAGATGGAGCCAATCAATAAGGTCCTATGGAAATCTATGAGAGTTTCCACTGCCAGGCCAATGATCTTCCCCTATTAGGACATGACTCCCTTTTCCAAATTTCCAAGACAAACATTCACCCACTACTGGGAAGGAAGAAACCACCGCTTTCCAACATATGGAACAATTTGAAAGGGACTTTACAGGCCTCCGGATCCAATCCTCCATAGAGTTTGAATGAATGTACTTGTCTTCCACCACCAAGGTCCATAGACTAGTGGTCGATAGGAATTGCCAATAGACTTTAGCAGTGAAAGCTTTTGAGAACATGGAGATACTTTTTAAACCCCAACCTCCTAAGGCTTTGGGTCTAGCGAGGAGCTCCCACTTTTCCCAAGGAAGAGTGTATTGGTATTGAGCCCCAGACCATATGAATTGGAAACAAACACGTCTATCCTTTTCTAATATTACCTTTGGGATCCAGGCGAGAGGCATCCAATAAACTGGAATGGCCTCCAAAAAATTTGTTGTCAGGGTTAATCTTCTAGCCCTGGACAACCACTTGAAACTCCAAACTTCTATTCACTTCTCTAGTTTTTCCAATAGCCACCTCCAATCCTCTTTATGATAGTTGTTAGGATTCAGCTGGAACCCCATATATTTTATGACATTGGAGAAATATTGAATCGGTAAATGGAAAAAATATCTATAAACTTCCACGACCGCCTCCTCCAATCCTATGACAAATAGGGTATATTTTTGGGGATTTATAACCATCCCATTAGTAACCAAAATAGGTTGAGAATTTATGCTAACTTCTTTGAATCCCTGGGCCGACCACTGCAAAAAATCAACACATCATCGATAAAAAATAAATGATTAATTCTAATACTAGGAACAATATGGATGCCCTGAAAATCCCATGCACTGGCAACCGCCCCAATAGCTCTACTTAATACTTCTTATACTAATAAAAAAATAATAGGACAAAGAGGAAAGCCTTTCCTCAGGCCCTTTCCAAGATGAAAAAAAGAGAGGTTGCCCCATTGATAGGAATAGAAAAATACACAGAAGATATGCAAGTTGTTACCCATTTAATAAAAGGAACCTCAAACCCCAAATGGGTGAGAAGAATCCTGATAAAAGACCAGTTCACCCAATCAAATGCCTTGGAGAGGTCTATCTTCAAAATTTCCCCGCTTTCTCTGGGAGACTTGAGGCTGTGAAGACCATCCCGATTCACCCCTATGGCTTCATAAATATGATGAACTTCCAGGAAACCAAACTATTCTTTTGAAATAGAAACCAATAAAAGAGGTTTTAACCATCGAGCTATAATATTTACCACAATTTTATAGATATAGTTGCAAAGGGAAATAGTCCAGAACTCATCAAAAGATTGTGGATCATTCGTTTTTGGAATAAGGGTAATAAAGGTTGAATTGAAGGGGGCATGTAATCTCCCATTTCTTATGGATTCTTCAACGACTTTCACAAGTTCAACACCTAAAAGTTCAAAGAAACCAATATAAAATTCAATAGTCCACCCATCCGGACCTAGACTCTTATCTTTCTGGAAAATATGGAGCGATTCCTTCACTCATCTTTAGTAACTTCACCAAATAAATCTCTATTTCATTCCTCATCCACAAATATGGGGTAACAAAGTGCCACATGTACAATATCAAACTGCTCGGCCTTGAAAAGAGCATGTAAATGTTTTTTCCCCAACTAGGCAAGACCTTCAAAAGAGGAAACCTCACACTTCCTGATCCTTGAGTTTCCAAATAATGTTTGCAACTTTTTGACCTTTAGCATATGCTTGGAAAAAAATTGTGTTCCCATCCCCTTTATCCAACCAGATATCCCGACTCTTCAACCTCCATGTTGCTTCCTACTCAACTAACAACTTCCTTTGTCGTGATTCAAGGGTCTTTAAAGTGTCCTGAGAAGTTGCTGAAACAAACCCCGCATCGACTGATTGATAACACTGGTCAAGCTAGGATTCAAATTGCCTTAGCTCTTGCTCATATTTTTTCCACTTCTCATGTTCCCATGGGACCACTAGATGTTTAATTATTTTGAGATACTCCACAAATTAAACAACAATGTATTGGCCATAACTAGCATCATGAATAGTCCAATTGTCCTTTACCATGTTCTGAGAACTCTCATCTGGTATCCAGGAGGCATTGAATTTGAAAGGGGATGCAGGTTTAATAGGACCTCCCTCAATTTCTAGTTAAATCGATGAGTGATTAGACCCTTCCCCATTTCCAATCCATTGACGGAATTGAAAGTGAAGCTCCATCATCTTTTCAGACACCAGCAAGCAATCTAAGTGATTTTCCACCCGAGCATCCTTAGTCCTCATGTTTTTTCCAAGTAGGGAGGATCTTCAAGGGAGAAATATCAAGGAGACTATTTGCATATAGAAGGCGAGAGAACAAATCATATTGGTGATTTGAACGAGCATTTGGGCCCCAAACCTCCACCTCGCTTAGAGAAAAATTTAAGTCCCCACCCAAGATGTGGTTATTAGCCTTAAGGAAATCATTTTTGAACACATAATCCCAAAAAGAGGCTAGCTCAAAATAGGGACCATATACATTCAAAACCCTAAATTCCAACCCAAGTCCTTCCACCAAAAGGTCCACCCCAACACAGGATTCCATAGCCCAAGAGTTTAAGAGCTTAATAGAACAGGTATGCCATCTAGTCACCAAACCTCCTAACCTGCCATTTACATCAATACCCGATAAATGCAATCCAGGGAACATGGATTTGAGAATTTGGGTCGCAACTACAACATAAACCATCATTTCTTGTAGAAGCATGACTTATGGATGGTGAAGGAAGACCAACCTCTTCAAAGAGGATTTCTTCTAGGGACTCGCCAAACCCCTACAATTGAGGGTGAGTAATTTCATGGGGGAACCCTTTCAAGGGAATTCACTTCTCTAAGAGCCCCAACAATAAACCATTGTCTTCCTAAAGCAATGTTGATTAAAGCCTTGGAGAGATGTGAACAATGCCCTCGTCCTATCTTGGATTTATGGGATTCTGGATTTTGACCAAGCCCATTACCATTAGACAAAGGAGCCAAGATACACATGTTTTGGAGTTTAAAGTGAATGATCCTATCCTCAAATCCATTGGTATAACATGAACAAAGGGGACCAGGAGGGGTCACCGGGAAAAAGGATCACGAGGCAATAAGAGGGATGGAAGTGGGGAAAAGAGGATAGAATTACATGAGGGCCAAGGAACTAGGGAAAGGAAAATACATAAGGGAAGGGGGGAAATCCATGTTGAGAAATTTAAAAGAATGAAACAAACCATGAACAAGGTGAGTGATAAAATAAAGCATACCCAGGAAATCTCCATAGGAAGGAGGAGAGGCAAAACCCTAAGGAGGAAAAGGCGTCAATGTAGTAACGAAAGGAAGAGATAGAGATAAATCATCCCTTTCTGTAATAGGATCTTGACCACCTAAAAAATGTTGAGAGCCCATTTCCCTCCCACCCAACAAAATAGATGTGTCTGAGGAGGAGAGGAAGTCATCGAGGAACTGTAACCATCATTAGTCTATGAATCCTATGTTTTTTGGACGAGGAGGGTGAAGAGGGTTTCGAGTGGCCCATGAAAGGAAAGGGGCATCCTTTTACAATATTTTTGTGTGCATGACACTGCCTACAACGAAAAGGCACACCCTCATAATCAAGAATCTGAACCCTAGATTGACCTTTGTTTGTGATAATAAGATCTTTCCTAAAACCACCATGAATGTTTAAGGAGACAAGGATGTGGGCCACTGCCATCTCCCCGAACTCCAAAAAAGACATATCGACATCCATAAAAATCCCCAACATGTTCCCAATAGCCTAGAAAACTTTGGATGACCAGAGATGGGGTGGGAGGCCAGGTAGACAGACCCAAATGGGGATGGAGTCCAACCTTTCACTAGTAGAATCAAAGGTATTATCCCATAGTTTTAAGAGCACCGGAGAGGAATCAATAGACCAACACTTTTGAAGAACCCAATTTGCTTGTGCAGACTCTGAAAATATGATCATAAACCACCCCCTAGAAAGACGATTGATTTTTGGAGGAGGATTGAAGGTTGAACCCTAGGAAGAGGCTGCCCATGCCTTTAGGGTTTTTTCACTAAAATGAAGACCATATTCTTTCCATACCATTGTTTTATCTTCCATCTCCACAACTTCTTCCATAGAAAAATATTCACCCAAAATTAGGTTTGGGTCCACCAGAGAGATCCCTATACACTTGTTATTCTTTCTACTCTTTGAACCATAGGCGATGCGCAGACCACCTTGCTAGGATATTGGAGTAGTGACCCCATAATCCCCCCCACATTCACCATCCTAACCATTTAGGTTTGATGGGAGAATTTTTTTAGATATAAACCCTTCTGAGGTCACCCATTTATTTTGATATGAGGAAAATATCGACCCAATATTAGGGTAAAGACACGAATTCATAAAAACTTTGTCCAATTCCTGAAACCCTTCGGAGATGATATTTTGTGCAGATGAGGCCACATCCTAAAACCCTTCAACACTAGAAACCAGAATATGCAGGTCCTCCACGAGCAAGCTAGGCATAAACGGATCCAGAAAATTCCAGGAGACTTGAGCCGAGAGTGGTGAAACCAACAAATCCTGGGAATAATGGAGAGGGGAAACCCATTGAACCGAAGAATACTCAGTGATACCCTATCGAGAAAGAGAATAGAAGTATCGAGGCTGAGAAAACCTGACCGTCGCGGCTGGACCAACTGAAGTCATAGGATCAAGAATCGATGATGAAAATGAGCCAGATGCCTCTACACCAGAGAGATGGGGTGGAGAGGAAAACCTATATGCAACCCTACACCGAGGCTCCATATTAGCCTCTGAAGAACACTAATTGGATAGAATAAGGGGAGGGCTTCTAGCTGGCTGAAGCCAAGGTAGAAGTTCAGAGGGTTCCAACTAATAATCCACCTCGTCGTCATATATCTCCATGATGCAACAAACCCTCAGAAAATAAATGCTTGTAAAAAACCCTCCTGCAACCTCTGACCGCTAACAGAAAGGGAAAGAATTAGGTCAACCACAAGAAGTGTCACAATAAAAAGGAAAGTGAAATTGGTCATGCAGAAAAGGACAAAAATCGTAAAACCAATTTTCCTATAAATGAGAAGTATCTACTAAAACCCCATTATTGATTTTATTTATGTTATTTTCGAATGTTACAAGGAAAATAACTCTATGGCATGGGGTAAACCACAACAGACGAAATGATTGCAAAAATCAATTGTAGTCTCAAGTATGCTATATGAAAAAATATGCTAACAAGACAAGATAAAGATCCTACCTCGTTCGGATGTTCAAAGAAGACCACCGTTGAGAACTCGACCCAAAGCTATACACTTGCAACTTGTCCTCAACAACTAAGATAAGAAAGCATATGGTGGTAATATATACAGTTAGCACCTATAATAGCATAATCCATCAATATTCATAAAAAATATGCGCATGGAATAACAATTCAAATATTTGCAAGACATTAATTGGACGAGAAAAGATTATTTCTATTAAAATATGATCAACATAAGTGTATGAATGAAAAAATTATGTGTCGACACGTCTCAGAACCGAGAAACTAAATCCATTCCATATGGGCCTCCACCACTTCAATCCTCCACCAAAGGCAAGCTCATATAAGAGAGACAATGAGGTTCTCCATAAAAGAGGGAAGAGCTTCGGAGCTGAACAATGTGTTCAAAATTAAAAGGACAATGGGATGCAGACTCAATATGAAGTGACTAATTTCTCCAGAGTAACTTTTCTCTCAAAGTTGAATTATTCTCCTTCTTCCACAGCTTGGAGATGGCCCATTTATAGCCTTCAAATGGAACTAAAGGGTTGATTTGAAGCGTTTCCAGTATGGAAGGTCAAGGACCACGGATCTCGTGATGTGGCATGGAAGCCTGACACCATTTTAAATTTTAGGCACAAAACCCGATGTGCAGCGAGTTGTAATGGTGCAAAATGCATATATGCATGATGTATAGCTATGAAGCGTGTATATGTGGAAATATATTATTTTTAGCTTCGGGAATTGCAAAAGGGACTTCAAGTTTGCAAAGGGAAATAGAAAAAGGCCCTATAGTGATGATTTTTCAATAATGAGTGGCATGAAGTTCATTCCATTTTTATCATTTTAGCAACCAAGGTTAAGCATGAAGTTCATTCCATTTTTATCATTTAACTTAACCATAACCATTAATGTTGCAACACCCAATATCACAAGAAGAAACACCATGCACAAGAACACAATAAGTATCCTGGGAAACCCTTCTCAACAAGGGAATAAAACCCAGGCAAAATCATTTGCTATATTCTTTAAGATAAATACCTTCACCACCAATAAAATCTAGAACACAAGAGGGTGCTCAAACATTGTAAGACTAGCACCCAAGAGAGGTGCACACTTTTCCCAAGAAGGTGTACTTGCTGAAATTTCCAAACTCACATGAAAGATATAATTCTTCAATGTGGAATTTACCTTTACTTATACTAGACTTAGCCTCTCAACATAAGTGTCTATTGGCACAACAAGGCCGACCTCACTAGCTTATAATATAATTAATATTAACCATATTAATTATCTTTTACATTAATTACCAGTCACATTAAGGTGGGGTCGACCTGTACCCTTTACATTATAATTAGGGTTACAGGAAGGTTTGACTCTTGAACAATATAGAAAGGGATCGGATACACGCACTATTGCTCATCCACTAGGGGCACATCCATATGGATTTCCATATCTTTGGCTCACTGTATTACACTGAAGAACCACTTCATCACTAGTGCTTAGCTACTAGGATCACATTCACCTGTGCTCGTCCACTCAACAGATCTTCTTTCCCACTGCATTACACCGGAGAGTCATCTGGATTTTCTCATCAAATATTCTACTCAGAGGAGGCTAATACATCATCCTCATTTCTATTCTCATGACGATGCACCCAACACTTTGGGATTTCACACATTCATCTTGTGCTCAGCCACAGGCACATCCAAATCTACATATCACCTTTCTCACTGTGTTACACAGGACAATCATCTAGAGTTCTTCTCAACTCTCTGTATGGAGGAGGTCATCTCTACGTTCCAACTCTATCTCATATAGTAACCACACACCCTTCTCAGGGGCTTTCTCTCAGGTTTGTAAGCTGGAGAATGTCTCACATAGCTGCAATGATCCACATATCACAGGTTTGTAAGCTAGAGAATGTCTCACATAGATGTAATGATCCACATCTCACAGGTTTGTAAGTTGGATAATATCTCACATAGATGAAATCATCAATACTCCTTCTCAGCCAGGGAGGCATTATTCATCGTGCCAAGTCTCACACAGATGTACTTTGAATTTTTTCTTGGCTAGAGTCATCAACACTCCCTCTCAACTAGGGAGGCATTCTTCACCAAGTTAGTTTGGTGAATATGTCGGTAATCTTCTCAAGTGTAGGAAGGTATTGCATGTGTATGATTTTCCTCTGCATCATATCTTTGATATAAGGATATTTCATCTCATCACGTTTCGATCCATAGGGAAACACTGGGTTTTCAAGGATACTTACACATGACTCTTGGTTATCATCATAGGATACATCTCATGGTCAAGTAAATATGTTAGAAGCTTGTGAAGCCACATTTATTTGCACACTCAAGACTATATACTTTGCCTCTATGGTACTCAAGGCCATAGATTTTTGTTTCCTGCTACATCAGGAAACCATGGAAAACTTAACGGTAGAACATCAACCGAATGTGATCTTCCGGTCCACTGTAATTTATGCTCAATCTGAATCAGCATATCATGCAAACTCAAGTTCACATTGGAGGCATATTTCAGGCCATATCCAACGGTGCCTCGTATATATCTCAATACATGTTTTGTTGTTATCTAGTGAGTCTGTCTCGATTGAATCATGAAATGACTAAGCACATTTAGTGCATGGCATGAATCAAGTCTGGTGTTAACCATATACATCAGTGATCCAATCAGTTGTGGTTCGGTCTCATCTGAATCATCATCAATCTTCTTCTTTAAATCCATCGCGGTGGATTTTTTATTCTATCATACTGAACTTCTTTAATATTTTTACTGTATATTTTCCTTGACTCAGGAAAATATCATCGGTCCTCTAGCATAATTCTTGTCCCAAGAAGTAGTGCATCATACTCATATTCTTCATATCGAATTCAGAATTCAAGGATTACTTGTATCCAACAACAAGACTTTCTGAATAAGTTATCAAAATCAGGATTTCATTACCAACACTGTGATGATATAGGTTTGGATCAACAACACTCTTGCTGAAATCCAAACTCATCAAGAATATATCTATCTGATATAGTTTCCAACTCATGGATGCTAGGACAGATGGAAGTGTATTGGGTTTACTGGATCAAGTGTCTCATTACAGAAAACTCCCTCTGTTTGTGAGAAACCACTGGCTATAGATCTCGTTTTGTATTTCTCGACACTTCCATCAGTTGCATGCTTGATCTTATAGATCTACTTGGAAGTTACCACAAACTTCCCTTCTGGTCCATGAATAATGTCTTATACATTATTATTTAAGATATACTGGTATTCTTTTGTTATGGCATATTTCCATACTTTTTCTCTTGTTGTTTCTCTAAGAAAAGGACGCTCAACATCAATGAAGTGGTTCATGACTGAAGGATCGCTCAAAATCTCTTTTTCTTTCTCGGGGTGTGCCTTTAGAGGCTTCTATGTTTCTCTACCTCTTGTAGAGTGAGTCTAGGTAGGAATTTATTCCCTACTGCAATATCTCTAAACATATCAACTGGAGAAACTGGATCAACTGGAATAATGTTTGTCTCCCTCTGAATTGTTGAAGGGGGAGAAGGTATTGTCTTACTATCAATCTCTATATGAGATTCTTTGGATATTTGAAATATTATCTCTTCTTCAAAGAAAACGTCCTTACTTGTATCAATATGTCTCTGACCATGTCGATCTGGAATATCTTTGAAGATTCAATGTATCCTTTCTTTCTAAAGGATATAGCTTGATATTCTTCTCTTTGGGTACATGAAAATACATTGGGCACCCAAATAACCTAAAGTGTTCAATCTCAGGCCTCATTCTGGTGAAGACTTCTTTAGGAGTTATGTTTTTCAAAGTCTAATGAAGACTCTTGTTCTGAACATATATTGTGCCATGCATGCCTCTGCCCATGGAATCCTAGAAGGATTCTAATCATGCATTATTGCATTGGTTGTATCAATGATGGTTCTATTCTTCCTCTTTCTCAAATAGTTTTGACTTCCTCTGAAGGATAAGAATCTTCTTTTGTTATTAACCTATATGGAACAAGAAAACAAGAGGAACCAAAACAATAATGTCTCCTAATGGAGAGTAATGGGTACATCTCTAGAATCAAAACAATTTAAGGATTGTTGTCCCATATACAACACCTACTTGTAATGTAGAAAAATTTAGAAATATAGGTTAGATGAATGACAATTACAACAATCAAACCTGGAGTCTTCACTTCCAGTGTGTCGTTCCTCTGAATGCACTAAGATCCCTCTAGATCCATGACTTTAACAAAAGGTTCATTTGTCCTAAAATTACCCTCATGATGACGATACAAATAATATACATACAAGTGCATACCTGAGGGTACTGATATTTTGATGTCTTCATTTCTTTGAGGTCTTGTTTTCTTGGAACTGAGTTTGCTTGAATCATCAACCTTTCCTCCCATTATGATTTTGCTCATTTTTTTGGATTCTTCACAAACCCTTGTCAACTTGGCTAGTAAACCTAACAGATAGGCTAGGATAGAACTTTTAGGTTTAGTTGGACTTATGAATACCAACAATAAGCCTTCTAAATATAGGAGAACATTAGTGATCTGAAGAGCTCCTTCAAGGAGTTGCAGAAACCCTAATTCTGAAATTTCTGCAGAAATTAGCGAAACCCTAGGGCCAAAAAGTCAAAATGCTAAAAAAATGAAATATGAAGATTGTTATAGGTGCGCTGAAGGAGTTCGTACACTCTTATCCTCTTTTTAAACCCAATTTCCAAGTGCCAAGTGTTGAAAACCCCCAGAAGGGTAGGTCGTACAAAATTTCTAGAAACCCTAGGAGGGTTGTACAATTTTTACAGGAGAGAGAGAGAGGGTGGATGAAAGTTGTTTGTGAAATGGGTTCTTCAAGACCTATGCTTTGATACCATGTTGATTTTTCAGTATGAAGGGTTAAGCATGAATTTCATTCCATTTTTATCATTTAAATTAACCATAACCATTAATGTTGCAGCAACCAAGATCACAAGAAGAAACACCATGCACAAGAACATAAGAAGTATCATGGGAAACCCTTCTTAACAAGGGAAGAAAACCCAACCAAAATCATTTGCTATATTATTCAAGAGAAATACCTTCACCAACAATAAAACCTAGCACACAAGAGGGTGCTCAAACCCTAGAAGACTAACGCCCAAGAGAGGTGTGCACTTTTCCCAAGAAGGTGTACTTATTGAAGTTTCCAAACTCACATGAAAGATATAATTCCTCAATGAGGAATTTACCTTTACTTATACTAGACTTAGCCTGCCAACATAAGTGTCTATTGGCACAACAGGGCTGACCTCACTAGCTTATAATATAATTAATATTAACCAGAATAATTATCTTTTACATTAATTACCAATCACATTAAGGTGGGGCCGACTTGTACCCTTTGCATTATAATTAGGGTTACAAGAAGGTCTGTCTCTTGAACAATATAGCAAGGGATCTGATACACCCACTAGTGCTCATACACTAGGGGCACATCCATAGGGATGTCCATATCTCTGGCTCACTGCATTACACAGAAGAAACACTTCTTCACTAGTTCTTAGCCACTAGGATCACGTTCACCTATGCTCGTCCATAGGCACGTCCACTCAACATATATTCTTTCCCACTACATTACACGAGTCCTCTGGAGTTTCTCATCAACTCTTTTGATCATAGGAGGATAATAGATCATATTTATTTATTTTCTCATGACGATGCACCCATCACTTTGGGATTTCACATGTTCACCTTATGCTCGGCCACAGGCACGTCCAACTCTACAGATCACCTTTCTCACTATGTTACACAGGAGAATCATCTGGAGCTCTTCTCAAATATTTGTATGGAGGAGTTCATCTCTATGTGCCATCTCTGTCTCAAATAGGAACCACACACCCTTCTCAGGGGATTTATCTCAGGGTTTCAAGTTGGAGAATATATCACATAGCTGCAATGATCCACATCTCATAGGTTTGTAAGCTAGAGAATGTCTCACATAGCTGCAATTATCAACAATGAGAAAGTTGCATGGGGTGAGGAAAATCTTTCTATAACAGATGTCCCCTAATGTGTTAGGTCAGAGGATTATCCATGATGAAATAAATACATTATAATTCCCAGAAGTGGATTGATGGAGACCCTACTGGATGAACTAGTTGGTCATAAGAATATTACAATCCATAATGAGTTTGTGCACATGGATTCCAATTTGAATTACACTGCAGATCCATGTGGAAATATACCAAATAGTTGTTCATGGCCATGAATAGGCAATACAAAGGTATATCCATGCCATAGGATGTCATAGTCATGAACAAGGCCCAGTGAAAACCAATCTCAAAATCAATCTGAATATATCTATATACAATGGAGTACAATTTGATCTCCCATGATCACTGAAGTCGTATAGGTACTAGTCTTCAAGAAAGATACGACTATGAACTGATGTCTTCAAGTCTTCTACACGATCCACCAAAGGTGAACTTCTACATCATGTGAATAAAGGAGTTGAGGTTGAACACAATCAGACTTCATTTTATTACCGGTCATTAAGCTATACCATTAACAAATGTGAGACAAACTACCAATAATGAAAGTAGGTATCAAGGCACCGAGTATATTCTTACAAGTGTGAATAAAGGATTTGAGGTCGAACACTTGAAGAATCCATCGATCAGGAGACATTGATTCCTTCCCAAATTTCGATGGAGAGAGAACCTGCCACTAATGACTGCAAGCCTCTAGGTACTCATAGAACTCTAGGCCTCGTTTCCATAATATATGAGCTGAAGTTGATGGAAGGAGACCCGCTGAAAGGAGATCATTAAGGCATATCTCATTAGTCAGTATGAGGTACAAAGTAGTAGCTTGATGATTTAGAGGAACTTGGACAAGAACATGTTCACGAACCAACGACCTTGTGCATCCTTCGCATGCACCAAATGCAATTAGTGCACGAAAAATACCCTCTGAATAGTACCCAATAATGAAAATTGTCGACAAAAGTGAGGAAACCACCAATAAGGCTAATGGAATCCAAGACACTGCATGAATCCCAATGTGTGAATAGATTTATTTATGTCAAACACAAAGGAAACCCCCCAGTCAGTGACCAATGAGGAGATGTCAATTGTTGGGTTCAAGGTTACCTACCCATAATGAAAGTAGGACCAGGGTGCATGATAGAACTACAACTTCATGTAACTTTGAGACACATTGAGGGTATGACCGACATGCAAAGTCAAGAGTTTGAGAAATGGATGACACGGTCTTATAGACATCCTTTGAACAAGAGCATGAGACATATGGAGGAATCTAGCAGCAAAGAGGGAAGAGCTTGGGGGCTGAACAATGTGTTCAGACTTAAAAGTAAAAAGGGATGAAAACTCAATATGAAGTGAATAATTTCTCCATAGTAAATTGTCTCTCAAAGTTGAATTCTTCTCCTTCTTCTACAACTTGGAGATGTCCCATTTATAGCCTTCAAATGTAACTAAAGGGTTGAGTCGGAACGTTTACAGTATATGGAAGGTCAAGGATCATGAATCTCGTGATGTGACATGGAAACCCGACACCATTTTTAATTTGGGCACAAAACTCGATGTACACAGGTTGTAATGGTGCAACCTGCGTATACACATGATGTATAGTTGTTAGGGTGCACATATGTGGAAAAATATTATTTTTAGCTTTGGGGATTGAAAAAAAAGACTTCAAGTCTGGACAGGGAAATGTAAAAGGCCTTCTGAGCAAGTTGCATGGGGTGAGGCAAATCTTGCTATAACATCCAATTTTCATTACTATTCCTAATTTCTTAGCTAGTTTTTCTATTTTTTTTTGTTGATTTGAGGTTTTTCCTATATTTTGTAGGTTAACAATGGGTTTATTTCATGTTTTTACATCAATAAATATATCTAGAAAATGAGGGGTAGGTTTTACCAAGAAGGGGGAATTTTTTTTTGCAATGTGAGTGCATGTCCAAAAGGGTTTTCACCTCCCTTTATTTGTAGGTTCATGGGGTTTCTATAAACTACATGGTTTTCTTCCTTGGTATTCTTGGACCACTAGTGCTCCCCTCTTGTTGGGGAGCACTACTGCTCCACTTTAGTCTTGGAGCACTATTGCTCCATTTTTCTCTTGGAGCATCAGAGCTACTAGTGCTCCTCTTTGGTATGAGAGCATCAATTCTCCACTTTAAAAATATTACCTCTAGTGGATGTGTGGATTTGGAGAGTTTTCATCAAACATTTTGCATCTAATGATTGAGTAGTATTCTAATAACAAGATATCCACTTTTCAAATCACTCGAATGGTTTGACACTCATCGTGGTTATGTATGGGTGGTTTCACTACCATTATTGTGTTATAAAACTTAACATTTTTGTATTGATTATTGTACGTTTTTATAATATAAATAATTCATTTATTTCTAATGTCTCATTTCATATGCTTCTAACCGTGACTTTTTATTTCAAATAATCAAAATTATAATTTTCTTTTAATATCATGCACGTATTTTGAAAATTTTAATTGTAAATCAAAGATTCAAAAAAAAGAGTAAGAACTTATAATTGAAAGCTATGCTATCACTAGATTTTAATAATAATGTATTTATTAAATTAAACAATCAATATTAAGAATTCGTAAAAAATAATACAAAACAAAGATGTTAAAATAGTAAAAAATATTAATTAATTAATTTGTTTTGTTGACTGGGGAAATCAACAACTAGTCGGGCACGTACTCACGTGACACGTGGTCATGTTATCTGACTACTACCACTATAACCCTAGACATTCCAATTCATCCCCTCACACAACACACAAATCTAGTCGAGGGTTTCAAACTAGTGACTTCACATAATAGAGTGCCTTAATAGATCACTCCATCACCGAATGTTCTACACTCTGGGGGCACAATAATAATTAATTATTAAATATAAATAAACTTTATTTATTATTTGATACATCGATGTTTGATTTTAATTTTGAAGCATCATTGCTCCTCTTTGATCATGGAGCATCGTTACACTACTTTGATCTTGGAGCATTATTACATTACTTTGATCAAACTACCAACATCAATGCTTTAATCTAGGCTTGGAGCACCAATGGTCCACTCTTTTCTTTGAGCATTGGAGCTCCAATGACCTTGGAGCATCAAGTGCTCCACTTTGGCCTTGGAGCATCAGTGCCCCAATGAACTTGGAGCATTGATGCAATTATATCCTTGGAGCACTGGATTAAAAAATATCTACAAAAAACTTCACCCATTATCCAAAAGCCTCCACTAAAACCTCTACACCCATTAGCAAAGACTTTATTGAGAGTTTTTCCCACTTGAGATACCTCACATATACCCACATTATTAGTAGTACCTCCTCCTTATAAATACCTAAATAGAATTTTGACACTTGTGTAGATAATCATATATTTAGATACCTAGTATTGAGTACAACATGGATGTTGAATTTGAGGGCAATCAAAGACTGCGAAAGTTTGGTCTATTTTTAGCCTCGGGATTTTCGATAATTTGATGTTTTTTTATGGCAGAGCCCATTGGGTGGATTTTGTATTTTTACAGATCTAATGCACACCAACAAGGAATGCTCTATTTTCCTTGGATAACACTTAATGAAAATATATATTTGACCTATGCCTAGGATGCATCACTTGAGGAAGATTCTTTAGCACCGTTGGGAGTCCGACACTTTCTATTTATGGCTTATAGGAGTGTGCCCTACCTTGAGGGTGAATTTTTAATTTTTTACATGCATTGCACTTCAATTCACTCAAATTTTAACTTAAATTTGTTGGACTTTAGATCTAGTACACATGATTTTGAGACTCATGGTTCTTGGAATACTAGGTTGCACCACATGAGTAGACTTCCTCAACATTTATGGAGGGTTTCATCCTTACTATTTTTACCCTAAAAATGTGTGCCCTTCCTTGGAAAATAATTTGCTATGGGAAATATTTTAAGAATCAAATCCATAGCAAAAGAATTTCAAGAATTGAACTTCCACCATGTAAGGAGGATCCTAAACTCCTAAGTTGATACCATGGCCAAAATTGCGTCTAGGGAAATGCAAGGGGAAATTCATTTAAATGATGAGAGGGGGTCCCTCCTCATTCCATAACACGTCACCATGTCTAGTCCCATCAATAGTTGTAGTATTCTTGTACCATGGGTAGTGCTCACTTGTGTGAAAGGATATCATAGTTATGAATGGAGTTATGGAATTTGTGTTAGTTCCTATCCAAGTTTCCACAACTTAATGTTCATATGAAACGTCGACATGACTAATCTCCTTATGGTTTTAGAGTTGAATCCCTCTGGTTCAACAATAATAGCTCAACTTGTTGCTCTAAAAACATACTCTCATATTCTCCCTCACCTTTGACTACATACTTATTCAAGCACTCCAAGGAATGGCAGTTAGGTGTGTTAGCACTCTGTAAACTTCATTCAACTGAGAAAACGAATGCCAGAGGCAAAATACAAACCAACTTTGAGGCCGAAAACTAGCCTTTCCAACCTGGAGAGAGCTCTCTTTGAGACTTCGTCTCTGTACAAGTTATGGTTTTAAACTATTGGCTAGATTTAACATTTTTATACAATATCTCTGGTTCTATTGGCGAAAGAAAATCAAGGCCTTGGGCTATGGATTCAATTTAAGAAAACGATAGAAACAAATGAATTAGTGACTGAACTTGAGAGGATAAAGGCTAAGTAAGCAAAAATCTTTCAGTTAAAAATCATTGTGTGTGACGGGAGAAAAACACATGAAGCAACTTGGAGAACGACTGGCGATGAATTAGGAGTTCACTTAGAAGAAACACAATCATCTAAATGGCACAAATCTATAGCACCACGTGATGAATTCTAGATTCAAATCATGTTCCAATTTAGAGAAAATACAGATATGAATATAAAGAACATAGGAAAGAATGTACGCAAAGAGAGAATACAATACATCAAACTGCTACTGTTAGAATCTTTTCATCAAATTTTCAGGGCCTTTGCATTAAGTTTCAATTGATCTCGAAAGCTACATTCAATAGTCATTGTCCACACTATTTTTTCCAACCAACGCGACTTACATTGAAAAGATGAAATATATAGACCAGGGTGTGTCACTCGGGCTACCTTCCCTCTAACTACTATCCCTAGGAATTAGACTCTGACTATTCTATGCTAGAAGACTCTTCGTATGACACTTTACTAAAAATAGAAACTGACTATATTTGAATGCACAATAACTGACGTATTTTCCACAATAGTTCTGTCATCAACAAGATTTCATCATTAGAGAGTGATGTGTCAATGCTTTTCCTTTGACAGGGTATCTGGAAAATCAAGTGCTCTGTCAGAATCCAGTAACCCATTGTAACGACATTGATTTATGTTGCACGATCATTTGTTGGAGCAAGCATGTGGCGGGTAATTGCAGATTGTCCCAGGTGTTTCCAAGATGACACCACCAGTTAGGGGACAACACCTTTCTTCAAACTGTCGCGTGTCCAACGTACACCTGTCCTTTGTAATAGATGGGCCTCTAGCGTTTTGTGTCGTATTCTTGTTGCGTGGGTACCTTTCAGAGTGTCTACTTCCTAGTGGAAAACAAGACACGGGGAGACAAAATCTGCGCCACATTGAGAAGAAAAAAATGGAGTACGTCGATCACACTTCTGGCTTCATCTGCAGTTTGTAAATCTGAAGCATTATCCTGAGAGACCAGTTGCACCTTTTCATATTCATTACTTTCCTTTGCAGAACCATGTTCCCTTTCAGCCTCTTCTGCGCGCTGGTCAGATCCGTGCGAACGTTTTCTAGTGTCAGTTAGCATTCCTTGAATTTCTTTGCATTTATTTCATTTGACATCCTCTGTACTTCGCACATTTGGATGATTGTATCTTGTGCTTCCCTAAGTTTCCTCTTGAGACAAGTCACGTWTCCCTCTCGCCTGTGTGATGTTGATGCCTCGAGGGTATTTTCTGCTAACAACTGTCTCAACTCCATATTCTCTTGGTATAGCTCAGCAATAGAAAGTTGTGCTTTCTTTAGCTGCTTCCATAGTTCACGAATATTCGAGCCTTCAATTTTTGTCCTTCTCTTTCTGTCGTAGGCTTCTCGACTTGGACCTTCGACAGGTTCCAATCGAATGACGCGCATGAGTAACTCTTAGGTGGTTGAATTTATGTGCAGCTCGCTCGGGACTCGAGCCTTCTTGGTGTCCTTGTTCTTCCTTGGCCTGCCCCGCTTTCGGGGCATCGACTGTTTGGGAGATGGGGTTTCCATTGTCTTTCCTTCCTCCACAGCTCTTCCTATTTCCTCCTCCGCACGGTGGGATGTTACTTTTCTCGC
>SNQJ01S0003012.1:307400-318704 GCA_010110895.2 Picea sitchensis
GAGTAACTCTTCGGTGGTTGAATTTATGTGCAGCTCGCTCGGGACTCGGGCCTTCTTGGTGTCCTTGTTCTTCCTTGGCCTGCCCCGCTTCCGGGGCATCGACTGTTTGGGAGATGGGGTTTCCATTGTCTTTCCTTCCTCCACAACTCTTCCTATTTCCTCCTCCGCACGGTGGGATGTTACTTTTCTCGCGAGTGAAAAGGGATATCCTTTGGGGTCCTTGGGGATGCTTGTTGTGAGTAGGAATGAATCCCAGTTGTTTCCCAATCGCCTCAACTCCTCAAATATCAACAATTTAATCAGCGAGACATGAGATATTTTCTTCTTCGACCAGTTTGTTTCATCTCGGACGCCATCTACCATTTCTCAAAGGATTTGGTTCAAGAAGAAAGGTTGATTTAATGGTCTCCTTCCTGTGAAATGCATCAGCAATTTGATGTGATGTGGGTGAATTTTGTCAAACCTTCCTTCACAGGTGAAATATTTCCTAGTCACTCTCAGGAGCATCTGAAAAGGCTCCTGCAGATATCTACTTGGAACACCCACTTCGACTTTCCCATTTAAACAGTTTGGTTTGATTAAATCCTCGTAGAATAGCGCATCCAAATGCATGCCTTTATACCACCTTTCACCACATGGATGGATATCCATTGCGGATGAAAGGGTTTCCTCTGTTACCTGGAAAGTGATTCCTGCAATTACTACGCAAAACCCATTGAACCTGAGTGCAAACTATTCTTCTAGTTTCACGTTCAATCCTTGGATTTTCCTACAAAAGACCATGCACCCGACTTGTTCAAAAGATGCTCTAACATCTAGATCTTCATTTACCAACACCAAGTTTTGAGGTTCGGGACCTACATTTTTTCTACTTCGCGCACCTTTCCTTATGTTATGGGATGTTGCCATGGTGCAACGTGTATTTTTTCTGTGCGCGGTGGATTTGGCACGAACCCAAGGTGGTAATATTGATTGAACCGGGTTTGTGACATAGGTGAAGGCAATCGACTTTCCAGCCACAAGAAAATTAGGGCTCGAGGGAAGAATTACAAATAGAGAATAAAATTGGATGGTGAACATAGTACATGCAGAGCAACCGAAATTTATAATTGGGTGAGAGAGAGCTGGAATTGTGCCAAGGGACATTGAATCCATGGTGACTAGAGGTTTTAAAGCAAGTCGAATATTTTCACAACACATCCATGCGATGGGTACACTTCAGGTCGTGTAAAGTACAACTAATAAGAGTCGCAGAGAATATGTGATATGAGCGTCATGATTTTTCATTCTTTCTGAATTCATAATGAGTTGATGATAGTCATTGTGTCTGCCGACATGAATTCTATTTAAAAAAATTCCTTGACCTTTGGCACGTAAAACCTTCTCCTCTGACAGGACTCGACTCTTTGGGAAAACACCTTTACCACTTACACATGTTTTGGTTATGACATCCCTTCCCAATTCCAACGGCCAATCGACCACTTGCTAACTTCGACCCTTTCGTTATGTGGTACCTGAGCTCACATGCTTTGACACACAGACCATGAATCGACTAAGACTGAATCTAACTGAAAAAATGGCGGTGCTAACAGGTGAATCCAATGGGATTTTATCCTCCCAGCGAGGTGGAAAAGAAAAATAGACTAGGTGCCTGACCATTGGGCCTTATTCGACTTCCAGAATGTGAAACAATGAAAAAGAAAAAGAAAACCTAGACCTTCTTGACATAGTTTCAACCAGACTCAGCATAAACTTAGGGCCTTCACTCTGAGCTTCAATTTTATGCTAACAAACTGACTTGAAATGCCTTCTTTGAAAACAAAAATGAAACGACTATTTACAATGACATGAAAAAAATGAAACAGACCTTACTGAACCAGTTAGTGTTTGAGGAACCTTCCATTCACAGGCCCTCTGCCAGTGGACTCTCCATTAATATATTCTAACATATATGTCTTTTTCTCGTGGTACACACTGATTCTAAAAGGTCGCATCCAAAGATGATCAAATTTTCCATGCTTTCCCTTATCTTCATTCCTTGCGTCCCACTTTAGCACCAAATCATCCACCTGGAATTCCTCTTGTTTAGCGTGCTTGTCGAAAAAAAAAATCATCCTGTCTTGGTGCAGTTGTGATCAGTTGTAAACCTTCTCTCTCATCTGCTACGCATGAATCAAATGATTTATTCTTCTCTGAGTGTCATCTGGCTCGACCTCTTGTTTTTGTAGTAAATTCTTGATGGTAAATCTCAACGAGGTAGAGAAAACAACATCTGTGCCATATATGATTTGGAATAGCGAAGTGGAGATGGAATTTTTGGTAGTGACTCTTTCTTCCCATAGCGTGTAAATGAGTTTCTTATGCCAGGCCTTCTTTTTGTCCTACATGATTCTTTTAATGATATTGGTTAATATTTTATTTGACAATTCTACTAACTCATTACCCTATGGGTAATACGTTGTAGAATGTCCCAGGGTTATATTGTAATACTTGAAAAACTTCTCCATTTTATTGGACTTAAATGCGACCATGTTATCTGTGATGATATTGCTAGGGAACCCGAACCTAGACATGATATTGGTCTCCAGAAACTGAATGATGACCATGTTGGCAGCCTGCTTCGTTGGAATTGCTTTGATCCGTTTTGTGAAGTAATATGTAGCCGTAAGTATCCATCTGTGTTGCACCAAGGATGGAGGATGAATCTCTCCTATAAATTCCAGGCCCCATTACTTGAACGATGCTTCGACCGAGATCGGTTTCAGCGACAGGGGTTGCATCTTTCTCCTTCCATCAAATATTTGGCACTCGTGGCAACTGGAAACTTCTATGTATACATCTGAAAAGATGCTAGGCCAATAGTTATCTGCCCTTAAAATTTTATGCATGGTGGTTTTCCAATAGTGATGTCCTCCGCAGTCGCCTTTGTGGAATTCTCTGATATCTCACCCCATGTCATCTTCTAGTAAGCAACTCAGCAATATCCCTCCCATATCTTTCCAATATAGAGAATTATCTAAGATGCATAACTTAGTAGCCTTTAGCTTCAAAAACCTAGACTTGGTTTTACTTAACCCTGGAGGAGCTTGCAGATTCTTCAACACATAAATGATGTTCGTATACCAAGGTGAATCGATGAATTTCTGGGACACCTACGGGGTTGTTTCTTGTTGAGGATTCTTCGATAGATCAGCAATGAAGTTTATTTCCTGAACATAGTAGTTCGACCGCACCATCATCTTTGCGAGGCCCTAACCTTTAATCAACTTTGTGGGATTGATTTCAAGTTCATATTCCAACATGATTGTGATCCACTTCCCTCTTCTTCCCTCAGGGCTAGGCCAAGTCAAGATGTCTTTGACTGAGTTGTTGGGTACGTAAACGAAAAACGTGGGAATGTAGTATGTAAGTTTCAAACTCCTTGAGGGCTTTCACTAAGGCGTATGCTTGTTTCTCCATAATGTCATACCTCAGTGGGGAATCTCTCAGCTTCTTGCTAAAGTAGGGTATAGGATTTTCAAAATTATGATCATCTTTCTATAACAGTACGCCAACAATGGTATGCTCTGAGGTGAATGAGAACAAGATGAAATCCTTCGTGAAATCTGGGATGGACAATACGGGACATTTGATCAGTGCTACCTTGATGTCTTCAAACTATTTTCTGGCTTTGGGATTCCATTTGATCTCATTTCCCTTTCTGGGCATGCAGGTGATATGCTTTATAATTTCTGCCAAATTCGGGATGAATATTCTCAAGAAATTCACCTTTCCCAGGAAGGACTGCACCTCATTCTTTATGTGAGGAGTGTTGATATTGAGGATTCCTTCTACCCTATTTGGATCTATATTTATAGCCTCCTTCGAGATGATGTGCCCCAACAGTTACCCTTCTTGCATTCCAAAATGTGATTTTTTCGGATTCAACGAAATTCTGAACCTCCTGCATTTCTAGAAGACCCTCTTCAGATGATCAAGGTGTTGTTCATCGGAGTCAGAATACACTGTGATGTCATCTATATATATCATGATAATTTTTTTCTTTTCCTCGGCAAATAATATATCCATCATCATATGGAAGGTAGCTCCAACGTTCATAAGGCCGAAAGGCATCTTAGAATACATGAACATACCCCATGGTGTCATGAAAGTTGTCTTTTCCCAGTCATCCGAGTGTACCATGATCTGATTGTAACCTTAAAAGTCGTCCAGCATAGACATCTTCTGGGATCCAACTACCTTCTGCATAATATAGTCCATCTTAGGGAGTGGGTAGTTGTCCTTGAGGGATACTTTGTTCAAGTTTCAAAAATCCATGGAAAACCTTATTTCACCTCTCTTTTTCCTCACGGGCACCAGGTTGGCAACCCATTTTGAAAATCTTAAAGAAACATTAATTTTGGCTTCAAAGAGTTTCCTTGTCTCTTTTTCAATTAGTGGCAGCAGTAAGGGATTAATCCTTCTTAGCTTTTGCTTGAAATGTTTTTGGTCTACTTTGAGAGGAATTACATGCTAAATCACCTTAGTGCCGTAGACTTTCAAATCATCATAACTCCAGGCAAAAATGTCAAGAAAATCCTTCATGAGTTTGATGTAGTCATGTTTGACCTCCAGAATGAGCGTCTTTGATAATTTGATTATCTTTGAATTCTCCTGGGTCTCGATGTTGTAATCCTCAACATCCTCATTGTTCACAGTGATCTTGGGATTTCTAGCCATGTCATTTTTATCAAACAACTTTTCGAACGGAACTAATCCTTTTGGGATGATATTGTTCTTTAGTTGCACTATGTCCCTCCCAGCTATCTGATTTTGAAAGGGGTCATTGTTACCACACGCAATTGTGATTTCATCTTTGTCGCAACAAAACTCATCATCAATGTTTATATTAGCAAACTTGTCAGTCATTTGGAGAAATCTCTTCACCTGTTTTTCATCCTCAAACACTTGCCAATATTTGATATTATCGGGTATCGTCGGCTTGTGTTTGAATTCGATCTCATACTTTCTATTTGGGAAAATGGGAATCTTAAAAACTGAGGCCGAGGTGGCTAAGGAATCTGCAATTTGATTCTACCCCCTCGGGATCGCTGATAAATTATACTCCAAGAAGTCTTCAAGGAGGTCCAACACTAGATTTTTGTACGCCCTTAGTCTGGGGTACTTGCATTGGTATATAAATTTCACTTGGTTTATGACAAGATCAAAGTCTCCATACATCGCTATCCTCTTTGTGCCCAACTCTTTCAAAACTCTCAGACCCAAAATCAATGCCTCATACTCAACCATGGTATTTGTACAATCGAAGGTGAGTTTTTACGAGCAAATTTTTGTGCCCACCTTGGGAGGACTTATCCATGCACCCACCCCGACCCCTTCCTTGTTGACAGCTCCGTCGAATCTCATGTTCCACATCTCATTCTTTGTGTAGTTCCTTGGTTCTATGCATTCTTCTGCTCATCGTGTGGATTTATCCTCGACAATCATGAAGGTCATCGGCTCTTCCCCTTCAAAGCTCAAGTCGTTGTAAAATATGGATGATCCGATCTTAGTGTCAACATAGTAGATAGGGTGTTTATTTGGTTGGGTATTTCTACTCACCATGTATTTGAGAAACACCTCTATGTACAACCATCTCTCTTGGCCGAAAGAAAGAATAGTAGCGTATGACATATCCATCTGTAGGGTTCCCTTCAATTTGGCGGCCCACGACCTGGACAATATCATGCCAAATTTATGGGTTATATCGGCCACAACCACATCCATAACTAGATTCTTAGAATCGATTTGGGACAGCGACACAACCAAATATTTGATCAAACCCAAACATTTCACTTTCATTGAATTGAAATAAAAAAGATCCTTATAGGGCCTGGTGATGTCCAAACCCAACTCGTCCATGATCACCTTGGGCATGAGATTGTGCGACGTGCATGAATCCAGCATGGCATTATGCAAATTCATGTCATGAACCTTAAGGATAATATAGAATGGGGGAGCATCCTCAGTATCACCCGTTTCCTCCATGTGCGGACCAAACAAAATGGCAAGGTGATCATCCTGGACGTTCAGGGTGTCAAGACTCTCTCCCATATTTAGCATTTTAATAATATGATCTCGATATTCTCCTTTCTTGATGAGATCATTGAAAGGGACGGAAATTTTAATCTTGGCCATTTTGTTCTCAAAGTTAAAAGGGGGGAAGACTTTTCTACCTCCTTGATGCCTGTATCCCGGCTTGTTTATGGTGCTTTCTTTGGAACCTCCTCCTTTGAATTTCCCTTTTCAGTCGCATCCTTGGTCAGGTTGTCTTTCTTTAGCCAGCTTGTGGAAGGGGTGTCCACCTGAGGTTCCCTTATGGGATTCATCTGCTAAGATTATGTAGATGCCTCCCTGCTCCTGAGGTTGTATTTCTTTTGGAACTGCATGATGAAATTGTGATAGCCCTTCTTGAACTCCTTTGTTTCCCAAGACAACGTGTCATAAGTTTCCAACATAATATCATCATTTTTTCTCATGTATTGATTGTGTTATCCCTTCGTCAAGAACACACGAGTGTCCTTGTCATCGCATCAATGCATTTGATCTTGGATCATGTGATCAAAATCTTTGTCCATGTAATTGTTCTGGAATGGGGGCTTTATTTGTTGGTTGCCCTAGTCTCTTTGTTCCCTTTGTATGATCTATAGGACATAACATCTTCTAAGGTTCTCATTTCCGGGCTGGAGCTCATGGTGTTCTCGGGCGGTGGGCTTGTTTCCCACGAACATTATTTCCATCAGCTTCTCCATCGTCTTCATCATCAAGTTGAACTTGTCCTCCGAGGGTTGATAAGTCTAAGGTTGCGCATCTCCTTGGGGTTTCTTCCCACCACTGTTGAAGCTTTATTTAATATTTCTCAACTCCATTAGGTTCACCTCGACTTTGATTACATCACTCATCATGGCATCTAAATTAGCGTATCTTCTCTCCCTCAACAGCAAGGTGAAATCGTTATCAAAAGAGTCAGCGTATTGAAGTTGCGCAACCTTAGGAGGTGGCTGGAATTTTGTAGAAATTGAGTTGTAGACCCTCATGAAAAGGGCCGAGAACTCTTGCACTGTCTCCACCAAAAATCTCTTCATATTGTTGTACTGCGTCAGTAGCTGCAAAGGATTCTTTTTGTCTCCTCATCTAGCAATGAATGACATTTCAAACACGACAAAGTTAGGGATGCTTTCTTCTGGGAGGGCCTTGAAACAATTTCTAACCTCCCCCAAAAGACTTTGCATGAACAACCTCATATTCGCGTCTTCATGATCCACTTCTTCTAGATCAACGAAATCATTGAACCAATCCAGGTGCTTTTGGGCAGAGGCATTTCCCTCGGCATCATACATCTTGATCCTCTAGTTGTATTTCTGGGGAAAATCATGCAGTTGGGATAATAGAGAAAGGGGGAGAATCTGGTGGCCATTGCTCTAGGGGGGTTTGGGATTTGCGATATGTTCTAAGCAGGATTTTTAGCTTGTGGTATTTTTTTGAGTATCAGAGATTGAAACCTCTTCTCGTCGAAGACTATATGATCCAAACTGGTTTTTTATTTAGACCTGAACAAGGTTTGTTCAAACAAGGTGTCAAAATTGAGGTTGTCAATGATCTGCACACTGTCCTTGGGTAAAGAAATGTTTTTGTTTAGGTAATAAAATGGGTCCGATGCCTGCTCCCTTGTCCTGCGCAGAAGTTTCTTGAGGTCACACAAGGGATCTATAGGGTTCGATTTAGGGTTGGATTGGTATAGATGGTCTTCAGAGCCAAGGTTTCTGGATGGCGCTACTATGTTCTACTGGTCTCTTTTACTGGAATCACCAAGGTAAAGGTTTCAGCCAATGTGGATGTTTGTCCCATTGTTACCCTCAAGGGTCAAAAATATATCTTTAGTCGTTCTCCCAAGGAAAATTTATTCAATTCTATCCCCGACAACGATGCCAAAATGTTAGTGCTCTGTAAACTTCATTCGGCTGAGAAAACGAATGATAGAGGCAACCTAAAAACCAATTTTGAAGTCGAAAACTATCCTTTCTGACCTGAAGAGGGCTCTCTCTAAGACTTCGTCTCTGTACAGGTTATGGCTTTAAACTGCCAGCTAGATTTAACACTTTTATACAATATTTCTGGTTCTATTGGCGAAATAAAAGCAAGACCTTGGGTTATGGAGTCAATTTAAGAAAAATATAGAAACAAATGACTTAGTGACTGAACTTGAGAGGATAAAGGCTAAGTAAGTAATAGTCTTTCAGTTAAAAATCGTTGTGTGTGGCGGGAAAAAAACACATGAAGAAACTCGGAGCACTGTTGGGGATGAATTTGGAGTTCTCTTAGAAGAAACAAAGTCGTCTAAATGGTGAAAATCTAGATCACCGTGCGATGAATTCTAGATTTGAATCACGTTCTGATTTAGAAAAAATACAGATATGGATATAAAGAACATAGGAAAGAACGTACGCAAATAGAGAATACAATACATCAAACTGCTACCGTTAGAATATTTTCGTCAAAGTTTCAGGACCTTTGCATTAAGTTTCAATCGAGCTCAAAAGCTACATTCAATAGTCATTGTCCACACTATTTTTTCCAACCAATGTGGCTTACATTGAAAAGATGAAATATATAGACCAGCGTGTGTCACTTGGGCTACCCTGCCCACTAACTAATATCCCTAGGAATTAGACTTTGACTATTCTATGCCAGAAGACTCTTCGTATGGAACTTTACTAAAAATAGAAACTGACTATATTCGAACGAACAATAACCGACGTCTTTGCCACGACAGCTCTATCATCAACAAGCTTTCATTATCAAAGAGTGATGTGTCGATGATTTTCCTTTGACAGGGTATCTGGACGATCAAGTGCTCCGTCAGACTCCAGTAACCCATTGTAATGGCCTTGATTTCTTCTTCGCGATCATTTGTTGGAGCGTGCATGTGGCAGGTAACCGCGGACTGTCATGGGTGTTTCCAAGACGACATCACCAGTTAGGGGACAACACCTTTCTTCAAACTATCGCGTGTCCAACATACACCTGTCCTTTGTAATAGATGGGCCTCTAGCGTTTTGTGCCATATGCTTGTTGCGCGGGTGCCTGTCAAAGTCCCTACTTTCTGGTGGAAAATGGGACATGGAGAGACAAAATACGCACCACGTTGACAAGAAAAAAATGGAATTGGTCGATCACGCTTTTGGCTTCATCTATAGTTTGGACATCTGAATCATTCTCCTGAGAGACCAGTTGCGCCTTTTCAGATTCATTACTTGCCTTTGCATAACCGTGTTCCCTTTCAGCCTCTTCTGCGTGTTGGTCAAAGCCACGTGTACATTTTCCAGTGCTGGTCTGCATTCCTTAAAGTTCTTTTCATTTCTTTCTTCTGACATCCTCTGTACTTCGCACAACTGGATGATTGTATCTTGTGCTTCCTTGAGCTTCCTCTTGAGCCAAGTCATGTTTCACTCTTTCCCCTTTAATGTTGATGTCTCGAGGTTCTTTGTTGCTAACTATTGTCTCAACTCCCTATTCTCTTGGTATAGCTCAACAATAGCGAGTTGTTCTTTCTTTAGGTGTTGTGACAGTTCACGAATATTTGAGCCTTCAATGTTTGTCCTTCTCTTTCTGCCACAGGCTTCTCGACTTGGAACTTCGACAGGTTCCAGCCGAATGGCATGCATGAGTAACTCTTCGGCAACTGACTTTGCACGCAGATCGCTTGGGACTTGGGCCTTCCCGGTATCCTTATTCTTTCTTGGCCTTCCCCTCTTCCTAGGAATCGATTGTTGGGGAGATGGGGCTTCCAATGTTTTTCCTTCCTTTGTAGCCCTTCCTATTTATGCCTCCACACGATGGGATGTTAATTTTCCTACGAGTGAAAAGGGATCTCCTTTGAGGTCCTTGGGGATGTCAGCTGTGAGTAGGAATGAATCCTCATTGTTTCCCAATCGCCTCAACTCCTCAACTATCAACAATTTAATCAGCGAGACATGATATAGTTTCTTCTTTGACTGGTTTTTTTCATCTTGGACGTCGTCTGTGATTTCTCGAAGGATTTGGTGCAAGAAGAAAGGTAGATTTAATGGTCTACTTCCTGTGAAATGCATCAAAAATATGATGTGATGTGTTTCTTTCAAACCTTCCTTCACAGGTGAAATATTTCCTAATCGCTCTCAGGAGCTTCCGAAAAGGCTCATGTAGATATCTAATTGGAACGCCCGCTTCGAATTTCCCATTTAAACAGTTTGGTTTGATGAACTCCTCATATCATAGTGCATCCAAAGGCATGCCTTTAGACCACCTTTCACCGCACGGAGGGATATCTGTTGTGGCTGACAGGGTTTCCTCCGTTACCTGGAATGTGATTCCTACAATTACTACACGGAACCCGTTGAACCTGAGTGGAAACTGTTTTTCCAGTTTCACGTTGAATCCTTAGATTTTCCTACAAAATACCATGCATCCGACCTATTCAAAATATGCTATGACATCTGGATCTTCATTTACCAACATCAAATTTTGAGGTTTGGGCCTTGCATTTCTGCTACTTCGTGCACCTTTCCTTATGTTCTAAGATGTTTCCATGGTGCAACGCGTATTTGTTCTATGCGCGGTGGATTTGGCACGGACCCAAGGCAGTGATCTTGATTGACCCAAGTTTTTGACGCAGTTTAAGGCAATCGACTTTCCAGTCATGAGAAACTCAGGGCTCGCAGGAAGAATTACAGATAGAGAATAAACTTGGCTGGAGAAAAGAATACATACAGAGAAACCAAAATTTATAACTGGGTGGGCAAGAGCTGGAATCGTGCCAGGGGACACTGAATCCATGGTGACTGGAGGTTTCGAAGCAAGATGAATATTTTCACAGCACATCCGGGCGATGGGTACACTTCGGGGCATGTAAAGTACAACTAATAAGAGATGCAGAGCATATGTGATATGAGGATCATGATTTTTCATTCTTTTTTACTTCATAATGAGCCGATGATGGTCATTGCATTTGCCGACATGAATTTTATTTAATAACTTGCTTCGACCTTTGGCACGTAAAACCTTCTCCTCTGACAAGACCTGACTCTTTGGAAAAATGTCAATGTTTCATGGAAACCTGCACAGGAGATCTAGCTAAAGCAAGTAAAAACAAAGCTTATCAAGAAAGGAAGAGAGATTCAATATGGAAGAATGAGAAAATATATTCACACTACTCCAATGAGTTGATGATTGATACATAGATCATGATCAATATGATACAATGAATGAGTGGAATACACTCATATA
>SNQJ01S0003012.1:341431-357012 GCA_010110895.2 Picea sitchensis
TTCACTTGCTCATTCTCTTATGAGGCAAGTTGCATTTACAAGTTGGTGAGAGGAGAAGAAGGGTGGCGCATCTCTTGGAGGAGGATTTTCTGTATTGGTTGAGTTATCTCTTGAACATTGTATAAGCTATTTATGATAAGGAATTTTTGATGGGTTTTCTTCCCCTAGAGGGTTTCCCAAAATAAATGTTGTGTCTATTGTGGATGTGTATTTCTCAATGATCTTGTTCTTATTATGCTCTTATCTTATGAAATGCAAAGAACTGTAATAATAGCATAAACATTAACAATATCTACCCCTAAAAAATCATCAAACAACTTGTCCAATGATTATCCAATATCAAGTAGTTTAACAATGACAACTTGTAAGCAAACTTTAGTGGTAGATTAGTGAGTAAAACAAGTGTTAAAGAGTGGTTTATTGAAACCCTAATGGTTGTAGATTAAATTTATAAGAGAAGAAAGAGATCCTTGGGAAATCAATATGCCTTAGTAGCCTTAGCAAGCCTAGAGTACATATAAAATATTCCAACTAAGACAATTTCAATATCTCATAATTTCATGTATACCAATGCAATGATTTTTATTTCTCCAATGCAACAGAATACTGCCTAAAGCTATTGTGTTATGGAGTCTTAAAATGAATGAGCTATTAATTTTAATTCCTTAGGGTTGTAATCCATTTTACTCCCTAAGGAAATCAAGACTAGATAGGAAAAACTAGGAGGGTGTAAGCCCTTTTTCTCCCTAAGGCAAGCAAGACTAGCTAGGAAAAACTAGGAGGGTGTAAGCCTTGTTACTCCTCCTAATAACCCTTTGTACAATAGATTATTCAATACAATTGTGATAGGCTTAGTGGGGTTGTATTCCCTGATACCCCCCAAGATCTTAGAAAAATTAACCTTGTAACTAAGAAAGAAGCAATAACAAAGCAAACATTTCTTACCTAGTCCAAGCATTAACAAGATAAACTCATTTTTAACCAAGAAAATTCCATCACAATGCAAGAAATAGCCTCCAAGAGAGATAGTGCATCACTTATTCATCCAATAGAAAATAAAAACCATCACAATACTAAGTAGAAGAGAGAGATATGTAAAAATTTTGAAAAGGGGAGCAAATTTCAGCTAAGGAGTCTTTCTCCCAAGTGAGAGTTATGTTAGAATGAAATGAAAATTATCTTTATTTATACAAAAACCCTAAGAAGTGCTTGTCCACATAAATTTAGCGTAAACCACAAAGTAAGGAGGCCAACCCCCTTTACATTTTCCCTTTACAAAATATTTAAAGTTTGCACATGAAGAAAACTCTAAAAGGGTGGCGTCAGCCCCTTCAAGGGTGACATTTTGGTCACTTTGGAAAATTGTTGAGATTGAGTATGAAATCGTTGGGCCTTCAAATGCCTTCCCTTCATGCATTGGGATATTCTCTCCAAGTTACAAGGGATATCCCTTATCAAAGTGCCAAGTGTCCATCAAACACCACCATCACCACCAAAACCCTATCCCTAGGGTGAAGTCAAGCCCTCAAAGATGACGTTTTAGCCTCCAAAGAAAAAATGTTGGGCTTGCAAGGGCTAGGTGAGGTCCTCCAAGGTCTCTTTATTTTCCAACAAAGGAAACATTCCTCTCATGTATTACCCCAAGGTCTTGGCTATGGAATCCAACTGGTGGGCTTCCTACCCCAATGAAGGCCCAAGCTGGACTTCTTCCTCCAAAACGTCCATCAATAAGGGTCCTACAAAGACAGAAAAGTATGCCATCCAAGGATATCAGGTCAAAGAATCATGGAAAGTAAAATCACATTTAATATAAGATCTATCTAAGCATGTATATAAAAAACTACCTCATCAAATTAAACAAGTGCTCAAAGACCCTATGCAATTTGTCGAGTTTACGTATGGGAGGGTTGACAAGGTGAACTATTCGATGAACCAGGCCTTAAGTCACGGAGTGCTTTCTATTGGAAACCTCTCTGAGTCATGTGGAGAAGATGAAGTGGATGGGGGTAAATACTTTTGGGCATGGGTTTCATGACATACAAGGGTTTGTATTGTCTCATTGATGGGTGCCTTTGTAGAGGGTGTGTTGCACCTTCATTTTTTATGCATCCTTTTTCCAAGCCCATTTGTTGTCATTTGTTTTTTAAGATGTTTCAAGGTTGAAGCCAAGGTGGGACTTCTACCTAAGCATGAAAAACATTGCCCACCTTGACTCTACCTTAGTCACACTATGCTTCCCCAAGTTGAAGACAATGTGTGGGACTTCTACCTAAACATGAAAAACATTTCCCACACATGCTCTACCTTGGTTGACATTTTTGTATTGTTGTTTTTCACGGGTCCCATCAATTTCTTATGAGAGACACTTCATTGTCCTCAAGATCCCTGGGTGAGCATATAGAAGGTTTATGATTGGATTTTATCTTTTTTCAGCTACAAACCTTTGGGCCTTCGTCCCCTTCTTCCCATGAAATGAGATGCAATCCTTTCATGGGTCAGTACACCCGAATATCCAAAAATATAAGGAGATGAAAAGGGGGTGAAGTGAAAAATGGTAAGTATGATTGGGAATGGCACAATGACTCATTGGGGAAACCTCTTAGTAGAAAACCCATCCCTAAGTGTGACCACTTACTAGGGCGCAATGTCAACCACCAATCTGAAATAGGGTAAAGACCATAATTTCCAAGCAGACGTTCTATAATCAAAAGCAACTCTAAATGCAACATACTCGAATGCCTCAAATATTAATGTGACACTTACCATGATACATGAATTGTACCTCATGGAGAAAGACAAAAAAAACATAATTTCCAAGCAAGCGTTCTATAATCAAAAGAAACTCTAAATGAAACATACTCAAATGTATCAAATATTAAAGGGACACTTACCACGATACTTGAATTGTACCTCATGGAGCAAGACCCATCCTCTTCTAGAAGAAAGTTGATGTGATCGATGTCATTGTCAAGAATCCATGGTGTGTGGTGGTGAAGTCGGTCTATGTCTGTGCATGTGCACGTTGTTAGTAATTTGTCTCTCGGTACTCCATGTCTGCAACGTGAGGGCCTCGAGACATCATCTCCTTAGTTATCCCTAGGAATTGGGGATAACAAGTGCAATGGGTGTGGTTTCCTCTCTCAAATAATAAGAATATATAAAATTTTCACTAAACAAAAGTTGTCTATAATGTTGTACATAATCAATCTTAGTAAGTAAAAAAAATTCAATTTTGTTGTTTAGGGTCAGTGTTTTTCTTGATATTGTTTTTCACCTTTGCAATTGAACAATGATTTTTGGATTCCATAGCCAATTTATGGAATTGTTTTGAGAGTTATTTAGATCGGGTTCTAGGTTTTGTAATGCTCTATAGTAAGTTCCCATAGTTTATTTTTTGGATCAATTTGAGCCACTCCAAATTTGATAGTTCTACTTTGTCAAAGCTAAAAAATTCCTTTATCTCCAATTTTGAGTCAAATCTGCAAAATTAAGCACAACACTTTTTTTTTTAGAATTTCAATAGGTACTTTCACTTGAAATTTCATGTCACTCCAATCCAATATGAAAAAGTTATGGAAAAAACAAATTCTTCCAAACTTTTTAGTGTGAACCTTGTGTATCTTTCTTCCCCTTTTCCCTTTTTTTCTCAAAATTGTATTCTCGACAACCCTTCTTAGGCTTCAAAAACTAGTATGCAAATGAAAAATAGTTTGTTTTTTCTTCTTGGTAATCTTTCTTCTTGGTTTTTTTCTAATCTTTGTTATTGGTTATTTTCATGTTTTCAAGAACTGAATACTTGGAAATTGTTTTCAAGACATAAAACTCTCTTATCATAAATTTTAACTACTATTTTTCTTTAGACTTCTTGAGAAGATGCCTTGAAGAACTCAACACTTAGTTGTTTTCTTACTTAAGTACTAATCAACGTCTCCCTTTTTTAAAAGTCTAGTTTATCCTTTATCCTTGGATTTTCTAAGAACTAACTTAAGTTCTCTTCTAAGCTAGCTTTCAAAAACTAACTTAATTTTCTCTTTTGGGCAGATTCCAAGAACTAATTCTAACCTTCAAACTTACTCAATTTTCCTTTCATGAATTTTCCTTCTCGGAAATCCTTTTTCTTCCTTACCTTTGTATTTTTCCAATAACATTTTTTTGATACATGATACTTTGAATGTATTTTGTGTTTTGGAATTACGTTTTAAAAAATATCCTTTCCTATCAATCTTCATATT
Organism: Picea sitchensis; assembly: GCA_010110895.2. NCBI lineage: Eukaryota > Viridiplantae > Streptophyta > Pinopsida > Pinales > Pinaceae > Picea > Picea sitchensis. Next base: position 345,664 of record SNQJ01S0003012.1, read on the forward strand.
TCATGCTTCAGAGTTTTTCATACTTCATAGTTTTTTTCTTGAAAATATATTTTTCATGTTTCGAAGTTCCATTCTCTAAAATATTTTTTCCCTCTTGTCTTTAGATTTTTCAAGAACATGATGCTTTAGCCAGTTTGTTAATCTTGAGCTATGCTAGAAATCTCCTTTACTTGGAACTCCAAGTTTTCTTCCACCCTTGGATTTTTCAAGAATTGACTCCAAAGAATAGCTTTTAGCCAGCTTGATACTTAGAAATTACCTTTGCTCAAACATTTCCTTTTAGCCTTGCCTCACTCTTCTTTGAGAAGTGTAACCAACCTTTTTCCAAGAATGTCATTTGAGCTTCGACATAGTGAGTTTTTTCTATAGTTTTTCTCAAAAATTACACAATTCCTTCTCTTATCAAAATTCTGAAGAACTAATATGTGAGGTTGGATTCTAAGAACACAAAATTTAGAAAACATTACGAGTCTAGAAACCTTCTTTGCTCAAAAATTTGAGCTACCTCCTTCCCTTCAATTTTTTGAGAATTACATCCCAAACAATTCTCTCACATTGGCATGCAATTAGCTAATTTTTTTAGTCTGCATGCAAGGGGTAACTACAATACTCCAAAACATGTGACCCCTTTTGAATTCCATAGGTATGCTCTCTGTTATGTTTAACGATTGAACCTATTCAAAACTACAACTTTTGCACTTTGTTGGATATGATGCACGGACCATTTTGAATTCAAAACATTTTTCCAAATCTATCCTTTCAACAAAGCAAAAGATGAAATGACTTTCTACTAAACGCTTGAAACCGACCACAATTTCTAGCCAAAAGTTTAAATATTGCACTTAATCAAGATTTCTCTAAAATATACCCATAAGTCTTTAGTATTGAAGTTGGAGTTATACATACATTTTGACAATTATGCCTAAATGCCTCAATACCAAACATGGGATCTAATACACCATATGGCATACCCTCCAATAATAGGCCAAGTTTTAAAAAAAAATTGTCTTTGGAGCATTAAAGAACGCCCAAACCAAATTTATATGCAATATTACATGCAAAATTAAACCATGCGTAAACAAAAATCTAATTTGTGTGTAATTTATTGATTCATAATTATTAAATAGAGAATTGTATAACAACTTACAATATTACAACAAACAAATCATAATTTAAATATACATATCCATCATTCATAATAGCACCTTGGATTTAAAAATATAACATAACAACATGAGAAGCATTAACAACAAATACTTTTCCATCAACTATGCATGAGGACATTAACTATGTAGGAGTGATTTCCCTTCCAGTGATAAGAATCCATACTAAATATTTGCCACTAAATTGGCTATGAATCAACAAAACCTTCCTATGGGTAATCTAACTCAAACATACCCCAATTATGGTGATGTGTGATCTAAGTTGAATAATGCAACAACCAATGAATCCAAGATTCATGTATCACCCTACACTAGCATTATTCAACATGCAAGACTCCCCTAATCCCAACACTCACCCATCTTTGTCATTCCATCATTTGAGACTTGGTGCTCTGGGAACACTTCACAACCATGCTACAATTCAAGTGCAAGGATCCTAGCCAAGCTACAATTCTAGTAAGGGTCATGCTTTAGCAATGAAACCCATCAAGAATGTGTCACTAGATCTCCTACCAATTGGATTCATGTGAAAGCATGGATGCAAGAAATCAAGATTCATCATGGATTCAGTTAGTGGAAATAATTCCCTCCTAAGCTCAACTCACTACATGGAAATGATACAATTTATAGCAATGGCATCACATTCTCTCTCCATTAAAATACAAAAAATGGATGCAAGGGACTATAGATCCCAAATATCAAAAGGAAGAATGATGCCAAAGTGAAGGTTTGGTTTTTGTATGAATTCATGCATGTTGAATATGAGGTGGTATTTATATTCCAATAGATAAGAATACCTATCCTAATTCGAAGGGAGAGTTCTCATTATGTCAAGCAACAAAGTCAACTCTTACCCTTTTCTCTCTCCTCCCTATTTCCCTCATCATTGCTTCATAGGCCCCCTCTTTCTCCTAGCAAATCAATGACCACATGCACATTATATTATAGTATGATTTTCATGCAATTATATGTAGTGACATTATTTAAATATGTTAACTTAGGAAATAACCAAAAAGACTATGCCTACATTCTTTGGTGGGACCTTAACCTTTGGCTTCCACTAGGAATATTTACCACGTACAAAATAGCATTCAAAGTTTTTATATAGATAGAACACATGAATTGATGTTCATGAAAAATGCCACATATATTTACACAATATTACAGAATCACATATGTACAATGTACGATGTCAAAACAAGGTATTAAAACCACCCCATTGATTGAACATAGTGAGTAGTGAATTAAATGGAAATGCATGTGCAATATACTACATACCTACAAGATAGATAATCCATTTCCTCTCACAATAACCATTGTCTTCTCTACCATCCCCTAACCCTTGTCCATGGATAGAGTTAATTAAGGGAAAGGAAATTTGGTGATATGAGGAATGTAATCAATGATGATAATTGAACTAGAAGGTAAAAAAAACCATTGAATTTGGGGTCATTTGAGCTATATTTAATGTTGGTCACAAATTTGGCACCAAAAATCTCCCCATCTTTGGATGATGAATCAAAAACCTTCTAAAGAACGCATTATTCACCCCTTGTCAAATTGATTGAATCAAAACCTTTACAAGAATTTTTTCCAACTATCTCAATGGATGCTTTCCATTGAGCTCATATTCTATCATCCGCCATATTTGATTACAAAGGTCTTCTATACACCAACTTTCGTTTAACTCTTAAACAATCCATTTCTCTAAATCAAACACCTCCACCCATCTTTCCCACAAACATTTTACCAATGCAGTCATAGAAGATGTGGGAAACTTCGCCATTGACATGGATACAAATCAGACACCTAGATAAATCTATGTTTCTCCACATGTTGGTAATTTCTTGGAAAATAAGGAAGTGACCACTGACGGAATTGAGGAACTGGTCTAGGGAATTTGTTGTTGGCTAGCATATCCATTCCTTGAGTTGGTGCATTGTTGAACCGTGGTAGAATTTTTCTATATTGTGACATTGTATGGTGCTTCTAAACTAACTATTATGCTAGTATATAATAATTTGGCTATATAGCCACATCTATCTGATTCAAAGAGCAATTTGTATCTATAAATGGTAGCATGCCTCTAGTGTAATCAAACCATGGATAGCAGTGAAGTTGCAGGATAAACATGTGTGTGGTCTAAAGCAATCAAGTGGAGATCACAATAGATTTTCTTAAAGACCATTGATATTTCACAACCTTGAGTGATCAATCAATTGACTAGAAGGAAGGTCATTGGTGTATTTTTATCTATTGAGTGTGATGTTGTAGATGATTGTATGTATTTTAGCTTACCTTCTCATTGTCCAAGTGTAATTGTGTTTCGTAGATCACGTGCCTAAGTGAAGTGGCCCAACCGACACTTGAAGGGTCCCCTGAACAAAGCAGAGTATCGACCAACATGGTTAGCTCTCATTCAAATAGGGTTGAATCTAGTTTTTTAAATGCTTTGCCAATTTATTTATGAAATAACCTCACAATTGGGTTGGCACAATTGTTTCATTGGAAGCAAGAGACCAAGACTTTATGCCCCTTGATGTGTAATTGTGTTGTCAATGAAACATTGGAAGATATAGTATTAAGGTTTTATTTATATTTGGTGTGAACTAGATATATTATTGAGGTTATATATTTGTTTTGGGTTTTTTGAGATTGGAAGCAAAAGTGAAATGGTGTTGCTTTATGTATTATTTTATTGAATTGTATAGGGAAGATTGGTGAAGCTTGATTGTTGTAGTAGAGGAGACTAAGGATTAAATCTCTGTAGGAATCTCATGACAAACTTTGTGAAGAAATTGTTTCCTTGCATGGTTTCATTACTCATTTGCAGAGTAAAAATGTTGAACTTAAGTCACAAGTTGACAGGTTGGAGGAAACCAACACTTGGCTAGAGGATAAGACCAATTTCTTACAAGTCTCAATTGCTCAGCTTCACGAGGATACTACTCCACTTCAAGGGTATGACGTTCACCTATCTGATGAGTATTAGGATTTGAAGAAATATTATGATCTTCTTTTTGCTCTAGTGGATGAGAAGGAAAAGACAATTAAGACGTTACATGAATGCAATCATAGTCTTGAACATGAAGTGAGTAAATTAAAAATCTCTTCGAAGAAATATGATGAGGGAGTTGTTCACTAGATTAGAACGATTGATGATCATTAAGTGCATCTCTCAACAATGTATGTCTTTGATTGATGCCTTTGAATATGCTTCAAGTGATATTTGTGATGATATTTCTACGAGTGATGATGCTTGTATTGATAAGAGTCATAAGCATTTTTTCGACCAAATTGAAAATCGAGCAAGGAAATTAATTAACTCTTCAAGAATCAACTAAGAACATAATTGGAAGTTTAAGAATAATTATTTCCGTCATGGGTTCCTTTGATGAAAATGGAGAATTGGCTCTTCAAAATCTTTGGGAGATTTGTGAGAAGAAAGTTGTTTTGTAGGAATCTCATGACAAACTTTGTGAAGAAATTGTTTCCTTGCATGGTTTCATTACTCATTTGCAGACTAAAAATATTGGACTTAAGTTGCAAGTTGAAAGGTTGGAGGAAACCAACACTTGGATAGAGGATAAGACCAATTTCTTACAAGTCTAAATTGCTCAACTTCATGAGGATACTACTCCACTTCAAGGGTATGGCGTTCACCTATATATGAGTATTAGGATTTGAAGAAATATTACGATCTTCTTTTTGCTCTAGTGGATGAGAAGGGAAAGACAATTCACACGTTACATGCAATCATAGTCTTGAACATGAAGTGAGTAAATTAAAAATCTCTTTGAAGAAATATGATGAGGGATTTGTTCACTAGATTAGAACTATTGATGATCATTAAGTGCATCTCTCAACAATGTATGTCTTCGATTGATGCCTTTGAATATGCTTCAAGTGATATTTGTGATGATATTTCTACGAGTGATGATGTTTGTATTGATAAGACCTACAATCTTGATGATATGTGTTCCCCTCATCCATTATTGGTGACTAATCTATCAATTTATCTTGAGTTTGAGAAACGTACCACAGGGTCCGGTTCTCATATGTTGTGTAAGATGGGATATAGAGGTGGTGGACTTGGAAAGAATAATCAAGGTATTGTTACTCTGATTGAGTCAAAGATGACATTGTTTAGAGTAGAACTTGGATATGGAAAGACTCCAATGGCAGAGGGAGGTCAATCTACTAAATTATGAGAAGCACATCCTATACCCACTAGTGATTTTGTTGATGATGATATCCCAAAGTTGGTGTTTTCTACTTCAAATGACTCTTCTATTGATTTGTAGGGACAAATACCCATAGGTTGATTCATGAGATCATATAGCCAAACAAGCTAACATGGGTTGGTGAATAGAATTATGTTAGTGTATGGCTTACCTTAATCAATCACTAAGTCTAAATTGTCACTTATATTTGTATTATTCATTTAGGATATTAGTAATATATTCTCAAGTGATGACTAATTATTTAGTTAAGATTGTCTAGCCTAGTCATCATGCATGATTTTAGGATCTAGAGAAAATCTCTCTATGAAGTGAGATCACCCATTGTACTATAAATATGTAACATTGGTGTGAATACACATAGTGTTGGCTAGTATGGTTTTTTTGTCATCTTGTTGTTATTATGTATATTTTATCAATTAGTATCAGAGCTTCTTTGTTTTATCAATTGGTATTAGAGATTCTTTGTTTTATCAATTGGTATCGGATCCATGGTGAAATGAGGATGAAAGTATCAAAGATCTTATGGTCTTAAGGGCCTAATATCTTCCCCATGGTGAAGAAATGATGATAATATCAGAGCCATGGTGAAAATTGTGAAGGAAGAGCAACAATACTGAGTGCAATTTCATTTTGAGGACTGTATCGAGGACCGTATCATGGATTGTATCAAGGATTGTATCATGGACTATATTGAGGATTGTAACACAAACCAAATCGTATTAATATAGTCTACCCAACATTGGGTTTGCAGATGAGAATAGACCATTGATTTGGTGATCGATCTGATGGATAGAGAATGAAGAAAAGATGCAGCACTCAATGAGCCAATGAATGAAAAGATGCAGCACTGGAATTACATGCAATCCAAGGAGAAGACATCACTAAAGAGGAAACTCGTTGATTTTGGAGTCCATGTTGGTAAAAAATAGATTTCTCTTTCAATATTTATTTGTTTTTCACGATTTCAGTTGCGTTGGAAACTAGATTCCAAGATGCACGAAACACTCAGTACCATACCATCATTTCATATATGATGTCTTCGTATCACTTTGGCTCTACTTAACATCACATATTTCACTTCTAGAGCTTCTTTTCTATCGAAAATTGTGAAAGCTAGATTCTTTGTTGAAGAGTGGAGGTAGTTTATTATAGTTGGTGGATATGAACGTATATAATGAAATAAGGAAATAATTGTGTCGGGCGAGGAAGGATTTTTACTTAGCTCCAAGGGAGTTGCTTTTTCAAAGGTTTCGTGCTATAGAATGCGGGTATGTGTAAGAATGCGGTTATGGTGGACTGGGGAGTGTTGGGACGTGTTTCTCCTATTGGCCAAACCAACTTTTTGGGATCATATCCAATGTATGAATGAACAGATGGACCTATTGGTTGCATGACACTTTTTTCATTCTCCATTCTCAAAGAATATCCTAGCAAGAGACAAAGCTATAGATAGAGCAAGAGATAGTGTTTGTGCAATCCCTAGGGTGGTTACAAAGTGATATCGGTGATGTCAGAGCTAGCTGCTTTTTGTAGACTACAACTTATAGTATAAAGTGCATGTACTTATTAGAGCTAATATACTATTGAATGTGGATGGGATCCCTAGTTACTGAAAAGATATGAGTCAATACATTCTAAAAGAAGCAACACTTCGCCAAATCTTTTTCTATGGTGTTATGTATGGCTTACTTATTTTCTCTGGCTAGCATGAAATGAAAGGGGATGCACAACATGCATTAAGTTACTCATCGGGAGGAGGTTGGTTGTGTTGGGTGGCTTCCTTTCCCGAGGATTCTTCACCTCCTTTTCTTCCTTTTGATTGATCCTCCCCTCACTATGTTCTTCTCTCTTCACATTAATAATACGACAGAGAAAGGAAATTCAAGCAAGAGATTAGCATTAATAAAGAGAAGGAGAAATAACATTCATAAAGAATGCAACACTCTTGAAGAAGTGGCAGATTACAAATACCTCGGAATTGACTTCAACAAAAATCTAAGTTGGGAAGGTTGCAGAAAAAAAAGAACTTTGGGAGGTTGGAAAGCATTCTATGCTTTTCAAAATAGATGCAGAGAAGTAGAGCTATGGGATTGGAAGACTATGCAAATTCTCTTTGGAATTTTAGTGATCTTGGTGGTTCTATATGGTTGTGAAGTGTGGGCCAACCACACATCTGGATTACAGTGGAAACAAATTGAGAAGATTCAAAAGCGTTTGATCAAAAACAAGTTTAAAATTAAAAGTTTAGTCCCTTATGATATCATGTTGAGTGAAATGGGGGTTGCTCCTATTGAAGAAATTGCTATGGTGCATCTCATAAGATATCTAAAAAAAATTGAGCAAATGGAAGACAGTCGGTGGCCTAAGGTTGTCTTCAATGATATATTGTGCAAAAGAAGAAGACGTGGATGAGAAAAAATATTAAATGGCTTAGTAAATGGGATATCTACTTGAACAAGTGCCCAATGAACATTAAAGAGATAAAGGATTTTGTTATTTATAGGTTCCACAAGCGAACTTGGGATAAAGGGCTCAAAAGAAAGAAAGAGTATTATATTGAAGAGTTTAACCCCACATACAATCATCATCAAAAAGTGTACATAGGGGAAAATATATCTTGGAGAGCCAAAATGCTTATTGTCCAATTAAGAACCAATTCCCATCAACTTCGTTGTGAAATTGGGCGTTGGAAAAGACCAAAAGAAGCTTGAGAAGAAAGGGTGTGTGTGTTCTGCACCTCCAGAAAAGTGGAAACAAAAAAAAAAATCATTTTTGAGTGTGAAGCTTTCAAAGACAGTAGGGACTACTATATAAATATCTTGACAGCTAGCTCTTGGAATAACTTGTTCAGCGAGGGGCAAGTGGAGAAATTGGGGGAGATCATAATCAAGTTAAACAGGAAAAGGGTTGAACTGCAGAAATCAGTGTGTGAGGCAATATGTCCCATAGGATATTGTTAGCCTCATGGATGTTAAAATCATTTTATTTCTTTCTTAATAGATGGATGCATGGGAAAGAAAGAAAGAACTCACAATTTCGATGATTGAGGAGGTTCCAATGCACATTTCAAAGTCGATTTTGATGGTAATTGGCCTTGGCAATAGTGACGATTGATATGGCATTGACAAGGGTGGATACACACAACACTTTATGGTAACCTACCTTTCATCCTATATCTGGGTTGTGAGCAAACTTATCGGTCTGTCCCGTACCATACCGTACCATTCCATCTTTTGCGCTCTGTGTACCTTTATTCAAAATCAAAATCCTTATGGGTGAGCCCCTTGTCCGATGCAGACAAGCAATAAATTACTTATGTGGTGAAATGAACCATCTAAGCAATTCTACAGGGACTCCCAAGAATTTGGCTCTAGCCTTGGAGCCCTCTATATTTCCTCACCTTAAAGGAAGGAATACCTCAACCTAAAGAGTATTTTCCTCATAACTGCATCCCCAGACACCTTGGATAACACCTATTATTACATGCAGAACAAAGAGTGACAACCACCAGGCCTTTCAACTTGAGTCATTTAGCCTATTAGGACCTATAGTACACCTATGGCAGGAGCACTTTACACGTACTTCATTCAGACAGTTCATTTTGAAAGAAAGTTAGGACCGCACCTTCATTAATAACAAAATGAGAAAGTCCTGGAACCAGACATGCCCCACAACAAGAAACTCTTTCTTTTTTTCTTTTCAGATGGGGCAAAGTTGGATTTGGTTTGTGGGGTGATACCATTTCCTAGGAACTACCACTCTATCTCTGGAACTACCTTTCCTTCCACAACCCCCCTTTTCATTAACTCTAATTGTCCTTTTCAGACCTTGTTCACCTTCCCCTCACTGTTCATTCTAGTTCCGAACAGGACCTCACTTTGGGTCACTATATTAATAACCTCTATCATTCAAGCAGGCATGGGTATAGTAGGACTCGAACCTGCGACCATTAGGTTAAAAGCCCGATGCTCCACCAACTAATCTATACACCCTCCCTTCAACCAACCCAACACTCAATAACATATTATAGCCCTTCTTTCTCTTTTCACGACACGCACAGAGTAATACATACCTTCCGCTACTTACCATCTTAAGGGCAGTTCCGATCCGAAATTGATCCCACCAACTAAGCGGTCTAAAATAAGTTCAAGCAAGTAGGCAAAATAATAGAAAAGGTCTAAGTGTCATCCATACCAAGTAAAAGTATTTCAGGAAGTGTTATCGAACACCCCCAATGTTTATTTTCTATGAACTCCTATGAATGCTATCTGAAAGGTGGTGGTTCTACGGGAAGCAAGTGCAAGGCTTGGGGCATGTCCATAAGTCGTAAGGAAAGGAGGGTAGTTGGTAAAAACAAGAGCTTATTTGCAAGTACTAGATTCTATAATTGATGTGTTTAGGGATTTTATAATTGAATTATCTATCAGCATATCTATAATAAAAGATTTTAGTATTTCTAATAATAGGGAATGTTCTATATTGTTGAAGCAGCCTACGACATCTGTAGAGAGAAAATGGTCGACGTTTCCCCAACCTAATAAAGTAAATAGACAAGTGCGTGTACCTTTCTTTTGCCTAAAGCCGTGTGTGATATGGTAGCCTCCAGGTAAGTGATAGGAGTACTAATGTATAGTAATTCCATGATATTAATAAGTATAAGACAATACCATTCCTACATTATGTGTGCTATGTTCATCCTTTATTCAACATGTCATCTATGTTTTAAAGATATTCATCCCGTAAGAAACAAATTTTGTCCAATTGCAGAATATGCAGCCATTAAAATGCATATTTCAACCTCAATACAAATCCAAATTAAGCATATAGAATAGCGTTGGAAAGGTCTTTTATAGATCTATCAAATCCCTACAAGTATTGATTAAACAAATCAATGTTTAAAGATAAAAACTTGCTGATAAAATTCGCCTCAAAATGGAAAACGAATGTTGCAAATGAAAAATGTTTTTTTCTCTGAACAAAATTTTTCATTTTCTGCGATAGAGGTTGCAAATGGAATGCCTAGGTTATTACTCAAATGGGTATCTTCAGTTTTTTCGATTGATTTTTTGTTGATGAGATTTTATCCCCAAAATTTCTTACGATTTGCCCAAGATATTGTTAATATTATGGTAGTTGTGGGAGGTATTTACCTCCACGTGTAAACCCGATGAGAATAGAAGACTCCGGAAAGCAAGAGTAAACGCTAATGAGTTGGCTAATAACCCTAGAAGTCTTGTCGGCTCAATAATATAATTTATATTAGGTTATTAGCCTCCAAGAGAAGAAGTCGGCAAGAAATAATAATAATATACTGAACAGACATATACCCAGAAGGAGAAGTCGGCCCCAGCAAATTTGGCATAACCACTATAAATACAGGGCGTCAGTTCTCATTTGACACATCTCAAAATTGCAGAGAGCAACTAGTGCGCACTGCAGTTCCCAGTTTGGTGCGCACGTGTGGAGGAGAGCTGCAGGTGCAGCTGCTACAACAACCAGTTTTAGTGTTGGCTTGGACTATCTCTTGGCTAGGGTTTGGACTATCTGATCAGCTATTGTTGGTGTGCTATCCTTGGAGGAAGATGTGCTACACCTTGTTTGGCTATCTGGCCTAGGGTTTTCTTTCGGAGTAATTCTCAGTCGAGGTTAAGTTGCTCGGAGGGTGGCTTCGGCCTATGGTTGGGTGACAAGGGTATTGTCAATGGTAAAACGAGCACACCATCTTCTATATTCTAACAGGTTATGGGCCCACATCTCCTTCATTCAGTCTAAACGCTGGAAGGAAACATAGTCGCTAGGATATTGATCTCATTGAGGAACTACCGCTAGGGTTACTAGCAGAAGCAGTTTCGAAGACACTGTCGCAAGGGTTACTAGCAGGAGCAGTTGCAGAAACCCTAAACCTCTTGTTGAGGCACCTTAAGTGAATGGTTTGACCTAAT
>SNQJ01S0003012.1:357022-384551 GCA_010110895.2 Picea sitchensis
GTAGGAGGAATGGCCCAAGGTGGGGAATGGTCCAAGCTCAACAATCAGGGACAGACATTCCTTAGGGTTTATACATTCTCTCCAGGGTGCACTTTGATTAGTGTAGGAGGAATGGCCCAAGGTGGGGAATGGTCCAGGTTCAGAAGACAGGACAGTTATTCTTCCTTGCTTGAGAAGAATAGTCCAGATATCTCATTGTTCTACTATGAGGGAAGATATTCTTTCAGAGCTCACAGATGTGAGTGAAAGATTGGCCCAGATGATTCAGTTTATATCATAACATTGTTTCTGTGCAGGTTGCTATCAGATGTTTGTTATGAAGACTGTATAACAGTAGATGAAGACTACTGTGGTGGATATGTTCCATTGTTCGTGACTACACGTTGTTGATCAAGTACTTGTGTGTTACTTGGTGTGGTAGTGTACCACTGGATTGTAGTTATGTACTACTATGGATATACACAGTTGTGTTCTATTTTTATTCCAATTGCCTTGAAGACTATCAATAGTTTATTGGAGATAATCATCATCCATACGAATGATGAATAGAGATTTTCCAGACGGAAAATAGTTCAGAGCATTTACTCTTCTAGATTATAAGAATAACTCTTGTATCACTCTATGGTGTGGGTGACTTATCCAGCATCATGTCTGATTACTCAGGTGAAGTATGGTTTCGAGAGATGATGCAACTGATGGTGATGGTGTTGTTCATGATCTAGTCATGAGATAGTCTAAACTACTATGTTGATGCTACTGGGTAAATGGTATGTTTTTGTGCTCAAGACCATTACCTGTAATACCTCCCTAGCTAGTAGGGAGTGTTAATATTATGGTAGATGAGGGAGGTATTTACCTCCACGTGTAAACCTGACGAGAATAGAAGACTCCGGAAAGCAAGAGTAAACCCTAATGAGTTGGCTAATAACCCTAGAAGTCTTGTCGGCTCAAGAAGATAATTTATATTAGGTTATTAGTCTCCAAGAGAAGAAGTCGGCCAGAAATAATAATAATATACTGAACAGACATATACCCACAAGGAGAAATCAACCCCAACAAATCTAGCAGAACCACTATAAATATAGGGCACCGGTTTTCATTTGACACATCTTAGAATTGCAGAGAGCAATTGGTGCACACTGCAGTTCCCAGTTTGGTGCGCACGTGTGGAGGAGAGCTGCAGGTGCAGCTGCTACAACAACCAGTTTTAGTGTTGGCTTGGACTATCTCTTGGCTAGGGTTTGGACTATCTAATCAGCTATTGTTGGTGCACTATCCTTGGAGGAAGATGTGCTACACCTTGTTTCGCTATCTAGCCTAGGGTTTGCTTTCGGAGTAATTCTCAGTCGAGGTTAAGGTGCTTGGAGGGTGGCTTCGACCTATGGTTGGGTGACAAGGGTATTGCCAATGGTAAAACAAGCACACCATCTTCTATATTCTAACAGTTATAGCATCCAACGATATGATCTTGACTTCGATCCACACCTGTGTTCCCTTACATTTCTAGTATTTCCTGGGCAAGAAATTTGAGATTTTACTCAGTTGTGGATAGGCATCTTCATATCTAAGCTGATTTTCTCTGTGCTCATAACCTGAACGTGAATGCAGATCTCAAGCAATAACCATCTCTATGTTCTTTGTTCATGATTTCTCTCGCAAGGATGCCCACAACGATATCAAAATTGTGAGATTGTGCCTCAAGATCTATTGTTGCAAGGTCGAATTTGTGCAGACGCATCCAATATTTTCACTGTTAGATCAGCGAGTTGAGTGTATTCCTCTGAATATGAGATCTGTATCTGAGATCTAAAAATACATTGGGATCGAGTGCACCTCCATCCAATCGTGAATCAAACTGGTACGATTTCACCCACTAAATCCTCTTCTGCATGTCATATGATCGATGCGTGTCCTCATTTTTTGAAGCCCCTTCTATGCGATTTGGTGGATAGTTTTTAACTGATATTAAATTATCAAAATCATTGCAAAATAAAAAAACTTTGTTCATATTGAGGTCTGGATGAAGGACCAGAAATTTTTTAACATAAAGATATGGAGGTGAGTAAATGTAAGATTTTTTGTTCATTAGTAAATGAGAGTGAGCATGAGTGAGAGATGTTCATTATTTCTTTATAACTTAGGAAAATTTGTAAGTGAATGATGAACTAAGGTTGTAAGAAACTCATTTTTTTAGAAGACATTTATTGTTTTCTTAAGTCTTTGAGAGCAGAAGATAAATGTTATGAATTGAAAGCCTTGTTAAAGCATGGTGAAGGAGAAAGTACATTGTAGCCATCCCATTATAATAAATTGAAGTCTTTTGTTATGTATCCTAGATCCGCTTGAAATTGAATAAGGGGATCTTAGGTACACCTTGTGTAGTGTGTTGTGATGAATAATTGCATTGTTGATTCATGATGTTTAATGTCTAGTTTTGACATAAACACATTTGCAATGTATCATTTAACGCATCATACATTGAGTACAAGCAAGTTAATTCAAGCACACAATTAACGCTAGTGATGTACAAGAAATCAAAGCACATATGATCAAGCATCTATGAAGAGAATTCTCAAACATTCAATTCCTCAACCACAACAGCAATGGACAAATCAAAGGATTTAGAACTCGACACATCATGGAGAATTTGAAGTTAAATTGTAACTTGCAAACAATGTTTGTTGTAAGATTACTTGATCAAGTTGATTTGTATTGGAAATAGTGTATTTGTAATCAAGTTGAGTTGAATTGAATGTCATAAGGTGCATTTTTTTATTGAGCCCGACACCCAAGATTCATTGTAATTTTGAGTCAAAATTGACAAGATTGAGTAGTTGAAACTCAAAATCATTGTAAACATCAAGTTTTTGGGTGCATTTTCGGTAGTATCTGACACCCTCAACTTCTTGGAAGAAAGCAAGAAAATTTCAAGCGAGCATGAAGTTCAAGTGAGCAATTCAAGTGAGCGAGTTGCATATAAGCCTTATTATGTTGATTCAAATTGTAATCAGGATCTACCTGCACAAGGAGATATAATTTATTGTTTTTGAAATGGCTCAAAATCTAGAATTATTAGAGTTACTAAACACTCTAATAAGCACCACTGAAGACAACACAGTGATATTGAACAAATCAACTCTTCAATCAGTGCTAACTTGTTTGCAAGTGACGCAAGCTAAAGTTAGACTTCTTCAAACTCTATCCTAACTATTGAATGATGAAATCAAGAATCTCAAAAATCAACAACTAGTGAATTGTTCCAAACTATTTTTTGTTCAGAACAACCCTCTCTATAATGATGAAGATGATGATGATGATGATGTTTTTGATCAACAGTGTGTGAAGGAGCAACTCAGCAAGACAACTACAGATACAAACAAAGATGAATCCATTCATGAACCTACATTTCAAGAGTTTTCTTTTGAGTTTAATGAAGAAAACCTTTCAATGTTGCAACAACTTGTAGTAAATCAACTTCCACAGATTTCAAAACAACCGGTTCATAATACTATTTCCAAGCCCATCATCAGACCTTGGGAAGAAATCATCTACAACAAGAATAGAACATGACTTGGATATGACAAGGAAGTTACCTTTCATATTCCCGATTATTCGAAACCAATCAAGTTCCAAAGTGTTGGATTCCTTCAAGAAAATTCATTTTCACCTGTTCAAATTCACCATCATAATGCGACATGCCAACATTGCAGTCGAGTTGGTCACAAGGAGAATCAATGTTTTGATCTCCATCCTTGCCAGCATTGTGGCAAGCGTAACCATTCTTCAGAAAGATGTTCAACACTGAAGAAACCTGCAAGATTGAATATTCACTATGAGTGGATTGATCATTGGCAGTGGTCATCAACAACCAAACAATTATATAAGTCTTACCATAGAATTCAATCTTGAGTAAAGACCAATTTTGTAGAACATAAGATTTGTGTACCTCACATAAGGGGTCCCCTTATAGCGTAGCTTTCGAGCATGGCCCTCACAGGATGAGATAACATGTGGTTTTTTATGCATGCCCACTTTGTGTTGTACTCAAATGGAATAAGTATGATATTCTCTTAATCCTAGAAGAGGGAGTACAATGATGAAACTCTCATGCACTTTAAGGGGGGGAGTTCAAAATTCCAGTGACGATGGTTCATGAAACCACTTATGGTCTCTCCTTTCAGCTGACAAAGGGGCGAATTGATGATGGAATTGAAGATGGTTGTCAAACAGAAAGTTTCGACAACAACAAACATCAAAAATGCCAGATGGGCATGAAATTTCCCAAATGGGCAACTGCGGCCTGTAGATGACAGACTTTAGAAGAATTATCATTCAATAAGTTTAAGTTGAATCATACATAATTTGGATGTTAATTTTGATTTTGAGAGCATTGATGTGGATGTTTGGTTCACATGGATGGTCATTCAACCTAGCAGAGGACAAGAGGATCCTTATGCATTGCAGCTTGGCATTTGATCGAGTTGTCAGGCATTTTCAGGGATGTGTCAGACTAGAAGTTGATTCACTTCTCTTGGTTCGCTCTCATCAGATTGGAGTTTACATTAAGTGAACAAATTGCATGCATCATGGTTCACATGATTACATAGTGAGATTTTCCAAAGATGACAGACTTTGACAGGATTATGGTTCAATAACTTGCAATTGAATCATACACAGTTTACATTGGGATGTTGTTGGACACCTAAAAGTGTCAAAATTGGTTAGTGGTCATCCAAAAACCATTAGATACATGGTATCAATTGGTCAGTGGTTATCCCAAACTACAGATTCAGAGAGCACTTCAATGATACACTGATAATAGAGTGGTGATACTACATCTTCACCAATTAACATAAGACATTAGATTCTTCTAGCTCAAATACTTGGCAAAATGATCGAATTGTCAAGCAATCAAGGAATGTTTAGATATTGCAGTTTTCACTTCCATATCTCAACTCTCTTCTAGTTCATTTCAGATGAACCATTCAACATCCAGATTGGCGGTTTTTCAAGCAGTTATTCATTGAAGTTGAGCACATGAGTTTCAGTATGAAGACTTGGAATTGATACCAGTTTATACTTCATTGATGCTATTATTGATCGAACTTGTGATTGAGGGGGGGTGGGGGGTTGTTAGCCTATGGCTTACCTTAATCAATCACTAAGTCTAAATTGTCACCTATATTTGTATTATTCATTTAGGATATTAGTAATATATCCTCAAGTGATGATTAATGATTTAGTTAAGATCTCTTAGCCTAGTCATCATGCATGATTTTAGGATCTAGAGCAAATCTCTCTATGAGGTGGCATCACCCATTGCACTATAAATATATAACATTGGTGTGAATACACTGAGTGTTGGCTAGTATGCCTTTTCCATCATCTTGTTGTTATTATGTATATTTTATCAATTAGTATCAGAGCTTCTTTGTTTTATCAATTGGTATCTGAGCTTCTTTGTTTTATCAAATTAGAGTCCAAAGCATGCAAATCAAATGTGTACCATCTTCTCCAATCGAAGCAAAGAAAGTAAGGGACCATGAAAGTCCCCCTTGCACATGGAACCCCTTGAGAAAACTGGGTAAAACTCCACTTTGACAGAGTGATTAGAAAATATATGAGCCCCATGGGAGTAGTAATAATTCGAAGCAAAGATGAATTCTTGGATTTTATTTCAAATTCCTAAGGAGATCTACAAACATAGTGAAAGTGAATGCCATGATGGCAAGACTATAACTAAATGTTGATTTGGGATTTTGAGAAAACAAAGGTTGAGAAAAGATTGAACATTTATTATTGATCTACTCTAGGGCAAAGGTAAGAAGGGCTCTTGGAAAAAATAAATCTAATGACTTAAACATACAGTAAAAGAATTTTCATATTTATGCATACTATACAAGCATGGAATGAAATCACAAATTGGCTAGCCAATGTAGCGGTGGATAAGCCGAGCAAGGTTAAGATATACAATGTCATTAAGGATATCAAATATGAAAATGGGTAGAAAGAACATGAAAATAGGTAGCAAGTAGGATTGAAGGCCCTATGCTAATTCCCAAGGTGGCATCCTAACAACCCCTCTTATCTACCCCCATTATCACCCTTGTCCATAGCATATTTATAATGCACTCATCTCTCATTTTGTAAAAAATATTTGGCAATGCCTTAAGTATAGAATAATGCATTACCCAAGGCTCTTAACAATAGATGAACTTAATGAGATCTTCACTAGCATGGAAGCACAAGAGAAAATAAAATATTAGCCAATGGGTTCATTCTCCAAGTTTATCACTCAATGAACAAAGAAAAATCGCATAGCATGCACAGAAGAAGTATGGAGTTTAACGAATAGAGATGGAGGCGAAACAAAGGTACTCCTTTCCTTCCATCACCTTGTTGAAATATTGTAACTTCGAAGAATATTCTAATTATATTTGAGTTATTATTTAATAGATCAAATCCCTTTTTGTGTATTGATCAAGTTGGGTATTGTATTAAGATCAAATCCCCTTTTTT
Organism: Picea sitchensis; assembly: GCA_010110895.2. NCBI lineage: Eukaryota > Viridiplantae > Streptophyta > Pinopsida > Pinales > Pinaceae > Picea > Picea sitchensis. The sequence goes on from SNQJ01S0003012.1 coordinate 363,542, forward strand.
GGATTGGTCAAACTGTACTTGTATAATGGTATTTGTAAAGTCGACCCCTAGTAATTATAAAGTGGTTTTAACCACTTCTAGAAGTCAGCCCCAACAAGCAAAGAGACATAACCCTAGCACCTCCTCAGCTTGTATTTATATGTGAGTATGATGTCTCATTAGAACACACTCACTCACTCATCTAGTGCACATATCTTGAAGGCAGTTGCAGTTGCAGGAGGAAGGAGAAGAGAGGCACATGCTCAGTATTGGTTTGTCTTTGATGTTTTGGTCTTAGTCTTGGCATTGTATTGGCAATATATTATTGAGGAAGTTTTTGTTGGGTTTTCTCCCCCATGAGGGTTTCCCAGGATAAAATGTTGTGTACCTTGTGATTGTGTTTCTTTCAGTGATCATCCTTATCAAGTTGTTTTGGAAATAACCTAATAACAACAGTAAAAATTTAACATGGTCTCATAGCTTGACTGAATAGAGCATCTCTCACTAGGTATCTAGACATCATTGTTGTCGTACAAGAAAATTAGGGTTTTTTACTAAAGAGGAACTTTTGACCAAAAACTATCTTGGGAAGTGTGCCCTGCCCTAGCGCATCTTTTGGCAGCTTGAGCGAACGTTTTCAGTGGCCAAATTCTCTGGAAACTCAAACACTAGTTTTGACTGGTACTAGAAAACCAGTACCAGTCCAGAATTGTGCAGGTCGAGTTTCAAGGGGTAAAACTTGGAATTTTCTAAAACAGTCAGCTCCAACAAACTCGCCTCAGCCCAACACATCTCTTGGTATGCTCAGTTTCAATTTTTCAGCACTTACATTTTCTGGTCATTTTCTTAGCTTCGGGCCAAGATGTCTGCAAGCACCAAGCTTGTTGACAAGTTAGAAGGTGTGGAAAATTTTCGTGCCTGGAAGTACATAATTGGACTCATTCTTGAAGAGAATGACCTTGCAAAAATCATAAAATAAAATGTACCGGAACCCGAAGAAGATGCAGCCAAAAGGATATGATGAAGGCTAAAAGGATAATTACAGACTCTATTAAAGACCACTTGATCCCTCAAGTGTCTTCTAAGAATACTCCAAAAGATATGTTTGATGCCCTAATCAGAATGTATGAAGGAAAGAACATAAACCGAAAGATGAACTTGAAAACCCAACTCAAGAATACAAAGATGCAAAAAGGAGAAACAATTCAAGACTATTTGTCTAGGGTTTCTCAATTCAAGGAACAATTAGAGGCAATTGGAGACAACTTAGATAAAGAAGAACTCGTGATGATAACTCTTAATGGTCTCACAAGACCTTGGGATGCCTTCATCCAAACTATTTGTGCAAGAAAAGAGAAACTCCAATTTGACAGTTTATGGGAAGATTGTGTTCAAGAAGAAGCAAGAGTGGCCAACCGAGAAGCCGTCCTATTAAGAGATGAAGATCAATCTCTAGCTACTCATGCTAAGGGTGGAAAGAAAAAGTCTCATTTTCAAAAGGAGACCCACTTTCATAAAGAATCTCTCTCCAAAGAGATTCCATAAATATCTTAAGGGTCAAAGAAAGGGAAAAGGTTTATCCTCTTATCAATGTTATCATTGTGATAAGATGAGACACATTGCTAAGAACTCTCATGTCAGAAAGGAAGAATACAAAAGGAGAAATAACAAAAGAAATCATGCCCGTGCAACTGAACATGATGAGCCACCCAAGAAGTTAACTAAAGAAGAAATTGAAGAACATGTTTTGTTTTCCTCTCTCTAAGAATCTGTGACACCCGGAGAGGATACTTGGCTCATAGAAGAAGCTCGTTGCAAAGTTTGAGATTAAAGACCTAGGCCCGATGCACTGTTTCTTAGGTCTTGAGGTTTGGCAGAGCCCAGAGAAGATCTTCCTTAACCAAGGGAAGTATACAATTGAAACACTGAAGAGGTTTGACATGTTGGAAAGTAAAGCCATAAACACACCCATGGAAACTAAGTTGAAGCTCCTGGTTGATACTTCGTCAGAATTGGTTGATACTACGTTGTATAGACAGATTATTGTGTCGTCAATGTATCTGACGTATACCAGGCCAGATATATGTTTTGTTGTGAACACCTTGAGTCACTATCTGGTAGAACCCAGATGTGTCCACCTTGTTGCTGCAAAACATGTGATGAGATACCTTAAGGGTACGTTGGATTATGGTCTTTGTTATACTGGAGATCATGGCTTCAGACTATATGGTTATACTGATTCAGATTGGGCTAGAAGTGCTTCTAATAGAAAGAGCACTTCAGGATGTTGTTTCAGTTAGGGGTCAACCATGACTTCATGGCAAAGCAAGAAGCAATCCAGTATTTGTCTCAGCGTGACAGAAGCGGAATACATTGCAGCATGTTCTGCCAGTTGTGAAGTCATATGGCTTTGGAAGTTGTTGGCAAGTCTATTCGATCTGGAGATGGAAGCCATCGTGATTATATGTGATAACCAGAGTTGCATAAAGACGACGAAGAACCCAATGTTCCATGATAAGTCGAAGCACATAGAGATATGGTATCACTACATTTGTGATATGGTGCAGAGGGGAGTTGTAAAGCTCCAATATGTTGGCACAGATGAGCAAGTTGCAGATGTGTTGACCAAGCCTTTGTCTGATGTGAAGATTGAGTACTTCCGAGACAAGCTTGGTGTTGTCTGAAAGAACCTCCCTCGAAAAGGGGAGTGATGTTGATGATACTATGGTATCCTGACCAACAACAGATAGTTCTATTAGAATTTTATATCCTAGGGGATTGATCATCCCTCAACAGATCTCGAAGGTCCGGTAAGGATGGTTTGTTAGAGTACTTGTGCATGTATATGTCAGTTGTGGTCAGTAGTGATAGCTCTGTTAGGATTTTTATAATCCTAGGGAATCTTATGATTCTTGGGCAAATCTCGAAGGTCCGGTAAGGACGGTCTGTCAGAGTACCACGTGGTAGCTCTGTTAGGATTTTATATCCTAGGGAATCTTATGATTCTCGGGCAGATCCCTAGGGATTGTCAGAGTACCACAAAATGTAGTTGTTACACCTGCCTCATTTTGTTGTATATGGTGAATGGTGATGTTAATGATGATGAGAAAAAAAAATCGACGATTTATAGATATGTCAATCAGTGTTCCAGATGTTGTTGTTCATGTCCTCTCTCTCTCTCTTGATGATGTTGTAGAATACCCTTCTTGTTAAGGAGGGGTGTTGAAATATTGTAACTGCGAAGTATATTCTACTTATTATTGAGTTATTATCTTATGGATCAATCCCCTTTTGTGGATTGATCATGTCAGGACTTATGTATCACCAAATCCCCTTTTGTGGATTGGTCAAACCCTAATTATATGAGGTTAATTGAGAAGTCGGCCCCTAAAGTGGTTTTAGCCACTAAGTGAAGAAGTCGGCCCTACTTGATGAAGAGACACTACCCTATCACTCCTCAACTAGTATAAATAAGAGAGGTTAACACCTCATTCACTCACTCACTCACTCAAGTCACTCATCTAGTGCGCAAGTTTGAAGGAAGCTACAATTGTTGGAAGAAGGAAGAGAGAGGCGCATTGCTCAGTCTTGGATATTCTCTAGTGTTCAGTTTATTATCTTGGCATTGTATTGGTAATCTATATTAAGGAAGTTTTTGTTGGGTTTTCTCCCCCATGAGGGTTTCCTAGGATAAATGTTGTGTACCTTATGATTGTGTTTCGTTCAGTGATCCTGCTTATGCTATTATTGTCTAGTAAATTGAAAAGAACTTAATAATAGCTCTAAATTTAACAAGTGGTGCCTCTAAGCACATGACAGGTAAGAAAAACACTCTATAGCCTTATAGAAAAAGACTTCCTCCGAAAAGTTTCACTTGGAGATGATTATTAGTACCCTATCAAAGGAATGGGAGAAGCCACCTACAAACTTGATTCAGGAACTCCGATGAGAATGAAGGATGTACTCTATGTATCAGGTTTGAAAAAGAACCTACTTTCTATTTCAACCCTAGATAAGAAAGGTTTCAGGGTTGCATTCATAGATGGTGAAATTCTTATGTGGTCTAAAGGAAAAACTATAGAAGATGCAGTTGTTATTGGAACAGAAGAAGGTGGTTTGTACAAATTAAAAGTTCACTCAGATGTAACGCTCACATCAACTACAAAGCCTTACCATATGTAAGCAAGGTAGTTACATGTTTACCATAATTAAAGGTTGATCATGAAGATGTCTGCAAGGGATGTGCACAAGGAAAGAACATAAAGAATCATTTTCCAAAGAGCGAAAGTAAAGCAAAAAGAATCTTGGAACTTGTCCACTCAAAGGTATGTGATCCAATGCCATCAACCTCTCTAAGCGGGTATGTACACTATGTATCATTTATTGATGATTACTCTTGTAAGACTTGGGTTTATTTCTTGAAGTCAAAAGATGAAGTACTTGAAAAGTTCAAGGAATTCAAAGCCCTAGTAGAAAACCTCTCCAAAAGGAAAATCAAGATACTCAGGTCAAACAATGGAGGAGAGTACACTTCAAATGAATTTGGAATCTTCTGCAGAGATGTCGGGATTAAGAGCACACCAATCCCTATAATCCTCAACAAAATGGTGTAGTAGAAAGAAAGAATATAACGATTATGGACGCAGTAAAGACTATGATTCACGATCAAGATATTCCAATGCACTTATGGGTTGAAGTAGCAAGAACAACAATATATGTCCAAAACAGATTACCCCATAGTGCACTTGGATTCAAAAATCCCGAAGAAATGTTCACCAGAAAGAAGCCAAAATTAAGCCATCTCAAAATATTTGGTTGTCCAGTATTTGTACACGTTCCAAAAGAAAAGAGAACTAAGTTGGATCCTTCAGGAAAGAAGGGAATATTTGTTGGATATTGTGAAGTCTCTAAGGCCTTCAGAATTTACATACCAAGTTACCATAATATTGAGATCAACAGAGATGTATCATTTGATGAAGATGCAACACTCAAAAGATCAAGGAAATGTAAGCTTGAAGAAGTATATGAAGAAGAACCTGTAGCTCCTAGAGTTGCAGAACTAGTAAAAGAAGTTGCAATTACCCATGATGATGAGATTCCAAAAGATCATGATATGATAGAATCTCAAGAACCTCCTTGTATGACGATCTCTCCCAAGAGAAAACCAACTTGGATGAAAGAACTTATTCAAGATGCAGAGAAGTATGGTGCCCCAAAAGGAACTATAAGACAAAGAAAGAAACCTAAGCCATTCTCCAACTATATGGCCTTAATGTGTGATCTCGTAGAAAATGAACCTACTTGCTTTGAGGAAGTCGCTCAGAAGAAAGAATGGATGGACACCATGACAGAAGAATATCAGTCCATTATAAAGAATTGTGTATGTGAAGTAGTTCTCAGACCAAAGAACAAAGATGTGGTATCTTCCAAGTGGATATACAAAATAAAACATGCAACATACAGAAGTATTGAAAAACATAAGGTAAGATTTGTGGCTCGTGGATTTTCTCAAAAAAAAGGTATTGACTATGAAGAATCATCTGTTCTTGTAGCCAAACACACTTCTATCATAACCATCAAAGCTCTTGCAGTGAAAATGAAGTGGAAGTTGCACCAGATGGATGTGAAAACAACTTTCTTAAATGGTGTTATTGAAGAAGAAGTGTATATAGAACAACCACAAGGGTTTGAAGTGGAAGATAGAAAGACTCATGTATGCAAGTTGAAGAAAGTTATGTATGGGTTGAAGCAAGCTCCTAGAGCTTGGTATGACAAAATTGATAATTTCACGACAAGTTTGGGCTTTACCAAGAGTAAAGTTGATCATAACCTTTACTTCAAGGTCAAGAATGGTGAGCGAATTATATTGCTACTATATATGGATGATTTATTCTTGACAAGAGAAGAAAAGTTCATCACAAATTGCAAGAAGAAGCTCGTTGCAAAGTTTGAGATGAAAGACCTAGGCCCGATGCATTATTTCTTAGGTTTTGAAGTTTGGCAGAGCCGAGAGAAGATCTTCATTAACCAAGGGAAGTATGTAATTGAAATGTTGAAGAGATTTGACATGTTGGAATGTAAAGCCATAAACACACCCATGGAAACGAATTTGAAGCCATACTGATTCAGATTGGGCTGGAAATGCTTCAGACAAAAAGAGCACTTTAGGATGTTCAGTTTGGGTTCAGCCATGACTTCATGGCAAAGCAGAAAGTTATCCAGTATTGCTCTCAGAACGACAAAAGTGGAGTACATTGCAACATGTTTATCCATTTGTGAAGCCATATGGCTTTAGAAGTTGTTGGCAGGTCTGTTCGATCTGGAGATGGAAGCCATCGTGATTCTATGTGATAACCAAAGTTGTATAAAGATGTCGGAGAACCCAGTGTTCCATGATAAGTCGAAACACATAGAGATTCGATACCACTACATTTGTGATATGGTGCAGAGGGAAGTTGTAAATCTCTAATATGTTGGCACAAATGAGCAGGTTGCAGATGTGTTGACCAAGCCTCTTTCTCGTGTGAAGTTTGAGTACTTCTGAGACAAGCTTGGTGTTGTCTGAAAGGACCTCCCTCGAAAGAGGGAGTGATGTTGATAATATTATGGTATCTTGACCAACAACAGGTATCTCCATTAGGATTTTATATCCTAGGGGATTGATCTCCCTGGGCAGAGCTCGAAGGTCCAGTAAGGACGGTCTGTCAGAGTATATGTGCATGCATATGCTAGATGTGGTCAGTTGTGGTAGCTCCGTTAGGATTTCATATCCTAGGGAATCTTATGATTCTTGGGCAGATCTCGAAGTTCCGGTAAGGATGGTCTATAAGAGTACCACGTGGTAGCTTGTTAGGATTTTATATCCTAGGGAATCTTATGATTCTTGGGCAGATCTCAAAGGTTCAGTAAGGGCAGTCTGTTAAAGTACTAAAAATGTTGTTGTTGATGCACCTGCCTCATTCTGTTGCCACATGTTGATGATTTTGTTGTTCCAGCTTCGTGTTGTTGATGATGTTGTTCCAGCTTCGTGTTATTGATGTTGATGTTTTGAGCTTCATGTTGTTGATGATGATGATGATATTACTCCAGCTCCATCTTGTAAACGATGATGACATTGATGATGAGAAAAACTTATGATGATTTATAGATGTGCTAATCAGTTTTCTAGATGTTGATGTTGATGATGATGTTTCCCTCTCATTCTTTTGATGTTGCCCTCTCCTTCTCTTGATGATGTTGTATTGGGTCATGTCAGTAGAATAACCTTATCGTTAAGGGGGAGTGTTGAAATATTGTAACTTCGAAGAATATTCTAATTATATTTGAATTATTATTTAATAGATCAAATCCCCTTTTGCAGATTGATCAAGTCAGACCTTGTATAAGATCAAATCCCCTTGTATAGTGGTATTCGTAAAGTCGACCCCTAGTAATTATAAAGTGGTTTTAACCACTTCTAGGAGAAGTCAGCCCCACCAAGCGAAGAGACATAACCCTAGCACCTCCTCAACTTGTATTTATATGTGAGGATGATGCCTCATTTGAACACACTCACTCACTCATCTAGTGTGCATATCTTGAAGGCAATTGCAGTTGCATGAGGAAGGAGAAGAGAGGTGCATGATCAGTCTTGGTTTGTCAAACTGTACTTGTATAGTGGTATTTGTAAAGTCGACCCCTAGTAATTATAAAGTGATTTTAACCACTTCTAAGAGAAGTCGGCCCCACCAAGCGAAGAGACATAACCCTAGCGCCTCCTCAACTTGTATTTACATGTGAGGATGATGTCTCATTTGAACACACTCACTCACTCATCTAGTGTGCATATCTTGAAGGCAATTGCAGTTGCAGGAGGAAGGAGAAGAGAGGTGCATGCTCAGTCTTGGTCTGTCTTTGATGTTTTGGTCTTAGTCTTGGCATTGTATTGGCAATCTATTATTGAGGAATCTTTTGTTGGATTTTCTCCCCCATGAGTGTTTCCCAGGATAAAATGGTGTGTACCTTGTGATTGTGTTTCTTTTAGTGATCCTCCTTATCCTGTTGTTTTGGAAATGCATTGAATGCTCAAGTAATTTGGAAATAACCCAATAACAACAGTGAAAACTTAACACACCTTGGACTAGATCNTTGCAGTTGCAGGAGGAAGGAGAAGAGAGGTGCATGCTCAGTCTTGGTCTGTCTTTGATGTTTTGGTCTTAGTCTTGGCATTGTATTGGCAATCTATTATTGAGGAATCTTTTGTTGGATTTTCTCCCCCATGAGTGTTTCCCGGGATAAAATGGTGTGTACCTTGTGATTGTGTTTCTTTTAGTGATCCTCCTTATCCTGTTGTTTTGGAAATGCATTGAATGCTCAAGTAATTTGGAAATAACCCAATAACAACAGTGAAAACTTAACACACCTTGGACTAGATCAAACCTGATGGGGGGGGGATCTAATAACGTAAGAGGACATAGGGTCGATATTGGAGGTTGTGGTGCATATTGATAGGGGGGAAATATGCCAAAAGAAGATAGAATGGACATCATGAGAGACAGGACGGGTCAGGTTATGTTGACCCTACAAAATGTAGATTTTAAATTGAATATTTTGGGTAGGAAAGCAATGTGAGAATCATCTACCCTACAAATATTTAAAGTGAATTCTAGAGTGAAAGACAAAGCGATGCTTCTCTGCGGCCACCTCCAAAGGATTGAAATTGATCAAGGCTTGAATGGAACTGTATGAGACAAATAAAGGGAAATGTAATGATTATTAAATTTGTTATCACCAAGGGGCAAGGAGCTCCAGTCCTTTCCTTTAGGCATTAGTGAGCAACTTAACCATGTCCCTATAGGTCAACAATCTCCAACAGGGAGAAACTTTTGATCAATTTTTGTAACGGAATTATTATAGGTCATTGGATAATTTTGGATATCTTTTTGTAATGGAACTATTATGGGTCATTGGATAATTTTGGATATCAGAGACATTAGGGACCTTGTAAGTGGATGTTGTAATATTCCTTGTTTTTGGAAATATAAATATCATGTTTAATTATCTTTACTCTAGCAAAAGATAAGATGTGCTCTACTTTTGCTTTCATTTGCTCATATGCCCCACACCCTCAACCCCCATCGACATGTGTGGCCCAATAAGGATCCTATTGCAATTGTGAAAACCAAGCAATACATGTTCTATAATAGAGATCCATACTTCAGCTTATAATAAATCTATTTCTACTAAAAGTTTATATCAAATTTCAAGAATTTCGTGCGAGAGTTATTAGAACCAAATTGATCAAACCTTGCTAAGAGTTTTAACAAGCCAACCAAATCGTTATGCTTGTGTAGATCGTCATTAAACAACATATGAGGTAATTTGATAATCCATTTAGGCCATACTAAAGCTACAAAGTGCACAACTACAATGCAAGTGCAAACCTATGCACATATTCATTGTAGTATGGGCCAATACTACTAGAAGTTTAAACCCACATTCAATGTATTTTCCCTCATGTATTTTCTCAATTTCTTCCTTAGCATTCCCCTGTCTGCATAGTTAGGTAATATCCGTGAAATTCACAATGTTCCTAGATTAACAACCATAACCAGCATGCAACTATGGTAGAAACAGTGGAAGAGAGGCGCTGTTGACATACAGCGATCATATACGATGAGTAGACAGACTCTTAGGTGGGGTGGGAACAACTTGAAAAAACTACAATTGTCAAAGTTTCTTTGGAGAGACTTAGCTTGGGAGTTTTACAACATAATAAAATCTAAAAGATTATTAGAAAAGTAAAATGATGCAATCAATGGCAAATTACCATACTTCCATCCCTCTTGATAGTGATAGCTAAGTGATTGTGTCAATCGGGACATAGACCAACCACAAACATAAAACAAATGGCATCCCTGATGCAAACACTTGTACCAAAACATTGACCATTACAAGCTTCTATTAGAGACTATATAAGACGGCAAGCAATATCCACCCTGCTATGCAGCATTGAATACTATGGCGGGTGGTGTATAGAACGTTGGATCTGAAAGTAGGGTGGATATTGGCCGCCATGTGAGACAAAATAACATAGCAACCAAATTCATGAGAACTGCATACTGTTGGAGATAGATCCTAGGGAATTGGCATAAGATAAACATGATAGCTAGAATTAGGAGATTAAAGGAATGCTTCATTCAAGTCAAAGGTCAAAATGAGAATGGAACAAGCCAGACTAAGCAAATTGCATTTATGATAAAAAGGCAAGTAACTAAAATCCCAGGTCTTATGAATCCTACAGCTTTCATTCTAAAAGAATTTGCTCCTGCATTCACTGGAAATTCCTAACTGAACGAAGGATATGTATACTATACACCAACAAAACTGAATATATGACAGCTCATGATGGGAGCTTGAATTCACGTGTGTCTTTTATAATCAATCTGATCGATGGACCCATTGTTGCACATATGTGGGCTGTTTTCCAGTAGACACCCTTAGCTCCAGATGGCTTGTTAGTATCCACTGAGTTCTACAAAAAATGAAGTGGAACATGTTATTTACATTCCGTATTATTCAATATCCCCGTTTCCTGACTGAGTTAACAAAGCAAGTGAATAGAAATACAAAGGAAGTCCTAAAATATTTTCTGCATTATTTCACATGAAAAAAACTGTCATGTTTCACTAAACACAGAACTTACAACTGCTGCAATCAGATTTGTAAGAAGATCCTCTTCAGGAAAGTCTGTCTTTCCAAATGGAATATGAACAATTCCTGTCTTATCTGCTCGATATTCTACCTTTCCTTTTTTGAATTCGGATATAGCCTGAAAGGGACAAACACCTATCCAGTTAATTGGAAGTAACAAATCAAAGTACCATGCATGCATCACCTTTACATCAGCTGCTCTCAAATTTACACTTAGATTTGCGTTAAGATTTCAGCTACATATGAATAACACATTGACCGTCTGGCTTAAAAAATGTAGCAAAGGCCAAAATAGAAGAGTTGGTATGACAATAACACTATATTCATATACGAGTTGAACACAATTTTAATACATTTTAAACTGGCTCATGTTCAACAATTTGAATATACATTCTGGAATCTGAACTGCTCATGTTAAGATGCATTAATTTACAGAGTTATGTGAAACCATATCAAAATAACATATGCTACTTAATTAATATGACATTTGAAAGGAAATTTTGTTCATACTCTGAAAATGGCAACAACTCCAAAACAGTGAATAATTTGCATTTAGGAATACCCATTTAAGGACATTTCTGTCATCCAATATGCTTGATTCTATGAGATTAAATCAACCCTAGCTTACCTTTTCTGAATCTTTTTTTCCACACCACATTTATTTGTACAAATAAGAGGTCATTTCAAATATAATTATATGATTTCCATTTGCGTTAGAGGAAATATACAGACACAGATGATTGAGAATATGAACAGCTATCTTGTAAAGATGCTGGAGTGTTTTCCAAGGGTGAAGAACAAATGGTATACTGTATATCTATTATCTGTATGTGATTATTGGTTAACTGGTAGAATATGGCTAACAGAAACTCAAAATATACAGTCAACTGGTCAAAATAATGTAGAGGATGAAAGAACAAGATGGTATGACTCAACCATGTCTCAAACAAGTTGTCACAAGCAGGACTAGCACAGCATTCTGTCACCTCTGCTGGAATAATGTCATTCATAAAGTGCTAAAAAGGAATGCAACAGCTAAAGGGAAATCAGGGGGCAACCAAGACATATCATGTCTTTTCAATCCTGTTTTTTGGCTTACACTTCAGTCATAAAAAATGCTGTTTATGCTGCCTTTTGAAGCCCTAAAAAAGTCCAAGGGAGATGATTAGGGCACTTTCATGTGAAAATTAAAACATATTAAGCTGATAAACTTATTTAAACATATCTGAAACTCCTGTCTCATGGTTTGAGCTCTTTTTCTTTCCCAGTCCCTTAAGTGTGAATTTCAGCTGGGTAAATAGCTAAGTTTGCATGTTCAAGGTCTTTAGGATACCTGCCGCTCAGATCAGTTATGAATTCAAAACTCTCATTGATGCAGGCGCACACCAGTAGATAGGCTCTAATTGCAGAAACAAAGATGCTTTTCAATTTCAAGAAAATAGAATATAAATCTTAGATCAGGAAATTTTATTATAGGTTCACCTGCTGCGATTCCTGCTGTTTATTAAATCAGTGTATTTAGATTAATCATTTCTTGGACCTTGGTTGTCTAGCATGAAGTTGGACAATAACTTTGAATTGTGGTAATATTAGATTCCATTACTTGCCTTGTACTTGAATTGCCCACAGCTTCCAAAATATAATAAAATTCAGATGACCATGGTCATTTTCTACATCTCCATTGTCAAAAACTTTTATGTTCTATTATACTTTTCCAAATTACTCATTCATGATGCAATAGCTCTTTCCCATGTGAGAATCATCAATAAGCTTTGTCCGAGCATTTGTTACTTTTGAATCATCTTTGGTCTCTTCTCGCTTGCTGACTATCCAAACTTCAAAAAATAAGTGGTGCTAGGTATAGTAGAGTAAAGCATCTTCCATTGAATGTGACTAAATTGCCACATTACCTTGCTTGTGGTCAATAGTTACATGATAATGTCAAGGTCCTCTGGCTCCCCATTACCATAAATCCATTCATGAAATTCCTTTAAACCATGGAAATTTTGGAAAATCGCCTCTTGATGTAAATTCAGAAATTTCACCTCAAACTTGAGATTCCTTGGATCTATTCTCTGTGAACTTTCAGTGTTAGAGGTGAATTTGAAATATAAATTACAGCAATTTACATTCCACTTGTGTCCAACCAAATACACAAGGCAGGCCAAGAAAATAAACACCAAACAAATGTACTTCAAGAGAATCATTTTCCAGCACTTGGGGCAAAAATCCCAACATATAACAGATCTGAAAATTACTTAATTACAACAGATTTATTACAGCCATAAATCTGCCCACTTAGCTTCTATATGTTTGTCAAGTCACTTAACAAAATCTGCTCACTGTTATGTAAAATCAGAATACATAACCAGCACTAGAAATTACTCAATCATCATGATAGCATAAGTTGAAAAACAGATCTGCAAGTACACAAAGTTTGGACAGCACAACACGCTTCATATATACATAACATGAAGTTCCAAGTAAATACAAACAGTTTTTTCCAAGTTGGTACAAGATCACTCTTCAAGCCTATCACGAGCTAGGGCTCTCCAATGCTCTCCAAACCCTAGCTAGGGCAATCACAACAGGCTAGCACAGCCAACTATTAAACCCTAGCGACCCGCTCCTCACTATGAATCACTCTCAACCAAAGCTGGTCGCTCCGCCAAAGATCCACAACAAGATAGCATACACACTGACAAGTCCACTTTGGCACCTGCACTTCCATCATACAAGAGTACAAGAGGAAACAAGACAGTCTTCCACTATCTTCTCCACCTCTAGCACTCCAAGTAGTCCTTGGGTTTCAAATGCCACAAAATCCTAGTCTTCTTCTCTCACAAGAACAAGTGCTCCCTTTGCTCCTCTAGGATTTCTCCCAAACCCTAGCACTCCTTGTCTTCTTTGGGAAAACCCTAACAATAACACCTTTCTTACATCAACACAAGAACCGTAGCACACTAGACAAGGGACAAAAGTACATTGAAGAAGACATACTAATGAACAATACAAGTTTGCTGAAGTTCACATCTCTAAGACATGATGTGAATGATCAATCTGATGAATGAAAACAAAAGAGTCTCTCCACCCATTATATGAAACAAGTGAGAGAGGCTAACAATAGCAAAGTGGACAAGGTCCACAACCAACTATCCCAAGCAACCTAATTAATCACTAGATAGGTCCACATGTGAAGCATTCCAACTCTAAGGTGACCCATGTCAAGCTCCAAGGTAAGTATCTCCATCAAGCAAGGGTCCCAAGTTGAGTGTTCCACAAGACAAGCTCCAACAGTCCTCCAAAGGCCTCCAATGCTCCAATGCTACCTCCTAAGCCATGCACTCCTCTAGGTCCACGACACCTCTGTGAACACTACTCAACCCAAGAGTCCTCAAGTCAAGCACAAGCCTCCATGTAAGCAACAAAGTGATCCCATGTTGCCTAGGGCTCAACACTCTCTTCTTAAATGCCCCAATGCTCCTCCTCCAAATAGGTTCTCGTCCAAAGTAAGCAACCATACCCTCCATGTGCACCTCATGAAGAATGTCACCATGCCACATAGGTCTCCAACCTCCTAATGAAGTATCCCACATAAGCATCAATTCAAGGTATAGAAATCCATGAGTAAGTTATACTGTTATTTCCAATGTGTATGTTCAGTAAGGTACAACCAAGGGTAGGCATCACACCATGCACTGCACATCACATGAACCAACACTAAGCATGGTGTGAACACTTTTGAAGTAACGCCAAAAGATAACATAACATCTTTACAAGGAAAATGTTTTCAGCAACACCAACCTTCTCTCTCAACAATGAGAATCTCAACTAAACCTGCCATCTACAAATTGAATTTGTTGCAGTCTCAAAATCAATTATTGACCACTCAAAAGGAACAATCATCCAAACATCATTCTCCTCCATCAAGGCATCACACTTCACTTCTTCAGAACAACCAGAAGGCATATCTCTTGTAATATGGTTAGTAGATCTCCTAGGAGGTATACTTACCCTCATCGAAGATCTGGGTGCTCTTACATGCTCCTGTGCATCCTACAATGTCTGATGAATCCATCCTGGCTTCATGTGCACTAAAGTAAATGGTAAGGGTGTATCCTTCCTTAAACTCTCCTCGCCCACACCTGGATCTGATCCTTCTCTTACCTCTAAATCAGATTCTAGAACAACAACCTCCCCACTCCCTTTATTAATAGAAGGAGATACATGTGATCTAGAGGACCACACACCATCATCAAACTTTACATCTCAAACTCTTGAATGTAGATCCTGTAAGCTTCAGATATCTCATTGTATCCAACAAAACAAGATACTATCACAGCTTCTCAAACCTCCCCTTTGTTGGGGGCTTGACCACCTATGAATCTAAAGGAACATAACCATGGACCATCACCAACCTACCAAACTCCAACATCTTTCACATCAACTTCAAAAGCCAAAATCTTTAGACACCACATCATGAATTGTTCAAGACTTCCTACAAAAATGATCACGTCTCGATATAAGACCATGGCAAGTGGATTAGAACAAAACCTCTAGGTATCTCGCCCATGGGTATCTCACCCATGCACATCAATGTTGAAGTTTTGCAACTTCGAGCAGTCATTCTCCATAAGAAAACACAAGAGACCATTATAGAAGACCCTGTAATGCACTAGAAAGAAATAGAAGACAAGAAGATCAAGTCGGCTCCATTGAAGCATTGAAGAAACACTTGTAAAAGCAACAAAAGAAATAAAGTTAAAAGACAAAAAAAATGACAAGTCAGCCCTGCTAGTAAATTAAGGTGACTTGACTAGTATAAATAAAGGCGGATTCATTTCATTATTACACATCTCATCAACTCTCCTCTTCTAGTGCACATTAGCCAGTTGCAGTTGCCAGTTGTGTCAGTTTTGTGGTGCACTATCTTGTTCTAGTGATGCACCATACTTGAGGGATCTTCCTCACACTAAGGCACAACTTTCTATGTGTTTGGAACTATTCATTTGTCTGGTGATGTATTCATGAACTTGGATTGAATTTCTTCTAGAGAAAAGTTTGTTGGGTTTTTCTCCCAAGTTTGGGTTTTCCCAGGATAAATCTTGTGTCTATTGTGCATGGCTATTTCTCCGTGATTTTGTTATTTCCGTTGTAGTTTTATTTCAATTGTAATGTTCAGTGTGTAATTAATCTATGATAACAGTAGCATTAAAATTTGTTTGAAATCATAAAGTAATAATTATCAAATCTGGAAATTAGAAAAATCAACATGATACTAGAGCAGGTTACCTTCAGAATAGTCTAATCACTGGAAGGAAGATCGTACATTGTTGTGATTTGTTGTTGCACATGAAATGTGTCGCTACATAGTTTTTTTTTCAAGCTCGTTGAGCACTTATTGCAAATTCTTTGGGACTAACTCCACCACAGATCATCTCGCCTTGCTCCAGTGTAGTTACTACACCTCTCAGATCGTGATTTGGTGAAAGTCGAAATTTCACCCCTATCTCTCTACAGTAGTTGCAATAACACTTTTGTGAAGCTCGTTGAGCATTTATTGCGCCGAGTTGGGGAGAATTTTGGCATAGAGAAACTCGCCTTGCCCTAGTGCACCTACTACACCTCTCAGATTAACAATCCGTCAAAGTTAAAATTTTAGGGTTTTCAGGCTTATTGACATTTTTCTTAACATCAAACCCTCTGATTCATATTTATGACTTCTTCTTGTTGAGATGATGTACTGTCTCAGATTAGAAGACAAGTTGGATGGTGATACAAATTTCAGAGGTACGCACTTGTATATAAGTTATATCATGAGGGTGTTTGCAGGAGATGTACACTTGGCAAAAGGACATTTGTTCAAGTAGTGACAATAGATCCAAAGGAATCATAGATCTAGTGCCCTTAGAGGAAGCTCAAGAGTTGGAGGCAGCAGTGATGATGTCTCCTACAATATATGACAACTCGAAATCAAATGGAACAGCAACAGCAAGACTCCAGGTTTTCATATCAGGGTTGATATTTTATATTGGTGCATCTTAAGTAAATGTTGAAACTAGGACAACAATATTTAGAGTTCTATTACTGCTGAGTACTTTTGCTATCATATGTTTAGTAACACTTAAGTATTGTTGGTACGATGATCATTATGTAAATGTTCATTGTCTAGTACTAATGATGCACTTATTTGCAAGATGAAATTGATCTTTTCTAGGAGATGTTCTTGGTTGTTGTCTTTGTCCCATGCAGGTTACCTTGTAAATTCCATGGCGTTTACCATGGAGATGTTCTTGTTTTGTTCCGGGCAGGTTACCATGGAGGAATAATTGGTCACAACACTAGAAAAGCATTGTTCATGCTTCTTATTCTCGTTCTTGTTCTAGGCAAGTCACAGGTGATAGCTCCGAGAAACAGCTATAGTGACAGTTGTACTTGTTCTTGTTCTTGTTCTTGTTCTAAGCAGGTCACGGGTGATAGCCCTGAGAGGGAGTTATAGTGACAATTGCAAGAGGCAATAGATTAGATGATATCTAGTTTGAGACATGGAGCAGACTATCGAGACAAGAAGTTGTATACATGACAGTATACATCCATGTACCGAAGCAGAAAGAACAAAGTTAGAACCTTTTGGAAAGATGGGTACTTTTATGGGATACAAAGTGTCTCATATGGAGATTTATTGTGAGGAGCAGAAGGCTCTGAGGGATGATAGTACAGTTCCCTCTAGTCCAGTTGTTCATCCTTTAGACTATCTAGACGAGTCAGTAGAGCCAATAGGGCCAGTGGATCTACCTAGAATGTTGCAGTGACCAAGAGGAGGCCAGCGTGGCTTTGTGACACTTTGCAAGATGCAGTGAGGCATGCAGCTCCCCGTGATACTTTCAAGGAGAGAAAATGACCTCAGAGATTCTCGAGTTATATAGCATTGATGAGCCACATCATGAGGAGGAACAGATGGCTCCAGAGATTGTATAGACTCAGAGGGATTCAAGCTTCAGAGGGAGCATGCGAACTCAGAGTGGGTCTGATCTCAGAGAGAGTCAGTTGACTCAGAGGAAGATTTGACCATTCAGAGGGAGTTCCCCCTCAGATTCAGGTGGGACAGAGACATCTTCCATAACTGACAGACAAGTGTCATGAGTTGAGGAGGCCTCTAGGAGATGTGAGATCTCATGGGAGGATACACTTGTTTCAGTAGACTTTGCTACATTGAAAGAGGAGGTAGCCTGTCAGGAGGACTAAGATATGGATTTTGTCTCAATCATAGAGGGAGTTGCCAATGAGGTAGACTAGATAGCAGGACTTACTCCAGTGATAGAGGGAGTTGGCCTCAGAGTTCGAGGTGGAGGATCTTGACTAGATGTACTATTTCTTGGGATTGGAGGTGTGACAAAGATCAGATGAGATCTTCCTCAAACAAAGGATATTGATGAGGTTCGATACGATGGACTACAAGTCCATGGCTACACATTTGGAGACAAACCTGAAGAAGTTGAGTGATTTTTCTTTAAATTCAGATTTGGTGGATCCCATGATGTAAATGCAATTGATTGGATCTTTGATGTATCTGGTTAACACCAAGCCGGATATTTGTTTTGCAGTGAGCACCTTGAGCCAGTTTATGGTAGAGTCGAGACACTACCATTGGGTTGCAGCAAAGCATGTGTTGAGGTACCTGCATGGTACAGTTGGATATGGCCTCAGATATGTCTCAGGTGGTGAAGTGAGGTTGCAAGGATATACAGATTCCGATTGGGCAGGGAGTGCAGTGGATAGATTGAGCACCTTGGGGTGTTTCTTCAAGTTGGGATCAGTTACGATTTCAGGAAAGAAGATTTTTGTAGCACTCAGTACAGCAGAGACGGTGTATATCGTAGTCGGTACCGCAAGTCGTAAAGCAGTGCAGCTTCAGAAGCTTCTTGCAACACTCTATTCGAGACATGATGCATAAGGGGGTAGTGAAGCTCCTGTACATATCCACAGATGAGCAAATTGTAGATCATCAGAGACATGATACAGAAGGGAGCAGTGAAGCTCCAGTATCCAGAGATGAACTTGGCGTGATGTAGAATGTCTCCCTCACTGAGAGGGAGTGTTGATGATTTGCAACATCAGGTGGAGATATTCACAGGGGTCTACCTGTGGCCCAGGGATAGTCTTTGAAGGACAGAAGACTCGAGGTGATGGTGTCTCTCTAGGAGGAAGCATCGGGCATCATTCTCCCAGGATTGGTGGTTTAACCAGTGCAGAATGACATATTCACTTACAGGGGTTTATCTGTAAGTGACACTCTCTCACAAGGGTGTACTTGCGGAGGTGAGTGGCCCAGGCGTAGTCTTTGGGATAGAAGACTCGAGGTGCTAGTATTCCTCCAAAGTGTGGTTGCATTGGGCATCATTCTCCCAGGATTGGTGGTTTAACCAATGGAGAACGACATATTCACTTACAGGGGTTTACCTGTAAGTGACTCACTCACAAGAGTGTACTTATGGTGGTGAGTGGCTCTAATAAGCATCGGGCAGACCTTCTCCTAGATTGGGCTATAGACCAATGGAGATAGGATACATTTATTAGAAGGGTTTACTTGTGGTAAATGGGCCCAAGCGTAGTCCTTTCTTACAAGGGTTTACCTGTGGACTCGATGTGCTTGAGGTGCTTCCACGTGTCAGATAGCATCAGACATCATTCTCCCAAGATTGGTGGTTTAACCAGCGGAGAATCGAAGATTCACTCACAAGGGTTTACCTATGGTGACATTCACTCACAAGGGTGTAGTTGTGGAGGCGAATGGTCTAGGTGTGGTCTTCTTTGAGACTCGAGGTGATAAACATAGTTGTGTGTGTTATCGCACAATCTGTACTTGCCCAAAGCAAGTGATGCAAGATTGGCGTAATGGGGGGTGACCTATCACTATCACCTTAATAGGAAACCCCTTTCTATTTAGGAGTACATCAAGATTACCCCAGGGGAGACGTCCCTAGTGACCTAAAGGGCTGATAACTAAGGCAAGGATGCAAGAAAACCCCCCTCTCACTGGTCACTCAAGTCAAAAGGTTCTTTAGGTCATTAAGGAATGAAGCAATAATAAAAATGGAGTGTACCTGCCAAGAACAAGACAACAAAGAAAATACGACAGCTTTCAAGTACAAAAAATGATGTTAGTGCTTCATAAGACCATGAACCTTCGAAAAATAAGCTAGCTGATATATAATTGCAGAAATATAATAGTTTACAACAGCAATAAGTATTTTGTAACAGCTGCAAAAAATATGCCTTGAAATTGCTTGAAAAAGACAAGAAAATGTAGATTTAACTAGGCATAATGATAATCAATTGTCACAAGCAATTTTGGCAATGTCTGGCTAGCCTTAAATATCAATTATGCAGAGAATTTGCTGCAGTTAGATGGTTGTAGCAATCGTTTGTAACAACAGCAAGTTCTAGTGCTCAGAATTGCAAGGAAACACCTTATAAACTTAGAATTTATCTAGTAGATTGTTTGGCAATTCTCACAAGCAAATTATGAATGAGTTAGGTGCAAGTTATGTAGGTGTATGCAGAAATTAGCATGAATTAGTATGGCTGTAGCAATGATTTGCAACAACAACAAGTTAGCTAATGAATTAGTCTAGTTTAGGGTTAGTACAAGCCTAAAGGAAGAAGGTTTGAGTGTTTTTTAGATCAATCATTCACTAGAGTGAGTAGACTAGTGCCTTTATGGGGTAATGGAGTCAATAGGTGATGGTTTTCACTTGGAGGTAGCAACGGCAATGATTATACTTGTCTAAGAAGAAGAGGTGGATGGAGGAGGTGTTGGCACTTCCAGGCCTCAAACATCCAAACCCTAAGGACAAATTCACTAGAGAGTAAGCAATTTTAGGCCTGTTATCGCACAGTTTGTAGGAAAGGTTTAAGTAGCTTGAAGGCAAGGCTCAAACTGGCGTAACAGGAGCTTCCCCACCCACTGCCACCTCGATGGGGAGCTCTTTCTATTCAGGGTGGCTAATCCCAAGGGAGACGTCCCTAGTAATCTGGGGTTCTGAAGAAAAAGGATCAAGGGTTTAAGGCTCAAAGGTTAAGGTAAGCTTTCCCTTCACAGATTACTGTCAAATGGATAGTCAAAGAGAAGGTATTCCACTGAGAAAGGCACCTGTTTGCGAGACAAGGCAAATGAAACTAAAATGTGCATACAGTGGTTAGTGCTTCAAAATATTAATGACTATCTTTAATACATATGAGCAATAATAAATGTAATTATTGACGAAGTCAATGATTGCAATTAAAGTTAAGACTTATAATATTACTTCCTCAATAAATACAAAGAGATATTGGCATT
>SNQJ01S0003012.1:400966-413602 GCA_010110895.2 Picea sitchensis
TTTTTTTGTTATGTTCCGTACAGTTTCTTTTGGCACGAATTTCTATGCAGATTGGTGACTGTTTGTGGAGGATTGTTGGCTTTTCTAGGCCGTATAGTCATGGCATTCTGCCCTAGATACAGTCTGGGACTGTTTGTATAGAGAAGTAACTTGCTAAAAGAAGAGACAACATGTGTTTTATGCTGATGCTATTTGCTGTTGTAAAAGTTCTGATTTTCCTACAGCTGAATAAATTACTCTTTCTCCTCAAATCTGTCCTCTTTTCCTGAGTAATTCTTCTTGGGATTTTGTTCATATTTTTCGTGCCAAATGTGTGAATTTGCCTACTGTTCATGAGTATTCTGCTGCTATATATATTTCAGATTGCTTAGTTATGTGTGTTTCAGCTCATAGTCCAATATTTGCATGCTGTCTTATTGCTAGATTGGTGTACAACTATAGGAGGCTGAAATATGTTGTTGATTAAGTGTGGGCTGATATATATTTTTAACAGTTTGGCCAAGATTAACTGCATGTCAGAATGAATCGGTTGAGAAGGTGCCTCAAAGGCTTGAATGGAATGGAATTGAGTCACAATTCCTGAATGCCCCTTTTAAAGAAGCTTTTCCATACGGTGGGAGCTAATGATCTCAGGAGAGTTGACTATAATTCCTTTAAAAGTGTATCTATGCCCCTCCTGCTGGAAACTCATGTATAACTCACGAAAATCCATGGTGATGGGGCCTAATGTCCATAACCATTCAGCACCCAAGACAATGTCACAGCCATCCATTTCAGTAGCAAACATGTGGGTATTTAGGGAATAATCACCCATTTGAAGCCTCATGTTTTCACAACGACCACCACATTTCATAGAACCTTCATTAGCAATCATGATTTGGAAATTGTTCATAGCATGGATGTAACAGTGAATTTCTTGGGCTACATAGCGATGAATGAAGTTATGAGTGGTATCACTATCAATTAAGACAATGACTTTGTGATGTTTGATCTAGCCAATCAATTTGAGGGTTTAGGGAGAAAAAATACCAATCAAGGCATGCAGGGAGATCTATGGTTCCACATCCTGCAAATCAACGAGAGGAATGTCTTCAACGAAGGGATAAAGAGCCTCCAAAGGTATAGCTTCAGCTTCATCATCAAAAATGTCCTCTAAAATGGCCATAAAGAGCTTTTGCTCGTTGCATTTATGCCCGAGGAAGTATTTCTCATCACAGTTGTAGTAAAGACCTTGAAGTTGCCACTCCAAAATTTTGGCTCAAGTTAACTTTTGGATCTTGAGAGGTGGAGAGGATAAAGGGCGATTGGTGGGGGGGGGAAATAGTGGAATGGGAAGGAGGAATAAATGGGGTCTTTTTAATTTGAGCATTAACCACCTTTTGAGATTCCCAAGCTCTTTGAGAGGCTTCCAACCAAGTAGTTGGACAAGCCATTAAGACTTGTGCACGTATCTCTTCTTTCAGACCATTGATAAAGCATTCCCTAAAAAATGTATCAAACATGCCTTTGGTTTGAATGGCCAGATGAAATTTTTGATTGTGCCAAATTGTTTAACCCTGGTCAGTTGCCCCAAATAATCAGTGTCTATTTCAAAGTGTTCATAGAGATTTGAGACAATTGTGTCCAAGCAATATAACCCTGTGGGAATTCTTATGTCATCGCCACCATTGCCAATGTTTAGGATCCAAATATAAGACACCCACGCAAAGTTTCATCAAGTCATTTGTGATGCCATGCAAGGAAAAGTAATGTTCAATCTGAGTGACCCATCATGTGGGGTCCGATCCATCAAATTTGTTGAGATCAACCTTAGGAAGTATGTGCCACATGTGTGTGATCCGATCAAGAACAAGTGAGGTGGAGTGATGCGCAGTGGGATTGGATGATTCAACCCCTTTCTTTTGGAAGATTGGTATGACCATTGATAACCCAAGGATTGTGAAGCAAGGATCTAATTTTGCATTGCCATGAGTTTGCACATCTATTCAAGTAGTGACTCCGGGTTGGCTAGCTTGTCTCTAATGGCATCAAGATTTTGCTGAGCATAGGAGTGGTTGTGGTCTATCTTGTGTTGCAACTCATCACACAAATTTTACGGAGAGGAGACTTTGGTGGATAGCTCTATGCCTCGAGTGGTAGACATACAGATGTCGGTCCACAAGAAAAAAAGGTTACAAGAGAGTGGTACCAATGTGATCAACAGCACATCCTAGGTCTGTTGAGATAAATGTCTGGTAGTGGTGCAAGCGGGTCCACCAAAAAGATTTACTAGAGAGTGGTACCACAACAATCAACTTGGCACAAGGATTTTGCTGAGATAGGTCTCAAATAAGCATGCAGGTAGGACCTAGACTTTTTTTTCCTGCTGCTCTTGGAAGAGTTGTACTCCCACCTGAATATTACTGCGCTAGCAAAATTCTCAATACTCAATTTATGTAGGAACTTTGTGGAATATTGGCAGAGGTTAGGAATTCTAGGGTCCTGAGGGCAAGGGAGTTCTAGATGCTACAGCTCTTTGATATACATGGAAGGTCCAATAGTAGTACTCGGCCCAATCTCTCAAAGCGTCAATTGAGGAGGCTCGACCATACCCTTAGACGTACTTCCCGATTACCCAATTATTGGAGAGCAATCTTCTCGAGTGTTGTTCTCAGTGCACTATAGCAATAAGACGGTCGATCAATGGATCTAAAGTTGATTTCGGGTAACATAGGGGGTTTCCAATATACCCAACGGTACGTGGAAGTGAAATTTTGTATACAAGTGTTGTTTGATGCGATACTACTTGAAGAGGTACCAACAGGGGTTACAAAGGTGTCCAACCATGCGAAACAGGTTGAATTTCTTGCGTGTTTTCCTCCCCTACAGTATATTTACCCACTTAACAATAGATCATTGTGTTATTTATAGACGCCAGAATATGTCTCTAGCCTAAAACAAAAATTCTCTAAAAATCTCAACTCAGGAAAGTGCTCTAATACCACTTGTGGTGTTCTTTATTAGCAAAATAGGAGATTCGTAGCAAAAATAATAGAATATACCAAGATTTAGAAAAAAAATGACAGATTATAACAGCAATAGGCAACTGTATAAGAACCAGAATACCATGAATAGCAATACCTTTATTGATGAAAGCAGTGTTCACTTGCCTCATTGAAGGAGCAACCTCCAAATGAGTAGAACTCCAATTACAATATGCTTCACAAAGCATCCCATTACCTTGCTTCTACTTCATCATATAATTTCTATCTAACCTCTTAGGAACATTCTAGTGAAGGAACTTTCTAGTAGGTGAAACTTTCTAGTAAGCCTTCTTACAATTACTGCTTTCACACTCAATCTACTACATGGGCCTCACACTCTATCTACTACATGGGCCTTATTTAATAGAGATGGCCTCAATACATAGCAACATATTACCTCTTGGTTATGAGGCTAAACTGACTCATCTAGCATGAGTGATAGCATGCTCCCTTACCGAACTCAGTGAGTTATTCCAGAGTTCCTGAGTTTACAATTAAGATTAGAATAGGTTAGTTGTCTTGAGAAGTATGTGGATGATTCCACAACCGGACATGCTTGGTTAAGTATGCTTGTTAACAACTCAAGGGAAGTTAACTGATTTTTTATTTTGAATGGTTCTTAGTTACCAAAAAAAATACATAGCAACATATTTATCTACTTAAGGGGGTTAGGGTAGGACCTGTTATCACAGGATTTGTACTTATGCAAAGCCCAACACAAGACCCCAAATTTTGCGTAACTATGGAAGATCCTACCACTGTCACCTTAGTAAGAACTTCCCTCATTTTAGTGATGGAAGAGGTCCACCACAAGGGAAGCTTCCATGGTGACCTCAAGGGATCAAAGTAGCAAGTATAGTAGCCAAGCCTACCGCCCCCTCTCTTGATCACCGAAAGATTGGTCTAGGTCAAGGTAGTAGAAGAGGTATGAAATTGTTTGAGTACCTGCCCAGAACAAGAACACTTAACAACATATATATGATTATTTCCAAGTTCAAACATGCAATTAATACCTCTTTAAGACACTAGAAAGGATAATTTTCAATGGCTGTTATAAATTGGCAGCAGTAAACAATGATATAACAGCAGTAAATGATTTATAACA
Organism: Picea sitchensis; assembly: GCA_010110895.2. Taxonomy (NCBI): domain Eukaryota; kingdom Viridiplantae; phylum Streptophyta; class Pinopsida; order Pinales; family Pinaceae; genus Picea; species Picea sitchensis. The sequence goes on from SNQJ01S0003012.1 coordinate 405,095, forward strand.
GCAGCAACAATTATTGCTCAAAAATGCAACAATTGACCATGAAAAATTAGCATACATCCACTAGAACACTATCCAATTGTTAGATGCAATTTCTGAATAAATTAGGCCACATTTACAAGAGTGTATGCAGCAAAGTAGAGTGTTATCAGATGGCTGTAACAAACTTTGTAACAGCAGCAAATTATCCAATGAGTTTGTCAATGTTAGTGTTAGTTACGTTAGTAGGATGCTTGAGAGAGTTGAGAGAATGAGTTTGTCAAACAATTCACCATGAGAATGCTTTACAACCAGTGCCTTTCAAGGGTTGTGGAGTCTTATAACAGCAAATGCAACTAAGCTTGAAACTTGATCTAGTGGCAACCAAGACGTAGAATTCAAACCCTAAAGTGCAAGCACATTTGGGCCTTAGGCTTTGAATCTTGAGGAGAAGGATTTCTAAGGTGCAAGCACATTTGGGCCCTAGAAATTGTTCCTCCCTTCTTGTAGCTTCAACTAGGTCAAAATCAAAAGTCTAGGGCTAAAATCCTAAAGTGCTAGGCACATTTGGGCCCTAGAAATCGTTCCTCCCTTCTTGTAGCTTCAACTAGGTCAAAATCAAAAGTCTAGGGCTAAAATCCTAAAGTGCTAGCTCTTTAGGGCTTTAGGGTTCTAACCCTGGCAAGGATCCTTTCACAAACTTTAGACAAAAATCACCTTTTGAGAGGAAGAAGCACGTATGTTCCTCTCTTAGGGTTTCACCAAGCAAGACGTCTAGCATAAGATAGCAAATTTACCATGAAACATTAATAGCATAAGAATAAATTGCATAAAATTCACTTACTTCATGTAAGAAACCAAAAGATAAAACCCTAATTGCAGAAATTTCCATCCAAAATCAGCAAAACCCATCCACAATTGATCCTCCAAGCATAGCGCACGAGTAGAAAAGAGCTAGTAACCCTTAGAGGGAGAAAATTTCAGAAGTCCTCTCACAAAGGTGAGAAGTTGTGATGATTAAATGAAATGTGAGAGTGCCCTTTTTTATACTAGGCCACCCTAATACAATTTGTCCACATAGTTTGTCAACTACAAAATAGAAAAGGGGTTGACCACTTAATTTGCCTCTAACATAATGCCAAAATACAAAAATACATCTCAAAACCCTAAAAAAGGGTGACATCATGCTCTAGAAGGGTGACGTCAAGCTAGGAGAAGGTGTTGTCATGCCTCCAAAGGCAAATGTTGGGACTCCAAAGGGCAAGTGGCATCCTTCGAGGGTGAAAGAGTGTGAAGTGAGGTGTCTCCTCACTCAAAGCCATGCCAATCATCCTCGGTACCCATCAATCCATCAAAACCCTAGCCAAGAAGATGACATCAAGGGATAGAAGGTGACGTCAAGGGCCTTCAAAGCCACGTCCAAAGCTGAGAGGATTGCAATCACGTCTCCAAGTGATGTCAAAACACCTGTTACTACAAGGTCCTCCATCCTCTGTGCACAAAATCCCTGGGGTACTTTGCCCAGCCTATGGGGCTTCCAGCCCATATGTGTGGCATAATGACCAGAATTGCTCAAACCAAAAGCCAATTTGGCCATCATCCAAGGTCCTAAGAAAGTGAGAGCCACTGTCTGAGGGTGGTGAGTCACTGGATGACCCACTGCTCTCCATCACACGTGCCAAAGTCCTGCAATAAAGCCATCAAGAACCATGTCAGGGACATCCAAAACAAGCCAAAGTATAAAACATGGTTAGCCAAAGTTCATAAGAAACATTAGTCCTTAAAACATACAAAGTAAGTTGCAACTTAAGATATAAGCCATGTAAGATAATTCACCTCAGTATCCCCTTCAAGCATCACACTAGCCTAGGACCCCATGTGAGTTACCAAGTTTAAGTATGGGAGGGCCTTCATCCATCCCTATTAGGCGTGCCACCTAGACATGAAATAAAATAACCCAGGTAGAGGGATAGGTCCTGAGAGTGACAAGGGAGAGTAAAAGCCAACCAAGAGTAAGTGTGAAAGTGATATGGTTTAGGGCTTACTTCATGGCTTATGGTGTTAATCCATCTCTATGGGCGCCTTTGTGGAGGATGCACTTGCTCTTGAGTTACCCAATATTTGTGTGCCGCCTTTTTCCAAACCCCTTTATTACCCATCTTTCCAATCCTTGCTTCTGATATTATATTTACTAGTCCCCTTTAAAAGGTTTCAAGCTTTAGCATCACTTTTTGGGACCAAGGCGAGCACTGAATGCGTAGAGCTCAAGTTAGGCCGGATTTTGGTGGTCCTGCTTTGCTATGTTCACTTTCTTTTCTAGCATAATTTTATTATTCTTTTATAGCAGCTGCGAAACAACCTCTGGGCCTTCAGCCCCTCTTCTCATGAGAGAATGGACCATAGTCGAAGTTTAGTATAATATGAGAGGATTCAAGGTGGAAAGTGTCAAGTATGATCGGGAACGGAATGTTTACCCTTGGGAAGGCCCCCCAATATTACCCCTTTTTCCTGGACGGTGACAACACGGGACTAGGGCATAGAAGTTGACGACCAAGGTGAAACAAGGCAATTGACACACTTTCCCAAACCAGTGATCCATTATCCAACTTCAACCAAAGATCCTCATACAGGTCCAACAAATTAAGCACAACAATTTGCATGAAAGGACTAACATACCTCATGATGACAATAGCTTACCATCTCCCATACTTTGAGTTGCTTGAATGTGATGAGCTTTGGTTGATTTGTGTTGGAAGGAAAATGAGGGGTGTTGTTGGGTTTCCATATGTGGACATGTTGATCATCATCATCATGGTGTAGATCATGTTCTTCACTGTGGGCCTCGAGACATGATCTCCTCCAGTTACCCCTAGGCATGAGGGGTAACAAGACTCTAACACCCATCCACTACCATTGTCAACACTAGCAAGATTCCATAGTTAGCAACTTTAGCTTCACAATCTCCATTATTGCATGGAGGGTCATGTAGCTCGTGATGGTGCACATCCTAGTGTTTTGTGACCACTTCCACCTACTCATACTGTTAGAAAAGATAAGTTTATTAATGTCCAACAAATGACCAAAGTAGGTTAACAGGATTATTTAGTACATAACAGGAAAAGAAATTAGAAGTTGTTCATAGCAAGAAGAAATCTTAGAAGATAGTAGAATTATTTGTCTTTTTCAGTTTAGAATCTAGATTCTAGAACCTAGAATTAGTTGTCTTTATTATAGCCTATTTTGTAAACATTATATGAAAGTTTAAATTTGAAGTTTGAACAATTCACTGCATATTACAACTTTGGTCATCATGCCCTTTTTCATTCCATGGTTGATATTATTTGTTAGTTTGTTGATGACAAATCTTATCTGTTGAAACTTGAAGGTTGATGATTGATGCTATGGTTGATCATTTGATGGCAATGTTTATAAGTTATAACTACTAGATGGTTGGTGTTATATTTGTACTAAATGGTTGATGCTTTTATGATCATAATTAATCTACTAGTTAAATCTATGTTTTCATATTTTCTACAACTAATTCGACATTTTGCATGTTTTTTTTAAATATGAATTAGAATATATTAAAATATATATCATATGAAAAACATGTTAAGACACTTCGGCCCAAAGTCTTTTGAAAATTGGTGCCCAAAAATTTTGTGGTGGAGCCAAGAGGATAACAAGGAAATTTCTCCTCTGAATGTTGGATGTTTGGGACCTAACATTTTTTTTGTTGGCTTCAATCTTCTCATCCTACAAAACACAATCTCGGAGATGAATTTCCCTTGGTTCTTCCTCCACTAGATTTTGTTCGCAAGCCACAAAGCATTCACAAAGGATTTAATCTCGGCCAAGATGTCATACACACCAAGCTTTGGATGGTGAACGTTTATGGGGCCAATAGCAAAATTGCATGTATAAGTGCAAGGTTTCACGGCTTGCATGTGAGGAAATCTGGTGGTCTCTGACTCTATTATGAGAATGTTCGTGCCCAAAACAACATCGAGCTTGTCGCAAATCTTCTACTAAATGTCAAGGTGGTTGTGCATTGCCCCGCTTCCTGAATGCTTTGTAATGCCATCCCAAAAATCAGAATCAATCGCCCTCGTTCCAAACAATTCCATTGCCTTCAACTTTGTGCTCCTTGAGAAAATGGCAACGAGTACTCAAAGACATCCAACCCTACTTTGTGAGCAAACACAAGGCCCTTGCTCAAACCACCCAAATTCACCCCAAATATTTTCACCCTCAAAAAAGTTTCTACGACAAGCCCATGGTCAACTTCCTCCTCACGTGGGCCTCTTTTATCATTTCCAAGGTCTTTTGTTTGAATCAAGCACCAACAGTGATCACCATAACAGTGCTGAGATCAAGCCCAGCCCAAGAACCACCAAAGGATTTACATGCCTCAAGCGATTTTGCTAGTTGTGTTCATGCTGCAACAGATGTCACACACAAACTAACCACTTCCCACATACATTAAACCTCTACAAAGGCGCAGATAATGAACTCCATGGCATACCCTGATACCATGTTAAAAATCCAAACAACCAAGAAACTTGTAGAAATAAATGCCAATATTAGCCCAATAAATAAATGCACAGCAGATTAACAACCAAATCAATGGACACCACGATTAAAATTGAGAAAACACCTTAAAGGGGTGAAAAATCCACTTTCAAATTGTCATAGCATTCCAGTGTGTAATAAATATTGCAAAGGACTATTTTTATGATGTGAGACAGATTGTTTCAGTCCTCATTCAGAAAGGATACGAAGAGACATCGTAACTGTAACTCCCTCACGTCAACCTCACATGTCCACTTGTCCTCGTGACTAGTAGGTGTTATGTTTTACACATTCTAGATATTGTTGCCAAGAAAAGATTTTGATTGTTGTCATATTTCTTGAGGTACTAAGTCATGGAATCCTCGTATCAATATGTGAAAAGAAATATGAACAATACTACAATCAACTTTTCATGTTCATCCACTTATATGTGAGACTTGGATGATGTTCATCTAATTGATTTTGGAAATCTCTTTCCAACACAGCTAGTGGACATTCGTAAGTCCTTATGGAGTGTCATAAGTAGAACATGGGCCCATATTATGATTGTGAGACCAAGAATCTACCAATATTTGTTACTCTTTTTATGCCATTTGCTCTTTATCTTTCCAGTCTACTAGCAAAAGTAAGGTCTTTTCATTGATAGTTTTGTGGTCCAGCCTGAAGAAAACTGAGGTCCTATGAGGCTGCCAACTAATGTTGGGTATATGTTATATTCTTTGCATGTGTGTGTGTGGGCGCGTTAGATTCGACAATTGCGTTTGATGATCCCTCTAATAGTGCACTTTGTGTCATGTGTGTTGGGCGCTTCCTGGGGGGGGCTAGGTATGGCCCCCCCTGGTTACGCGCAGCGTTTGGCACCGGGCGGTAACCCGAAGCCGACAAGATTTGGGGCAACGCCCCGAAAATTTTTTTGGGGCGGTTTTTGCTATTTTTAGCGGTTTTCTAAATTAATCTTGGATTAAGGGATTAGGGTTTTGGTATCTACGGAATACCTAAAAACATTGTATATATTGTATGGTATAATGAATATAATGAATATAAGAGAGGTTTTCCCCGGTTGAGGGTTTCCGGTATAAATCCCTGTGTACTATGTGTATGAGCCATTGATTAAATTTTGTTTTGCTTAAGAATATATATGCATTGCTTTACTTCACAGGTTTAAAACTTACAACTAAGGTCTGTCTTTGACCTTGAGATTGGCTCTAAGTTTCAATCTTCAAAAACTGTCCTTTGTTGCTTTAGGACAGCAAACAGTTTAGTAACTTTTTGCCCATAGTTTTTGTAGGTTAAGTGTTGAGGTGCCCTTGCAAGTGTTTTCGTACCGGTGGTTAGCACATGCAATAAATCTCAAAACAAGTAACACTTCCTCTAGATCTTAACAACACAAGTAAGTTGATCTACACTATACGCATGCATGAAATGAACACAGGTATTTTTGGTCAACATGACCCTGGATAAACCCCCCCGAGGAAAACCACTTTGGAATGGAAGTATATATAAGTGGTGTCTAAAGCATGGGATACAACAAGAAATACAATATGATGGAACCTGTATACAAAGCAAGCTCCTCTCGAGACTTGCCAAAGGAACCAGGAAGAAATGTGCCCAAGACTAGTGCGCCTCTTCCTCTTGTTGCCAAATCCACTGAAGTGAAGTGCCCTTGACCCTGGATGCTCTAAAAAAGAATCCCTTGCACACAAATGTGCTCTTGTGTGCTACCTCTCCACTGAAACAAACAGATCTGACTTCCTAGCTCCTCCCTGCTAGGTGTGTGCCCTCCTCCTATAGTGTGCCCTCCTCCAAGCAAGTGTGATCACCACTAAATAATAGGGTCTCTAGCTCCCATAGCTCCTCCATGAATAGAAGCGCCCAAGTTGCCCTCTTCCAATGCCTCCAACCTCATGCTCATGCTCCTCCTCAAGCTCTCCAAGTGAACATATGAGTGAATGAGCCTCCTTAGGCCTCTTGCGCCCTCTTTGAGCAAATCATAAGGAAACCTAAAAGTGAATGGGTAGAATCATCCCAAGCCATTCCTAATCAATGGTTGAGATCATCCCACAATAATCTCAACTCAAAACCCACTTTGGGTTAAGTTCCCTTAGTTTACTTTATGTCCCTCAATTCACCCACAAAGTGAATTAATAGTCACTTTAGGCTAAAATGACCAAATTTCACTTTTCACTTAAATGTCCCAAGTCAAAGTGAAATTAGACATAAAGTACGAAGTACAAGAGTACCAACATCTCCCTCTTGTGGTTAGAGGCTCCAAACCACAAGGGAACCACTACCCGATGTACACCAAAACTCAACACAGCCCTCAGAAATCATTTTGAAATCATACATTACTTGTGATATAGTTTTCAAAAGGTGGGCACTGATGAATGATCGTGTATCAATTATTAAAAAGATGAACAGGTCTTGTTATAGTTTGGCTTTTGAGAGTTCTTTTGAAATTTTCATTAGCTTCACTACATGCCACCAAACAATTCATATCAGCGGTCTAATTTGATTCCAGTTAACCTGCAGAACCATATTATAATATCATATGCAGTTTCAAAAATCTAAAAACTAAACATGAGTTTAACCATACCAGCAGCAAAAAAATTTGAGAAGTTTTTCACATATCAAGTAGCTTCATTACTTGGTACTGATAAATTCATATCCAAGATTAAACTTAGCTCTTCCTAACCTGCAGAGCCATATTACCTACAGTTTCACACTTTCAAATAAAAACACTAAAATTAAATAATGGGCATAAGAAATCAGCAGTCACTGCAGTAAAAAGTTTATACAGATGTTCAAATGAGCCCTAAAACTCTCGCACGATGCATCTGTATAAATGTTTTATCAGTAAAAAATAAAATACAGTCTAATAACTGACATAAACTGAAATCAAGATTTTAGAATGCAATATTAAATCCAGTTGAGCAAATGCTGCAAAAGTTCTATGCCATCATCAATCAACAATGCAGTCCAGACTCCAGTTTCCCTATTTACTAATCAATAGATATCTCAAAAGGGATGCATTTAGTAGTTAATCGACCTGAAATTACTAGTAAGAGTACTAGTAAGAGGACTAATACACAGCCAATTATTTATATACCATAATATGTCAGCTTTCGTAGTCACCCCTCAGGCGCTGCTAAACTGAACAAAAGCTTATCTATGTGGTAAATATTAACATAATTTAGGTCTACATCTATTGTCTAAATTTTTCCTTTTTTGGCTTTTTAAGTTTAAATTTAATGTGGTGCATCTACCTACAAGAAAACTGTAAATGTTAACATCATTTCTAAGGAAGAAAAGAACAGAATGAGGTTATACCCTTGCTCAGAGGATCATGCAGGCGACTACTAACTGAGCTTTTATGCGCATATTCATAGACAAGGAAGAGCTCATCCTCACTTGCTGCATAGCCAATTAGCTCTACCTTGTGACATAAAGTATCTATGAATCAATAATGATAACTCAATGGTATACCTGAATGAGAAATGAATTCAACTATCTCCATCGGAAAAGACACGGGGATGAATTACCAAATTTGTGTGATGAACTCTGCAGAGGACTTTCATCTCTACCAGGAATTCTTTAGTTTTGGTAGCTGTCATCCTCTTGATTGCAACTTCCTGTTTGCATATGCAAGAACATTCACAGATTAATTACAAGCATACAAGAATCATGGCTATTCCACTTCCAGCAATGTTCTCAGAAAATTCATCAGCATATATTCCATAAAAAGATACACATCATAATAAATGGAATCACCTGATCCCGCAATATACCATAATAAACCAAACCAAATGCTCCATGTCCTAGTACATTTGAATCATTAAAACTTTCAGTAGAAGCTAGAATTTCTTCATATGTAAATACTATTGGCTTTTCCAGGTCAAACACTCCAGCCATCACATCTGCATTGGAAACAATATGCAATAATGATAAACTTTAAGATGAAGT
>SNQJ01S0003012.1:420958-432555 GCA_010110895.2 Picea sitchensis
CATATGAATTTGGGAGGCCAACCTATGGACCCAAATACCATTGCTTATCGTTTGGATTGTTACTCTAACCCATACTCGCTATAGAATCATTCAAGGAAAACAGTGTATCATGTTATAATTAGGCTATAATAAGATCTTTAACTCCTTTATAGCCAACAATACCCATGTCATGTGTTGTGATTGGATTTACCTTTGCTAGATTAGTTACTTGTTGTTGAAAAAAGGGGTGTAATCTTCACTTTCGGCCACAATTGACCATATATTGTATCATTATTATATTTGTAGGCTTGGCTAAGGCTAACCTTGTATGCATACGCTCAAAGACCCTATTGGGGAAAGCTTCCACCCTTGAGTTGTGTATAAATATCCAACTCTCATTTGCACTTTATCATCTCACATAATTCATTCATTCTTAAAAAAGTTATTTGCCTAGGAGTATCATCGAGTGTTGCACTCTCTCTTGTGCTTGGGTTCTTTCTCTCTCTAGGGTTGTGCTCTTATTGGCCAATTTCTCTTTAAGTGTTGCATTGCCCTAGTGATGACTTGTTTTTCTCTTATCGCAAAATTAGGGTTTTTGTTGGTTCCATTCAATTCTCATTTGTGAATCCTCAACATGGTATTAGTGCAGGTATGAATTTGACCTACTCAATTCAACAACCGATCCAAAGATTTTCGACAAGTGGCATCACTCAAGGCTTCTTTGCAATTGTGGAACTAGGGTTTTTTGGATCATCTCTACATCTAGGGTTTAAACCCTCCTTCAAGGCTAGTGCACTCTTCGTTCCTTTGTTCTATAGGAAGAAGTAGCACACTGCAGTTTTTTTCAAAAGAAGATGGTATTTCTCTTTCTCTCTTGGGTTTATCAAGGAGAACTTCTAAAGAATTCATTTTTTCTTCATACAAAAGCTTCTTCTTTGCAATGTTGTTGCATCTAATGGAATCAAAGTGGGTGTTCACCCAATTAAATGGAGCTAATTATAATAATTGTCCAAATCAAATCATTGCCCTTCTTTAGGGATAGGTTTTGTGGCATACTTGGAGAAACACCTTTCTCCTACCACCAATGTCAACTATGACCTCACAAGTTTGAAGAGGATGAACATCTTAGGCTAATCACCCCATATGTCGAACTAGATCATATTCATCACACCAAGGACAACAAAAGTGCGAAGAAAAATCTGCAATACCTTAAAGACACTCATTAGAACAATGAATACCTTTAAGGTAAAGAGACTCGAAACTAAACTTTCTCATCTCAAAATGGGTGGCTTTCATAGTGTTGAGGACTATATTGTGAGGTTTAAGAACTGGAAGGCTGACAGTAGGAGGAAAGGCAGAATCAAATTTAAAATATTAAGTATTTTTTTGAACAATCTCTCTCCAACACTCAAATCCTTTGCCATTGTATTTTATAGTATTCCTCTATTTATGAAGGAATGCAAGATCCCCTCCCTTGACAAGATTTTCTCTAATCTTATCCAACATCAAATCACATTGAGGAACATGGCAGAATTCCCTCCCCCCGACAAGATCAAGCTCATTCAAAAGTTATCTCTACACCTTCTAAGCATAAGTTTGAAAAGTTCAAGCGGAAAAACTCAAAGAAAAAGAAACGTATATGATATGTTACAGGATCCATTAGGCTCGGGGGTTGGATCTGAGGATCCCTGGATCAGATCCGAAATCACCCGAGACTCGTACAGATGGCAATGCCAAACATCAAAGTCAGTGCCGTGATAATAAATGATTACAAAATTGCATCAACCTGTGCAGACAAGACAATGGATTTTCTCGGTTTACGATTGTTGGCGCCTTGTTTGGTTTCGAGTTCGATTTCATTTTGTTGAGCACCTCTGAGGCAGGAAGGAAAAAACTAGGGGCAATAGCATAGGGAAAAGGCGGATCTCCAAAAGAAGGGACTGCGATTGATTGTCGAATATATTTATAAGGCCCTTCACTTCACGTTGCTCAGTCGGGTCAATTCGCTCCCCACCCTTTGGCTTTGCTCAGTGGGTCAGACTCCAAACACTACCCCTCCCATCTCCTGTGTTTGTGCTCAGTGAAGAAATGGATTACTCGGCCAACAAGGGTCTTTCCAACACTTGACGGTTATTATATGCCTTTAAATATATTAAAGGTAAAGTTAACTTAATTAATGTTTAACTTCAGAGCCTATTAAAGGTAAAGTTAATATGTTAAAACATATTAAATATAGCTCACTTTCCCTTTTATATTAAATATATAATATTAAATATAATAGTAGATATAGTTAACTTTACCTTTTATATATTTAATATAGTTTTTTTTTGTAAATAAAAATATTGCATTACCTTACGCTATCAAAAAAGAAGCGATACATGTCTGAGAATACATCAAGACTTGCCACCTGTTATGCCACATGTATGGAAACCAGAACAGGTGGTCGGCATTGTTCAAGGACCATAAAGAGACACATGTCTGAAGAAACCTCGGGACTCGCCACTTGTTCTGCCACATGCATGGAAACCAGAATAGGTGATCAACATTGTTCAAGGACCAGCGAGTGAACCAGAGTCTAATTGCAACAAAAAACATTATGGCTAAAACAAGAAAAATTAACAGTAAGGAGACTAGACGTGAGGCGAACTCGGGCGTCCATCTTGGCGAACTGTGAAGGCGTATGGATGATAGCATGTCGGGCAACGCCTCTTCGCAGGCTCGCTTGACAGGGAGGCGAACAGAATGTCCAGGCGCTCGCTGAGGATGTTCTGGTTGTGCAGTTGCTCGGCTAAGTCTCTTCTCATCTCGAAAATCAAGACCAAATGATCCTTCGTGACCCTGCAAGAGCTAGGTAGGTCATGGTTGCCCAGAGTCGGTTGAACTTGCGCTCATGTGTGAGTCTCCCTATAGGCTTCCTCCTCGCTCCAGCATTCGCCCCACTTTATCCCTGGGTCTTTGTCATCAAGGTCGACAAAATTCTTGCAGTTATCCGGCATTGGAGGAGGGAATTCCTCTTCTACCATACATCTTGTCATGGCCGGCTCGGGGGAATTCAAAGGGATGTCGGTGCCTGTTTGTGTCATCTACTCCATGGTAGTCTCCTGCAAGTTAGGAGGAATCTCCTTCCAGTTAGCAGGAATCTCCTCCTCCATGATGCATCCTCCATAGATAAGCTCTGGGTTAGACGAGTGAAACTCAGCTTGAGCATCCTCGCACCAATTTTGACCAGAGTGGGGTGACCGGGCGAAGCTACTTCCTGAAATGGGAGAGAGAGAGGTCGGACTTGTCCGTCGATGCCTGCCTATTTGACTGTAGTAAGTCGGCCCACGCTTGGATTTGCCTCTCTCTCAAGGCATGGCGAAGTTGATCTTGTGGGGGGAAGAATTAACAGAGGAGAGACCAGAAATGTTGATAGTAGACAGAAGGAAAATTACAGAGGCTCGGAGTGCTCGGAGCATAACAACCAAGGGAGAATGAAAAACTAAGGACAAACTTTGGAGATAAGAGCCACAGCGAGGATTTACCTGTGTGATGATGAGGGAGGTGATGGCTTGGGGAGCCATGAATGCTAGGGTGATGCAGCCTCGTTGCATCGTACCAGTACCAGAAGGCCAAGAATGAAACACCATTAAATCTGTCGAACTGTCCCAGCGCACTAAGCTCTGGCTGGAGTGAATGCTATGCATTTTGAATGGACGGAGGAGGAGGCTGGCGGCGAATGGCTTTAACTGCCCTCATCGTCGACACACCATATGACATGCACTCTCCAGGTGTCACCCCATCCGAGGGATATATTTAATATAGTTAACTTCAAAGCATACTTCAAATATATTACCTTTACCTTTTATATATTATTTTTATAAGTATTATAAATATTACATATTCTATATATATAATTGTATATATATTATTTTTATATGAATTTTATTTTTAGAAATTATAAAAATATTTTTATGTTGTTTGTACTTGGTGTTTCCTTGCCATATCCAGATCCTGTCTTTTCAAAAAGCTGACGTATCCTATCCTGATCTGGATCCTGGTAACTTAGCTTATATGCAATTTTCATCATAAAGAAGGGTGCACCTTCAAATATTGCATTTCTTGTCTTCGAACAAGCTGTGATAAGCGGCTTCTTGACAATCCTATTGAATCCTCTCACAATGCATATTTGATTATGCACTCCACCTATTATTCTAGATAATCTCTCTCTAGTGCTCAAATGCTTTCCCATTATTTTTTATAGTATTCCTCTATTTATGAAGGATTATAAGACCCCCTAACTTGAAGAGTTTTTCTCTAATCTTATCCAACATCAAAGTCAAATTGACGAATATGGAAGAATTACCTCCCCTCCCTACAAGGTCAAGCTCATTCAAAAGCTATCTCTACACCTTCTAGGCATGAGTTCAAAAAGTTTAAGGGGGAAAACTCAAAGAAGAAGAAACTCATATGCAATTCCTATCATAAAAAAGGGCACACCTTCAAATCTTGCATTTCTCGTCTTCAAAAGATTGAAAAGTTTGCAAAACACACAGGCTGTGATAAGGTGCTTCTTGATAATACTATTGGATCCTCTCATGGTGCATATTTGGTTGTGCACTCCAGTATTAATCATCCTCCTCTTCACAGAAATGGATTGTTAATTCTAGAACTACCAAGCATCAACACATCCTCTCCAATTATTGACAATAGCACAATGAAGAGAAAGTGGTCATCGATGATAACTCATCCTTACCAATTTCAGGATGCGGTGGTGTCGTCATCAACAACACCAAGTTTGGAGATGCCCTTCATGTTCCAAGAGTTGTAACGGATCTTCTTTCTATTTACCGCATCTTCTTTCTATTTACTGCATCACACACACCAACAAAAAGGTGGAACTTTGGCTAGATCAATGGGTTGTAAAGGAAATGAATGATGGTTTTAAAGTAGTTGCCTCGGGATATTGTGATGAATTCGATCATATGTACAAGCTAGGGAAGAGTCCTTCCTTAAAACAAAAAGGATTTGTTGCTATGGTAGCCACTGCCAAAGATACCAGCATGTTATAGCATCAACATTTGGGACATGCAAACTTTGGGTCTTTAGGACATATGATTTGTCTACACATGGTTGATGATCTTCCACAAATTGGACCATCTAGTGGTGTATGTGAAGGGTTTGCATTGGGGAAACACCATCAAGAGTCTTTTCCTAAGGACAAAGCACAACAAGCTTCTCAGCCTCTTGAGTTGGCTCATACTAATATTTGTGAGCCAATGACCACTCGTTCTCTTAGGGGAGCTAAGTACTTCCTCACCTTCATTGATGGTTTTTTCTACTTCCTTTGGAAATGCACCATTCAATCCAAGGATGAAGCCTTTGAGAAATTCAAAGATTCATATCATTAGTGGAAAATCAAAGCAATAAAAGGAATAAGTGTATTAAAACTAATGGTCGAGGAGAATATACTAGCAATGATTTGAAAACATTTCTCATTTCTCACGGCATTTCTTGGCAAAGCATTGTTCCCTACACTCCACAGCAAAATGGAGTAGCTAAACGCAAAAATAGAGCTATTAGCATGCTTCACTCCAAGCAAATGGAGATTAAATTATGGAGAGGAGCAGTTTTCTATGTAGCCCACATCATCAATCGAACACCTACTTGTGTTGTTGAAGGTATAACTCCATATAAGAAATGGTATGGAAACAAATTGTCAGTTTCACATTTCGAAAGTTTTGGATCAAGTGCATAATGAAAAGGTTAACAAATTGGAACTTAAAAATCACTACTACATTCTGGTGGGCTATAGCAAAGTTTCCAAGGTATATCATCCATATGATCCTTCAACTCACAAGGTGATTTAACATAGAGATGCTATCTTTGATGAAGTTCCTACTCATGGTCCAACAAGATCTTTTTTCCTACTTACAAATGATTCTCCTATAGATGATTTTCAACATGCTTTAGAGGATCTTTCTCCCTCGATTATGATGTCGGTCCTCCTTTTAACTCTATGAGTGTTTCCTCAAGGAATCTTCCATATGGATTCCTTTATATCATCCTATTTATTTTGGATATTCGTTAAATAAACCAAATTGATTCATTACAAAGAGAAAAAGAGATTCAATATTATTCAATATCTATAAATGTGAAGACATATTGGTAACTCTTGAGAGAGACATAGGTTATGAAACTTCTTAGTCAACTATAATGTGACGTGTGACTAATTAACTTTCAAATCACTTTATTATATTACCATTCTATTAACCTGAATTCCTATTCATAACTTAAGTCCTAAAATATGTAATACATGATATGACCATTATTAAATACATATTCCATCACTAGACTATTTAATACATGATATGACCATTAGTAAATACTTACTCTATCAAGGAGACCATTAAGGGTAGTTTTAGAGTGGTTAATGGCAACTCATTGGCAATGGTATGTGTGAATTTTACTGTACCCTCATAATATGTATGTTATAGGGTTATGACTCAATCCATGGTTTTGTAACCATGGTATGGTGTAGACCATGGCTTTGTATGAGATGTTTTCTGTAACCTTTTTCCTATTTATAGGGACCATATGCAGTGGAAATAATTGAGCTTTCGATGTGACAACACAGCTACTTAAGTGTGCTTTACTTCTGTATCTAGCATTGATAGTTCACTAATACCTGGATGAATCAAGGAGCTGGGGGGGGTTAGAGCTGGCATCTTGGATTAAAGGCTGTTTTTGGGGGGACATCAAAGGTATGTTGTTGTAGAGAGATCAAGGAAATATTGTATTGATTTATGGAACAACTGTAATGTAATAACACTACCATTAATCACCTTTGTGAACCCATTGATACACATTTCCTTGGTCATATGCTTCCAAATCCTCCATAAGATCTATTTGATTAAAATCAACCATGACTCTGAGAGGCAGGTATTGTCTTTCTAAATATCCAAGATATAATCTGTGCACTAAATACCTACTAAAGTTGATCCATTTAAAATTATGATGTAGTTACCAAGAAAGCAAGGTCCAAATTGTAAAAACTTTGAAAATGTGGTTCAACACAGCAGATGCATTTTTTTATATTGCAGTTTGTTAGATGACTGATGATTTCAATACCTGTAGAAAGAGTTAGTTGCCGATTGCTGGAATCATTAGGATCACTATCTTGGCCCTTCCAGCAAGGAGGACCTCTTGAAGGCAGACAATAGGCTGTTCTACTAAGGATCTCAACTTCTTTTGTGACTATGCCATCAGTCTTTGCATGGACATCTTTAGTCTGGTGACAACATACCAACTTATGCCTCAAAATCCACATCACCAGAACAAGAAGAATGAAAAGGAATACAATTCCAATTATACCAAAGATCCACCCCAATGAGACGCTACTAGAGTTGTCGTCTGGAACTTCTGCAAAACAGTACAGTACTAAATCAAAATTCTAGCACTTCTTAGGCATCACAACCATCTCAAAAACATTAACTTTATCATGCATATAGGTTTTTACCTCTGCAGCTTGATCAATTACTCAGCAACAAGAAGCATAGAATCGAGACAACAAGAGGAAGTAAAACCCAAAAGGAAATATTATTGTTGTGGATTTAAAATCAGCATTAATGGACAGACTATATCTATTTTTAAAGAAACACAGACTTGCATTATTATAGTAATTTAATAAAACACAGTAAATGAAAATACCATTTAATGCTGTTACATAAAAGCCTTCTTAATTTCTGAGGTGATGCCTTCATAATTTTACTAAACTATTTGTGGATATGAACATACATCACATAGATACGTTAGATCCAACATAATATACTATTTAAGGTGATATTATTGACCTTGAGAAAGAGAGTTATCGAATCATCATACTGAATGCCAATTTTTACATGTTACAGTCATGTCAACATTCATTAGCTTTTACCTGGGAAGCAAGTTCGTAAGACCTCAGGAATCTGAATTCTAGATGAAGAAGTTCTGTTCGTCATCCAACTAATCTAAATAAAAAGTTGCTTGTAGAAACTGATAGTTGAAACTCATGATATACTGGAATCTCACAATTACTCAGCAACAACGAGCATGGAGAGTTGGGACGAAGAAAAAAAACTCCAAGGGGAATCTTGCATGGAAAGGACAACTAAAGGATGCCATTACATTGATATTGTAATTTGTAACCTTACTCCATCTGATGCAACACAAAGAATGAACAAATATACAATAAAATGTAACAATGATACCAAATGCATTTACCAGTTGAGCATCATCAAAATTATCAGTGCTATAGCTCTGTGATTCTAGGAAATGCAAAGTATGTAATGAATAATTGATATTTCTGGATTTCTTACCTTGTTCATTATAATGAAACTGTTCAAAAACATTGAATTTCCAATAAATCTAAACATAGCTATAACCAGCTACTCCCATTCATGTTATCAACTTGTAGATTTTCAACACTGCAGTAAGATTCTAGCTTATTGCAAAAATATAAAATATTTCACATATGATCTCATAATTTAATTAATTAATAACTATGCAGATATACATACACAGAAAAAGTTTCAAAATCACGTCTAGCACCACGATCTGAAGAAAGGAAGCTTACCTTGATATGGAGCCAGAGACGGGGGAGGGATTGGAGCAATATGTTCTTGAATAGGGAATGGAACTCCAGGAACTGCAATTAGAGACAACACAACAACTTAATACACAATAAAATCTGCCATTCTGTGAAAATTATATGTTTTAAGTTTTAACCTTTTCTAGAGCAATTGAAGACTACAATACATGCAGTACAGTATTTACAATAGAATGAGCTATGCAAGTTATAGTAACCAGAAACAACTCCATATTTTACTATAATAATGATTATTGATGGTTTATGTTGGATAACAAAGCAGGTTTAGTCAAATAGCGCCACTAGTTTGGTTCCTGTTCAGCAACACTGCTTCCGCAAGCAGCTAAGTCACCTGACACAGGGACACGGGACACAGAGGACACGGAAATATGAGTATCGAACACGGGCACGGCGACCCCTAGAAACAGGACACGTTATATATATATTATGAATCACACATACAAAAATGAAATAATTAAACTGTAAACATTTACATGATGATGATACAAATTCAATCATACAACTAGTACTAACTTACTAACATAAATGATGACATTGACAACTCAGCACTGTTGCCCAAACCCATATCATCAAAAAACACATCCCACATCTTTGTCTTTCCCTTCAACCACTCTTCTCTTTGTCAGTGCCTGCATATAAGACAGAGGTTGGTGTGCACATACACCACTAAGTCACTTGGCACGATGACAAAGAGAAGAGTTCAACAGAAGAGTTTATACTTGAATGAAGGGTACATTTTTACTGGGATCGTGACAAAAGAGTTCAACAATCAATGCCACCAACATTGAGGTACATAAAGGGCTTGGTGCCCTTGATTAAATGCCAGTTCCATACACTCAGACATGATAGAATCTAGTGGAAACATTGCAATCCTGCCAATCTTGAAAACCTGAAAACCATTAAGTTTGCTGAATTTTGAATGGGACCTAAAATTCTACTTTTTCCATATGAAGTCCAATGAGGTTGGAACCACTCTCAAACATCCTAAAACAATTAATGGTAATGTTAAAAATTTAAGTAAAATGATGAAAATGAAAGATAAAGGAGAATGTCACTTTTACTTACTAGGGTGGGTGAAATGGAGGGGTGGGGACCTCTTTAAATAGCATTAGTAAGGACAAATAACCCTTAGTTGCACACTGAAACACCTCACAACTGCAACTTGCATGAGAAAACATGAACCAGAGTCCTTTTCTGAGCAGGACACGCGTGTCATGTGAACATGACACGTTCTAAACAAGTGTCAGACATGAATTAGGTCAAATCGTGTCCGACAAGATGGACATGCGACACGGCAGGGGGTTTGGACGTGTCATGTGACTTAGACAAGCAGTTATGCATAACTGTACCTAAACAGATCCAAGACTGATGAGATGTGGATTACATCGGTTCTGTTTACACAATTGTCACACTAGTTTGGTTCTTGTTGGGCAAGACTGCTTCCACAAGCAGTTATGCATAACTTTGCCTTACCCATCTCCCATTCCTTGTTCACATAAGCTATAATATGCTAAAGTCTTGTATGAGTTGCCTTTTGTCCAGAAACTGAAGTATATTTATATAATATTGTTATCAATTTAAGAACATGTCTCTTTATTAACCATATTAAGTCCTCAACTATTAGTATTATTAATTATAAATATAAATATCCTATTTAAATATTATATACAGAGATTTAATTTTAAATAATACAGAATAGATTTCACTTAAAGGTTCAAAACCCTATAATTATTCGTCATTGTGATCCTTTAGCTAATGGTATTTACACACGCAACAGTCTTAAGTGCAATCAGTCATGTTTTACACATTTCCCATACCTTACATATTCAGTCACCTAGCACTATATTGCCACCAATGGATTAGCATTGCTCAGCTGATCATGAAGGATAATCCAATCAGTGTCTCTCTTACACCGTGGATGAATGTAAACATCCTATTTAAATATTATACAAACATATGTAATTTTAAATAGTACAAAATAGATTTTACTTAAAAATTCAAAGCCCTATATTATTCATAATAGCAATCCTTTGGCAATGGTGTTTGGACACACAACAGTCTTTAGTGCAACCATTCATGTTTTATACCATTCCCACACCTTACATATTCAGTCACTTAGCAATGCATTGCCACCAATGGATTAGCATTGCTCAGCTGTTCATGACCAATGAACCAACCAGTGTTTCTCTCTTACCCTGTATATGAATGTAAGCAAAGCCCAAACACTCCTATAGTGTTAAGGGAGGGCCTGCCCCTTGCTTATGTAGCACTGGTATCAAAGCAAGATTGATCCTTGCACACCTCAAAAAGAAGGTGATTATCACATTCATTCCTTGAGAATCCCTCACACTCATGAGAGGGAAAAAGACAGTCTCTAAACTGTAATGCGGCAAATTGTCCAAGGAGCAAAAGTAAACAACCTATCAGTTAAATGAGTTAAAAAAAAACATATGGTGGTCGACTCATCAAAAGAGCTCAAGGAATATTCAATCTAGACATACCTAAACACATTAACTATTGAAAAACAGGAGCAACCCAAAGGCATTAAAATACTCAATCTACAGTGTACACAAACAGTAAAGACTAAGTGAAAAATTATATGGAAGTGAGGCACACTACAATTCATCCCCAATGCAGATATGAAGCAAAACGCAATGCAGGTGATAATCTAGAAAAATGTGCTCAACAGTAGGCACAAATGATACTCTGGCCCCTTGCTCAAAATCAACTCATGTAGTTACTGTTATCGCGCAATTTGTACTTGCCCAAAAAACCAAAGGCAAGTGAACAATGAATTGGTGTAACAGGAGGTTGTCCTATCATTGTCACCCAAATAAGACACCTCTTTCTCTTTAGGGGTAAAATCCCAAGAGAGACGTCCCCGGTGACCTGGGGTTTGAGAAGGCAAACGTAATAGTATCAAGAAAGTTCTTCCCCTCTCACAAGTCACTCTGATCAGAAAGTTCCAAAGGTTTTAATAAGATGAAGCAAA
>SNQJ01S0003012.1:465121-495934 GCA_010110895.2 Picea sitchensis
GACCAATCCACAAAAGGGGATTTGGTCCTTATAAAATAGCCGACATGATCAATCCACAATGGGGATTGATCCAATGAATAATATATCAAATAATAATAAGAATACACTTTGCAGTTACATTATTTTAACAACAGGGGAAATAATTGTAGTAGACTTTTCTGCACTAGTACGACTGGGAGTAACAGTGTTAGTAATTGGTGATGAAGGGGGAGAAGCATGATCATCTTTCATGAAGGCTTCAAGGAAAGATAATAACTCTTGATCATTTAGGCATGGCATTGATGCTTTTACATGTTTAAATAATGCATCTCTATTGTTCAGTACTTGTTTTGTTTTGTCATCAGTGGAACTACTTCGTTGGGGTTTTGAGCATCTAGTTTCATGTGAAGATGAAATGGGCTTTGACTCTCCTTGCAAAATCTTAGGCAAGTTGTGAAACACCCTGTTTCCCCCAACTTGTAAATATAACTGGACTGGCCAAGAACTATGGCAAACTCATAAATGTGAATATGTGATGTAAATGGCCCTTGAGGAAGAGGTCAATGAATGTGAATAACATTCTGAATTTATTGCAGGACTGCTGATGAGGGGATGTGCAGAAAAAGAGACCACGATGGCGGTGGAAGGCACCTGAAAAGGTGGCCTTAGCTTCCACCGAGAATTAAATAACGTATTTGGACTCCATTGGCCCGGAGTACTAAAAGCCGCTCGCTGGCCCTGAAATTCAATGCCTCGTAGGCTGGTAGGCGGATGGCTTGATGAGGGATGGGATGGTGAACCACCCATCCGTAGAGCTGTCAGGCCTGATCGGCGTGAGGGTAATCGTGCCACACGCAACCTCGCGAGAGGATAAGAAGTATGGCAGAAGCGATTAAGGGAGTAGACGCGAGGGGAACTCGGGCATTATGCAGAGTGAGTGATAGCAGAGAGGAAGGATTGCAACCTTCGCTCCTGGTCACTGGCAAACAGAGAGACGCAGTCTCAGAGCATCGTGGTCTCAGCTCGGGGGTGGCTAGTGGTAAATCCATTGGGAATCGCTACGCCTATGGTTGGGTGGAAACGAGCACCCCTCTCAGTAGTTGCTCCCACTTCTGAAGTTATTTCTGATAAGTGTTTTGTTCGTATTGTATCTTGAAATTCATATGCTGACATATATGCTCATAAACTGTGAAATGGTGAACAATTACAGTATAAGAATGTCTGTGTAGTGTTTTGATAAGTAATGTTAGATATATGCTTATAACAGAAAGACCACGCATGGCTTCTGCTGATACATGAATTCAATTTGGCATGGGTCGAACTAAATTAGGCTTCCAACCCATTCTCGGGAAGTTGTTTACCCGTATCTACCTCTGGAAATGCCTCGGTATAGATCTCTTCACAGAGATTTCCTGCTTAGAAAGGTTCACCAAGAACCCAGAAAAAGGACTTGAACGCACAAGTCTTATTAACCCTGTACGAGGAGGAATGACCCTCTTAAGGTTCCGAGGTAGCAGTGTAGGGATATGTAACAAATCGACGAATGAGCTTTCTTCGGGTGACCCATAGCCATTCACGACCGTTAGATTGACGGGAGTAACGAGGGATTTACAAACCTCACCCTTTTTCCCTCTATCTGCGTGAACAACGAGGAAATCGGGATCGTAGATTCCAAAAACCCCGGAGAACATTTGGACCATTGATCTTTCCACATCCACGAAGTAGTGGAGGAATGCACAAGGTGGGACAATTTGAGCCGTTGGATCTCATCAGAAGTCTCGTCGACTGTTGGATCGGGTTAAGATGCTCAGAGTTTAGTCTTTGGAGTGTGCGCAGAAAGAACGGATCGAGATCGTTAGATCTTGGTACGATTACCCGTCAGCCGTCGGATCGGACAGGTAAGTTCCTTTCGGGTTGGCGTTTGGTGAAGCCCGAGGGTTAACCTGAACCGTCCCCCTTTAGGACAGGTGTCAAGGATCCAGAAAGAGTCGGGATATTAGCCATCGACATATAGGAGATCCTGAGGTCGAGGGAATCAGGACATGATGAGTCGCGAACTCCGAGAGTTCATTTGGACCGTCCATCCATTTGGGACGCGTGTCAGAAATCCGCAGAGAGTCGGGATATTCGGCATCCTGAAATCGGAGTTCCTGAGGTCGAAGGGGTTGGGACATCACAAGTTTCGAAATCCCGACGAGATCAGAGCCGCCCGTTTGTGAGGACGCGTGGCAGAGATCCAGGCCATCGGGGAAAGTCCCGACGAGGAGGCCGTCCATCGGAGTTTGGCTCATCGGGATATCGGAGATGCCTTATTAATTTTAATACATACTAACCATGGTTTTATTTAATTGAAAATCAATACCCTAAGTTTTTTTGGTGAATTTTTATTTTTAAGAGGTAAAAACAAAAGATTTTAAAATTCAAAAGTTTAAAATCATAAAGTGTTCTAACAACTTCAATTATCTTACAAGATGAAGAAGATATTCTAAGATTCGGCACTCTGGGTGTCATCCCTAGACATATCAGTCAACTGTCCATTTAGGTTACAAAGAATCATTTTTACAAGATGAGGTCCAGATATGGAAATGGTGATGGAAGATGATTTGGAAAACCCAAAGTCCAGCATAAAACTAACACATATTTGTGGGTTCATATCAACGACACCTGCACATTCGGAGTTTCAAAATTGCGCAAGTTTTAAGAATAATAACAAGCGACAACTTGCAAAGCCCCAAATAGCCGAAGTGTCGCATATCCGAATGTGTGAAGTGCCACGTCACTTCCAGAGTTTTCAATTCAGAATAGATCAAACTTGTCGAATGTCGAAGAGCCGGAGTCAAGAACTCTCGAGATACTTAATGATAAGATACATTAATATTGGGTTAATTGGAAATAAACATGGTTAATGACTTCGGGCCTGTAGCAGTCCAGGAGTTATACAAACTCTGCATAGAGAAACTCCCGAAGGGCAAAGTGCCAGAGGCACGTGGCAATCATGCATGAAGGACGTGTGGCATCAACTAGTAAAGACATGTGACATCATGTGACGCGAGGCGACCACATCATTCTGGGCCCGTACTACTATGGTAGTTATACAAGGTCCACATTCAAAAACCTCTGAAGCCCTGAGTACCAAAGAGACATGGCATCAATCCGTTGCTGACACGTGTCATAAAAATGTCACAAATATGTGGCATCCACCAGTTAGGGAACGTGGCGCTAAGAAAAAATATAGATATTATCTTCCAATTTTTCGGCAATTTTATTTCCCTTTGGAACGAACAATATAGGGTATGGCACTCGTTTAAAGCGTATCTTGTATTCGTCATCTGTATTGTTTCAAGTGACATGTGGCACATATTATTTATGTGTCATGTTAGCCTTTTGACGTGTCCTATAGCCCATTTGTAGACCCTTTTAAATATTATCGCAACGAACTGTCTTCGGGACTTTGGAACTTCGTAGATTCAGGTTTTTTTTGTTTAGATGCCTTGAAACTCTCAAAGCGCGAAGTCTCGAAGTGATCGTTGAAGGTTTTCTTTTAAAATTTGGGTAGGGTTATAATGCGGAGAACACATTAGTCGTTTGATTAAATCTAATGGAATTCATCAACGTATGATATTGTAAGCACCTTATTAATACATAACGAGCATGGATTTATTTAATTGAAAAGCAATTCCCTAAGTTTTTTTGGTGAATTTTTATTTTTAAGAGGTAAAAACAAAAGGTTTTAAAATTTAAAAGTTTAAAATCCTAAAGTGTTCTAACAACTTCAATTATCCTACAAGATGAAGAAGATATTCTAAGATTGGGCACTCGGAGTGTCATCCTTAGACATATCAGTCAACTGTTCATTTTTACAACACGAGGTCCAGATGTGGAAATGGTGATGGAAGATGCTTGGAAAACCCAAAGTCCAGAAGAAAACTAACACCTATATGTGGGTTCAGATCAACGACACCTGCGCATTTGGAGTTTCAAAATCACGTAGTTTTAAGAACAAGCGAAAATTAAGATGTATTTACAAGTGTCATTGATCTTTGGCATTGGCAATTAATTGTAGGTTATAATTTTCACTTGTTGCCAAATCATCATTTTCTAGTGCAATATTTTATCCACATACTCGTTTTGTATTGTGTCTGTATCATTAAAAAGAGTGTGAGCAAATGCAAACACAAACTATGACTTGATTTTTGGCTCTAATTGTGTATAGTTGATTTACAAGCCTTATTGATGTTCGACCTTTGTAGATGACAATGGGTTAGCATAATGTTGCATTCTTATTGTGATAATGCCTTAAAAAAATTAAAATAGCCAACAATTTTTCCCAATTCAAGATCTACACAATTTTTTTTTGATCCCATAATATTCACCTCTGTCAATTCGATAATAGGGAGGTTGATTTGGTAGATCGAACTATCGGTCACTTCAGGTGACTGGGGTGCATCTAGGGTACCTGTGAGAAAATCTAATGCTTTGATGAAGATTTGTTTGTATTTCAACCCATGAGAGTAATTGTGTTTTTGATACATTGTTTAATGCATTGAAACATTATTTTAAGTATTAAACTTCTTGCACTAGATTATTCATTGAATGGTTTGTTGTTTCCCTCTGTTTTTACCTTTATTATGTCACTTGTCTATCATTGGTGCAACAATATCCAAGGAGAACCCTCATCCATATCATCTTGCCAATCTCACCATGCTCTTGTCTTGGTGAACGAACCCTCTAACTGATCAACAAATTAAAAAGAACAAGCATTCCAAACTTGTGGTGGCCTAGCTCCGCCCTTTAACAGTCAGGTGCAGACTTTATGACTAACAATAACTATGAAGTTCTTTAGACAACTCTACATGCACTTCAATCAAA
This sequence comes from Picea sitchensis, assembly GCA_010110895.2. Lineage (NCBI taxonomy): Eukaryota > Viridiplantae > Streptophyta > Pinopsida > Pinales > Pinaceae > Picea > Picea sitchensis. Next base: position 469,970 of record SNQJ01S0003012.1, read on the forward strand.
TAATATAGAAAGTGAGTCATGCCTATAGTTTCCAGGATGTGTTTGCATAAGAGAAGCATCGAAAATCTAAAGATAAATCAAGGGAGGGTTGTTGAAATAAAGTTATTGTATTGTCAACTTGAGCGTAAGTATAACAATGACGAACTTGAATTTTAATTTTGTGTGGTTGATAGCATATTTCCATTTGAATTTAGCTAGCATATATCTCTTTTTTTTCAAAATATTTCCAAAAAAGAATTTTGGTAATTTCATTAATCAAGGAAAACTGGTTAAATGAACTACATATTACATTTGTTCCACAGACCCTGCATTAAAAGGCAAGTCATGTCCTGTATATTCCTTAAGATCATAGAAAAACTGCTAAGATCCTAAATCTATTATCCAGTCATAATCCAAAAACTAGGCCCATGAGAACCTTGAACTACAACACCAAAGCACACGATCAAAAGTCTGGCAAACACAACACAGGCAAAAATCAATAAAGATTACGCATTGTATCCCCTCTATAACCAAACTCCCAAATGGGAACCAAGAAATTCACCGATTTCTATATTAGTATGAACCAAGATCACTATGAACATTTGCTTCTAATATTACTATGAACCAAGATCATGTTGACTTGACAATGTTTTTACATTACTAGTTCTGGAAAAGACTGTTAGCGTTTAACTTAATGGAATTTGAACAATGCAAAATTTGCAATATTATTGAAAATGCTTGATGGTTCTGTTCAGAAGAGCAAGCCATTTTGACACCTCAAACGATGAACCTGATTTATTCACAATTGAGTACTTTGTATGAGGTTTTTCCTCATGCTTCTCATTCTCGGACTCAACAATCTTATGCGTCTCCAATTCACTTTGTCATGGTAGTGCAAAAAATTATTCATATTTTGATTCGGTAACATGGATAAAGACATATCACACTGTTTCATTTCTTGTCAACGAATGATATGTAATTTTTTTTGTTTGGTTCAACCGATATGCAGTATGGCATTGTCCTCATTTAAGGTAAATTTGCTATGGACGCGGAAGTCACGTAGCATGTAGACAATATTTGCCTTTTTCTGCAGGTATATTTCATATGGCAATTCTGTCAACCCAGGAATCACATCTTGTAATACAAGTTTTCTAACTGTACAATGTACAATTGTGTTGTTGAGGGTTCAAATGACAACGTTGACACAATGAATATATATGTAAGGGCATTTTGCATCACATCATAGACAATCAATTGTGCCATCATTTATGAACGCAAAGGCAGAAGCATGAGAATTGAAATTGGCACATATAGGCTCAAAGGGGGTCGAGTAGGCATTTGCTACAACCAAAACACCCTCAACCTACACACATGAGCATAGTAGTTAATAATGAACAATATAATATAGATGTGTACAACAAAAAAGCTGCACAAAACTGTTGAAGGCATTTTTTTTTGTGCAAATTGTTGGTGGAGGTGTCTATGTATACGTACAATAGTTGTGGAGCTAGTTAGTTTCTTGAGATCATGTACTATGTATGCTCGCAATTCTGTTACAAATGTTGCTTGGGTTGTTCAAAAGATCCTTTCTTTAACATCTCTTTTCTTCATTATATTTTTGAACAACATAATTGGAAATTTCCCTTTATGCAATTGTTGTTCCATTGAGGAAAATAAATTTGCATAGGTGTCGAACAATTGTAACTGCACCATGGAACAATTTAATAGTTGTGTAAGATGTCTGAGATATATGAGCATGTCAAAGCAAAGGAACAAAAAATGGGTATGGAAAACAATACCATTGCCTTGTCGTCGTCTGAGTTTCCATATTTTATATGGAGAATATGTTGTGAGCCAACTTTTCTTGCAAATGTGACAGCTGCACCAATGGTTCCAATTGGGTAAATGTCGTTGTTCTCTGCAAATTGGTTGATTGTTGTGTCCGATACGAAATGATATTCTGAGCAAACCGTGGGAACTTTTTCGACAACACTTGTTTCATTGAGCAATATAATCCGATCACAATCACCACGGTCATATACTGTTTTCGGTAATATATTGAAATTTGTAATGGATATCCCATTACCTAGCAAGATCTTCTCTGCATGTTTCTGGACAAGTTGTGTAGGTATAGTCAGTGTAACTGTCATCATGGCTCTGTTGTCTGTCATGTCTGCGTGCATAATGCATCTAATTTTGTTTTCCTTGTCTAAGTAGGTGCTATACACAACCATTATGTCTCCGATAAACAATTGTCTAGTTTGGCGGTTGTTCAAGCCTTCTATTGATATTATATTGGGTGGTATAAGTTTAGACCTGGTGACATTTTTTTGAACAGGAAAAGTACTGTGAATGATAGTCTGTACAAGTAGATGCACAATTTGGATAAAATATGCAGGTTAGAGTTTTGTAACCATACCTCTTAGTCTCTGGACCTTGCACTACATTGGGCGTTTCACTTGTCCTCGTCGATACTTCTTGTAAACTAAAAAGCATGTGTTGTAGATGACATGAACATATTTACCATGGCATAGATGATTAAATAACTGATGATATTTGTTTCCTAAACATAGCAAGAGAATACTCTATGAATCTTTACCTTTGGCCTTGTCGTTGTGTTGATGTTTACGATGATTGACTACTCATGCCCATGTCACTTGTCCAACTTTTTTTGATGCAAACATGTGTACATCGAACATGACAACGACTAAATATGCATATGCATTATATATTGTTCATAATTGATATGGATGTATATTAAGCACATGCATTGTGTTTAATCTACTATTACTGTTGGTATACCTTTTGGAAGATTGTACTTCAACTTCCTCTGATGTGGCACATAAGACTTCATCCTCTTGTTCAATTAGCCTGTTTTTTTTCAATGTAGCAATGCAGAGAATACAATGGACATAAAGCTAAGTTGCTATGTAGGAACACATGTAAAAAGATTAAATACAATTTTATTTATTTCAATGTAGCAACATAGAAAATACAATTGGCATGAAGATAAGTTAATATGTAGGAAGATATGTAGTATCTACATATAAAAAAAATGAGCTGCAAATCAGTAGAATAAATATACACAGAATAAATGAAATACAAAGCAATGGAATATGGAATACGGGTAGAAGCATGCACCTTCGTATGTCTTCTTCTACATTTATGGTTAAGAGTTTTTTTATCTTGTCTAGTTACTCTGTTTGTTTCAATGAATGAAAGTACAAAATACAATGAACATGAATGTAAATTGGTATGTAAGGAAAAACAAGGAATATGTACACATAGTAAATTAGAATCAAAGGAATAGAGTAACACATAGTGTTAGAAGCATGTACCTTTGTTTTTCTTGATCCATGTTTGTGGTTATATAGAATCCTTTTTGTCCAAAATCTATTACAAACCAGAAAAAATTAAGAAGTTGGATGATCCTAGCTGAATAATTTGGTTTTGTGCAACAAGTTAGCCATATATGCTTTGAGACATGGAAATATAATTTTGTAATATGTTTGATGTATATTTCATAATTCAAGTACAATACAAATTGTATTGTGATCAGACCAGTATATGTCTAAGATAAAGAGAGTGTATTGTGAAATGGGCACATTTGACCATACATGGTCAATAAGTGCGTTTTGTACATGGTTTATCTTATCCAAAAGAAAGCTGAGACCGTAATTGCACATGTAGTTTTCCAATTCTTTTGTTCTGGTAGTATTTTGTAGCATGTCAATATTGAAGTCTCCTAGAAAGATAATGGTTTCGTTCAGATGTAAATGTCGTAATGCATTTGAAACAACATTCAGTATGTTGGGCAATGTTGCATGCAGAGCGACATAGAGATTCAATATTGCAATTTTTGATTCATGGAAGATTCCTCTTGCTAGCACCATTTCAACATTGTTTTCTTCGAAATGCATATGCTCCAAAATTGTTACATTTTTTTTCACTAATATCATCACTCCATGTGTAATGTAACTTGATATGCAATTGTGATTTGGAAATTGTTTGTTTTGCATGCATAAAGTCATGTATGTTTCTTGCAAGAACAAAATATCAGATTGCATTATGTCATAGTCATCGAGTATATCATTCATATGTGCATGTAGGTTGCGCATGTTAAGTGAGAGAATTGATACAGATGTGTTTGTTTGTATGGATTGGTAATCATATTGTAGATGCCATTTTGCACTAGTCCAAAGGCGTTGCATCTCAATATCAACTTTATGTTTGACTTTGAAGTTATCTTTTGTAAGAGCGCTTAGCAAATACAAGGAGTCTATGCTTCTGACATGGGGCAGAGCTGTGTATACAAGTCAATGTATTCATATTCCAACAGGGCCAAACGCAACACTATCAAGTGTTAGCCCTTGTGATCTGTGGACTGTATGTGCACATGAAAGTTTAATTGGAAAATGTTTTCGAATCTTCAGTTGCCCTGTCTTTGCCGATGTCGATACTGGTTTTGATATTAGTAAGATAGGTGTCCAATTGCGCGAAGTGTTTGAATTATATAGATAGGCTAACTTGTTTTCTTGTCGGTGGCCAATATGCGGGTCATGGAACTTAATCCAGAGGACATCAACTTTTTTTGTTTTGGTATAAGCTTTGAGTATTCCATCTGCATCATTCACTAAGCCATCCTGTGAATCATAGTTGGAGGCATATATTTCAACTAGCATGTCTAATTTCAGAACAAGTTGCAAAGACAAAGTGGTTGTATGTTGATGACATGGTACATTGCCATGGTTTTCTTCTTCAAGGTCAATTGAATTGATGATGATATCATTGATAGGCATGAGCAATAGCATGTACCTGTTATGCATTGCAACATCCTTATTCTTGTAGAACAGGTAAGTGAAGGTTGGGTCTGTTGGTGCAGGTCGCATGCACCTTGAATTGATATATGTTAAGTCATCACACGTTTGGTTGTTTTTCCGCAGTCTATTCAGAATTGCAATAAATGTTTCATTTGTCTGACACATTATAGTGTGTAATTCAAAGCATTTTATATTGTCTTTCCAAAAGTCATGCGTCATTGTTTGCATATTGACCGTAGGTTGTTCAAATATCAAATAATCTTGTATGGGTTGCGCCTGGTAAAGATCCCCACATAATATTATGTCAATGTCCCCAAAGTATTTGGTGTGCACATGTTTTATGTTTCTCAGTCGATTGTCAATGGAATATAAGAAGCAACTTCCAATCAAAGATGCCTCATCTATGAAGACAAGTTGTAGTTCATCATAAAGCTTAGACAAGGTATCTAACATTTCCTTGCTGAGTGGAAGAAAATGTGACTTGTTAAAAGGCATTAAAAATGCAGAGTGGACTGTTGTTCCACCTGCATTATATGCAACTTTTCCTGTATATGCAACTATTAATCCCTTTGGTTTCATAAAGCCAGTTGAACTGTTTGAATCATAGATTCGTATAAGAATTTGGAATAGTGATTTCGTTGTGAATGTCTTGCCTGTTCATGCCCCTCCTGTAAGGAACAAGTGCACAAGAGTGTGCATGTTCAAGCATTTTTCCATTGGAATGTCCTTTAGGATTGCTTGTTGTTCTCGATTCAATAGTTGTCTAACTTTGTAGTATTCATCATTTTCGATAAAGAAAGGATGTTTTGTGACTTGAAACCCAAGATTGATACGTTTTTCAATGACGGCTGCTCAAGGACAAGGCTAATCTGCTTGCAATGGATAGGACTCATAGAGAGTTCTATTTGTTTTATGGTTTGCTAATGCCTCATCAACATTGTCAGGGTTTTCTAGTTCATCAAGTGCACTTTCTAAATCACCCCATGTCGGGTTGACATTGTATGCAAATCTAGCCTCATTGGTTTGTACTGTAGTCTCATAAGAAATATATGCAACTTCCCATGTAGGGAAGTTATGTTTTAATGTGTTTTTATTTTGATCAAATGGAACATACAACAACATTTTTTCTCTACATAAGTTTTCATAGTCGATGTGTTTGTTGTCTTTGACAAAGCGTATTACATTTGGTTTTTTTCTTTTTGATATGGGTGTACCATTTTTTTTGTAATGTGATACGAACTCTGCAAGGCAGATATGCTTAATATGAGGTGGACGCCGGAGGTAGTAATCAATAATAGAGCGACATATCACGTCCTATGAATTATCAGGCTCTTGTTCTAGCAAATATTGTGGTTTAAGCATGAATGTGTGTGTGTCAAGTGGATATGTGTTTATGAAGACACATTTCCTTGAACTACAGTTTAGAGGCATGGAAAGTGCAATGTGGACTGCTTGTTGAGCAGACATTTGTTGAAGATTAAGTAATGTATTTCCAAGTGTACGTATCATTTGCATAACATCAATTTGACTTTTTTCATGTTCTCTGCGTATTCTTCTGAATGCACTTGTCATAGATTTGTCAACCTTTGTCATGTACGAGGTACAATATGATGCTGCAACATATACATTGAGGACATACTGTGCATTTGTATTTGCATTCCACATTATTGGCATGTCCTTGGAGAAACCGTTGTTCCAAATATGTGAAAGTTTTCATTTAAGGAAAATTGTTGGTTGTTTAAGTGCACAGTGTTGGATAGAGTCTACGATGTGTGATTTTCCCCTCTCAGTCAGTATCATGAGCATTGTGGGATATGTAGCTGCACCTGTTTCTCTCACGTATTTGTTTTTTCAACATGTGGTAGGTTAACTTATGGTTACCACTTGAGACTAGTTTCACTTGTTGACAAACCATGTTGAAGGTGGAATCAAAATTTGTTACGAGCATTGCCTCCTCACCATCTCGATGGTGCAAATGGTGATGTTCTTTGTCATTGTACATGTGATGTTTGTGTTCAAAAGGAAGTGTGTAAATGCGCTCGTGTTGTGCACGCACAACTTTTTTTAGGTTGTGATATGTGAATTTGTGTTTCTTGGTCGAGCTCCCTTTCACCTCATGATGATCGGTTGTACAACTCAGGGGTCTAGAAGGAAGTGCACCAATGCATTTATTTCTTTCACGTATGACCTTTTTCAAGTTGTGATAAGTCAGTCTACGTTTTTTGTTTAAGCTGTGTATGACCTGATGACAATTGGGATAAGTTTCATCCTGATTAGACAATATGCGACGCTTATGCAAATTCGATGCGGTTCGGGTAGCATGGACAATGGATCTTAAACTGGAAGTATTTCTTATCAAAGGTCGATAATGGATGTGTGGTGTATCTGTTTTCGATGATATGATGTCAATTGTTCGATCACAGTTTGAATCAATACAGTAGAAATGGACAATACCATATGAAAGGGTTGACCAGACCTAGATATTTACTCTGAATATGATAGATATCCATTGTAAACAAAATGTCCCACCCTCTGTATTTACTTTCTCATATGGCATTGCCATGTTTACAAGGTATTGTTTCCAACTTCCAATTGTTGACATACTTTCTATGAGATATGGTAGAAGGTGTTGATGCAAGCAGTTAAATGCCTGTTGACTGCCACCTATAATTGCATTGCAAAAGGATTGCACAGTGTAAAGGCACAATGAGTGCACATCAAACTCTGTTTCTATCAAATAGCAAATTGCATTGAACATACTATATCCACAAGTAGATGTAATAATTGTTGCTATGTGCAATCCATGAGAGTGTATATGATGCACAATTTGTTTCCAATGTGATTGAAGGTCTTTGCAGGTGAGGGACAAGTAAATATCAAATCCTCCAAGATTGCATATGGATAATTTTTTATAGAGTAGTGGTTCATAATGGCCACTTAGAGGATTGACATCATGGAACAAGATGCAATATGGATCTCTAGATGCAGTTTTGTTGAATAATAGATATCTTCTTTTTCTTGTTAATGACCAAATTCCAATTGATATATTCAACCACTTGGACAACCACCATACAATAAATGTATCTCCCCAAAGTCCTCTCTCATGTGGAGGCAGAGTTGCAGATGCAGACAACCGCATCTTTGAAATATACGTACTGACATCATGTATTTCATGCAATTGGCAAAGAAAATCAGATGCCAATTCATATTGATACGAATCTAATGCCTCAACGTTGTCGTTTTCTAAACAGACCAAGAAATGATCTATCAATCCATTGTGTAGCTTGGTCAAAGAATAACATAAGTGCAATAGAACTTGAAATGCATCAAAGAGACAATCTCCCACAGTATACGAGAATGCATCTAATCTGAAAAGGGCATTGTTATGCAATACCTAGTCAATGTTGTCATGTACAATGGAGTCTGTATCTATTTGATAGCACTCGACATCTATTACTTGCTCCATATTTTAAGTTGTGATTTTCAAGATGTTTCTTAGCTATGTTTGGATAATATGCAAATAGGAAAAAAAATATAACAATAAGTTCAGAACTGCATACCAATTCTTCTATGTATCCTTCAACCTTTTTCATTTCAAATTTAGTGCTCCATGGTTGCTATATCATATGACAAACAAACAAAGCTATAGTGAGTGCTCAACCATATAGAAGAGATAATGCAAATAAAACAATAGTATAAATTTGCTCAGTACAAAGATTGAGTATTTAAGACATATAATTTTTGAACTTATTTTAGTTGTGCATCTTATAAGTGTTTCCATAGTCATTGCATATAGCTTTACAATCGTATTCATCATTTAATTTCATCCCCACTCTTCACAAATCAACACTAAACAGATTTGAAACGACTTGTGGATGTCTCCCACTTAGAACACTCACATAGATGGTATATGGGATAAACAAAAGCGGAAGAATTAGGCATTTGGGCAGTTCCAGAGTTTTCGAATGCAGAATTTGTACAACTCCTGGAGCAGTACGGCCCCAGAGTAATAGAGACACGTGCAATAATTGTAGGTTGGCCCCGAAAGACAATTAGATATACTAATTAAATCAAACAGAAACAATAACGAAAGCTCGTTGGTGCCAAGTGTCCACCATGCTACAAACCCTGACATGTGGTTAACCATGTCTCATCCACGCAAATAATAACTATCTACGCAAGAGATAAGGTCCTCAAATCTGCCCATGTCTACAAGCCATTTGTCACATTCCTAAGCTCTTCGTTACCTTATGCACTACCATCTGTCATTACACCTTTGTCACTCACCTCCGAGCTGGAATCGTTTTTCTACCCTTTATGCCTACAATCTATCCATTTGGTAAACACAGGCAGTGAACAAAATGGCTTGCAATGGCTGTAGAAGAGGGTGATTTAGTACCATTCTTAATTGACAGAGTGACTTGAAATTTCTGCACAAGAGGGTAAACCAGCACCATCCCAACGCCGAGTATGTGAAGATGTAAGGTATGATCTATGAAAAAAAAAAATCATGTCAGTTGTTTTAAGAAGTATTGAATAACATTGCACCGATTAAAACCTGTGGACCCTTAGCCTAATCATCTAGGATCCCTTGTGTTTCCTGAACCTATTGATAATCCCCCTAATTCTGTGATTACATATCTTGTTTCTCATAAATTTATTGATCCCCATCCCATAATCTACAAAGAAACCAGTGTTCAAACTCCATTGCCCATTAAAAATTTAATTTGCCAACAAAGGAGAAATAAGAACTTATGAATCAGATCGTTATGTGTTTTATGTTCATCCTCCACCCAAGATTTTCATTTCAGGTCCTGCATTTTTTTTTTAAACTTTTTGAAATATGTCACTGATAAAGATGGATAAGGACCGACAATGATGTCGAATTTTCTTGCAGCTTGCTTAACTTTGCACCATACCCAACCCTTCTACACCTAGCTGCAATTTTCTTCTACAAGAACATTTTGCAAAGGCGACAAGATTTCATGTTCAACACTTTTCGGGGATAGTAATACATTCCCGTTTTTGTGATCTCAATAGTCACATTTAAGGATGTTCTGTAAGAGAATTTTCACTCAGCTATTATTTCTAGATTGTTTTATATTTATCCTTCTGCCAAATTTTGGAAATTTTCTAACCATACTTAGACATGGCGACAATTCGGGACCTCGGGAGTTTTCTAAATGTGAAGCGTGAAAGTCTCCTGGAGTGACTTTCTCTCAGAGTCATTAACTTGCACCTACTGTTAATTAACCCGAGATTACTTTAACCATCCCTATCAAGGACCTCAGGACTTCAACTATTCAACACTTCCAGAGTTTTCGATTGCAGAATTTGTACAACTCTCAAAGTAATATGGGCCAAAGTAGTACAAACATGTATAACAAATGTAGGATGGCCATCGTACTTGTGGGACTCCAAAAGAAAACTAACTAGACTAATTTGATCAAACAAAAACAATAACCAAAGCTCGTCGGTGCCAAGTGTCCACCATGTTGTAAACCCTGACATGTGGTTAACCATGTCTCATCCACACAAATAATAACCATCTACGCAAGAGATAATCTCCTCAAATCTACCCATGTATACAAGCCATTTGTCACCTTCGTTACCCTATGCACTGTCATCTGTCTTTACACCTTTGTCACTGGGATCCGATCTGGAATCATTTTTCTACCCTTTACGCCTACAATTATCCCTTTGGTAAACATAGGCAGTGAACAAAATGGATTGTAATGGCTACACAAGAGGGTGATTTAGTACCATCCCTCAGTTGACAGAGTGACTTGCAATGTCTACATAAGAGGGTAAACCAACACCATCCTAGCGTCAAGTATGTGAAGATGTAAGGTATGATCTATGCAACAAAAATTCATGTTAGTTGTTTTAAGAGGTATTGAATAGTACTGTACTGGTTAAAACCTGTGGACCCTTAGCCTAATCCTCCAGGATCCCTTGATTTTCCTGAACCTATTGATAATCCCCCTAATCTCGTGACTACACATCTTGTTTCTTACAAGTCTACTGATCCCCATCCCATAATCTACAAAGAAACTAGTGTTCAAACTCCGCTACCCACTAAGAATTTAACTTGCCCTTTATCTTCATCGTCCACCCAGAATTCACATTCCAGGTCCTGCATTTTTTTTTTATATAACCTACTGAAATATGTCACTGATAAAGATGGGTAAGGATCGACAATGTTGTCGAATTTTCTTGCAGCTTGCTTAACTTCGTACCATACATAGTCCTTCTATACCTAGCTGCAGTTTTCACCTACAAGAACATTTTGCAAAGGCGACAAGCTTTCTTGTTCAACACTTTTCGGGGATGGCAATACATTCTTGTTTCTTTGATCCTAGTAGTCACATTTAAGGATGTTCTGTAAGAGCATTTTCACTCAGGTATTATTTTGAGATTTTTTTTTATATTTATATTGATTTTCAACACCTCCTAGTATTGAAAATTCCCACCCGCAAACTGTAAATAGTAAATAGCAAACAACGAATAGGAATGAAACCATGGTACTAAAACTTACTCGTGAATGGGGAACGACAGAATCACAACTCCAATTGCAGGTGTAGGATCTCAACCCTGTAAATTGCAGCAACAGGTCCAACTGCGGATGCGGGACCTCAACCTTGCAAAATTGAAGCAAACAAGGGTGCAAGATTTCAACCTTGCAAAGTGCAAGAACAGGTTGAACTGCAGATGCAGGACTTCAACCTTGCAAAGTTGAAGCAAACAAGAGCAAGCAACAAACGATAAACCAGTGAGCAAGCACCAAGAGGTCCAACTGCAGCTGCATGACCTGAACTTTGCAAAGTTGAAGCAAACAACAATAAGCAACATCCAACGAACCAACGGGCAAGCAACAACCAGTGAACCAGTAATGTCGGTGGACACCAATATTGCCGAAATTCACTGCATACAAGATTGTATCAAAAAATTGGAGGAAAATGTATTGTGACAGGCCTGTTGAGTAAACATTTAAGGTTGTCAGGCCTGTTAAGTAAACATTTAAGGCTGTTAGGAATATTTAAGGGCCTCGCGCTATGTAAACATTTAAAAAAGAATGCATTGTGTCAGGCCTATTTAAGTACGTGTAAACATTTAAATAAAAATAATAAAAATGAGTGTAGATGATCAAAACTTTGGATATGTTAACATTTAAAACATTGGGAATAGCGAAGTTGGCAATAAGACTTCTTTTATGTTTTTAACTTAAGTTCAAATCTCACCAGATACTTCCCCACTTCATGGATGATATGGGATGCTAAACAACAACCCAAGGGAGACAAGGCTCGAACCCGTAACCTGTAACCTCTCCCCCGAGAGAGTGTGAGCAGTCTTACCATCTGTGCTATCCCATGAGACTTTTATAAAGTCTTCTCTCTTCAACTCTAAAACGTTATATAAATCCATTAATATCCTTATGAACTAAGTTCAAATCTCACTTTATAACATGTTCTCTCTTCAACTCGTAAAACGTTATATAAATCTCATCCACGAATCCGGCCTCTACGAAACTCTTCCATATAGTCCGAATCAAATGGCTCAGAGCTGTCGCACCAAATGGATAAATTTTCTCCGAATCAAATGGCTCGGAGTTGTCGGCACGTCAAATGGCTATATTTTCCCAAATTGGGTGCAACAACCATCTTAGCATGGAATGGAATATTAGAAAGGGTTTTAAAATGTCACAAGCTATGCGTGCAAGCACCTGCCATGCCTACCCACTTCAAAAAATTCCAGGCCAAGGAATCATAATTTTTGTTTCTATACAAAACCTCTGTAACAGGTGATGGTGTTAGGCCTTGGGGTTTTAGGAAGGAATTCAAAGCATTTTCCAGAGTGAAATCGTTCTTCCATGAACAGTGAGCAAATCCAAGTCACTTGATTCCACCAACCTATGGATGGTGTTAGGCATTGGGGTTTTGGGAGGGAATTCAAAGCATTTTTCAGAATAGGACACCTGCAAAATCTTTCTTCCATGAACAATGAGCAAATCCAAATCACTTAATTCCACCAAATTGTGGATGGTGTTAGGCATTGGGGTTTTAGGAGGGAATTCAAAGCATCTTCCAGAATAGGACACCCGCAAAATCTTTCTTCCATGAACAGTGAGCAAATCCAAGTCACTTAATTCCACTAACATGTGGTGGTGTTAGTTCCACCAACCTGTGGATGGTGCTAGGCATTGGGGTTTTAGGAGGGAATTCAAAGCATTTTCCATCTAGGACACCAACAAAATCTTTCATCCATGAACATGAGCAAATCCAAGTCACTTGATTCCACCAACTTATGTGCATGAGCAAATCCAAGTCACTTGATTCCACCAACCTGGCACCACAGGTGAATGATTGAATATGTAAAACCCCAAACCCTTCGTCCCCAAAGTTGTCTCCACTGATTTGGATACTATTCAAAGTTAAATAAAACCCTANTATGTGCATGAGCAAATCCAAGTCACTTGATTCCACCAACCTGGCACCACAGGTGAATGATTGAATATGTAAAACCCCAAACCCTTCGTCCCCAAAGTTGTCTCCACTGATTTGGATACTATTCAAAGTTAAATAAAACCCTAAACCCTTTGTCAAGTTGGTCTTTCCAACTGATGACACAATAATTTGCACAGGTCTGGCAATGGCTCAAACCTTGTTCGGTATCATATACAAGCCTCCAGCTATTTCAAACCCTAACATATATGCAGTTTTCAATCCCGATATCCTATAAATGTCATGCTTAAGATTTAGATATTTCGGGTAGTTTTAACATTCTATTTTTTTTTGTTGTTTTTATGATATATTTTTGGATCAATTTTACCCGAAATCTTACCATTTGAAACTTCAGATTTGAATGATAAGTTTGTATAACACTAATGTTTCTAGAGTTTTTCAAGGGTGTTGAATTTGTTTATACATTCAAAAATACAATTTAAATGATTTCAACAAAATCTGTTTGACCTAATTTAAATAAAAAATTTCAAAATTTCAAATATTTAGAAAACACCTTCACATATATACTTCACCTTAGTCAGGATTTCATTAAACCCTATATCTATCTCTGTGCAAAACACATACTTTCATTTACATCTACACCTTCAAATTACTTGGGAAAAACATTTCAAATGGCCAAAAGCATACCTGAACGATGCAAAAGCCACACCTCAAACAATCTCATGTTGTGGGTGCACTATTAATAATTCTAACAAAACACCGCCTCAACGTTTTACACGTCTGCTTTCAGAAGATCCTGAAAGAGTGGGGTAGACAATTTATACTTCCAGCGTGTGATAACTGCATTGAAACTCTCTTTCGCTCTCCATTCTTGTTTATTTATGTCTTTTCATTTATTTTTTTGTCTGCATGTTTTTGGAGGTTGTTACATGTATAGTTTTTCCATGGCTGCGGGTGGTAACAAAATCAGGGCCCTGCAGGATGGAGATGAAAATGAACAAGAACACGGAATAAATTCTTCATGAACATCAGCATTGAAAACTCCAGTTATTCTCAAAATTCTGCTCCATAGGTTTTAAATTTCGTTCATTCTTCCGATAGTCTTAACTGGCTTTGTCAAGTATGTTGTCATAAGATTTGTAAACCCATCTAAAACCCTGAGTTAGTATAGGGTCTACTGGGTTTGTTCTAACATTTATATTGCAGATAGCGTAATTTCAGGATTTTTTGTTTTATTTTCGTGAGCTCTGCCGCTGCATTCATTGAACCAGACAAAGGCAAATACGAAATTACAAAATTCAATCAATGTAACCATTCAAAATTACAAAATTGGAAAATATAGCAAGGAGGAAATCCTCAGGTCGTCTTAGCTTTTGTTTAAGATGTCCACATAATCCATAAAGTTCTACCAAGCATATGAAAAACCGTAAATTTCCATGAAATCGATAAAGTTCTACGATGTCTTTTGAGAATCTGTGAAGTTTTATCAAGTCGTATTAAGCTGCTCTTATTGGGACAAATATCCAATTTGAAATTTCTCCCATTAAATTCTCAAAGTAAAATTGTGTCATTTTCTCAATCGTCGGTGTTTATATTTATTAATTAACGTTAGAGGCTTCCTCCGTTGGGGAATGAAGCTTGAAGTGTGTCTTAGTTTTCTGTTTTTGTCGATGATTTCTTCTGTAATCTCAGCTTGAACCCGACGACCCCCTAGGTGAACCCAAGAAAATCTCAGCTTGAACCTTCGAACAACCCAACACCTTACTTATCTTAGCGGCCACTTGCCTAGCGGGACTTACCATGACACTCTTCAGGACCTAAGCGAACTTCTGGCAACCTTCTCAGTGAACTTTTGGGCACCAGTCTCCAGTGAACTTTCGATAATCGCTTCCGAAGGCAAATAGTGAAAGCATAATACAAAGACAAGAGAATAGACAATTTTCAGAGATAAACATATGGAAGCTGATTTGTATTATATGAGCCAAAACGACATGGGTTTACAGACTTGAATTCGAGCATAGACTGCTCTCTCTCAAAACCTTACACACAGACTGATAGACTAAGACTTAATGCTTCTGCCACTTTAGGTTCGTGTTGATCGAGCTAGAATCACCCAGGCTTATCAAAGCAATCTAAGACAAAAAGACTCAAAGCTCAAAGAGAGGGAGATTAGAAAGACTCGAACTAACCAACTGAGACCCCTACTAATGAACCTCCCTTCTCCTTATATACAAAATTTCCGGAGAAATGAATCATTTTGTTGAAAAGACTTCAAACTGTCCTGCTGGAATCAAATCTACTTTTGAGATTTATTGCATACATGGCGGAGAGAACATGCAAGAGCCATCCGACCAAGATTCTAATCAACTTTCCACGTATTTGGAAGTACCTTGGAAATGCAGGTCAAACCACGCCAAAAGCCAGAGACGTGCTCCGAGTTTCCAAGATTCTTTTCAACAAGTGGTAGACAGGAGTTTGTACAAAGTGGAGTTCGTATCGTGAACCCACGGAAATCGACTAACACCACTGTCGATCAGTAAGACATGATAGAGAATGGACTTGATTAGTCATTTTCGATATGTGTATGAAACTTATCTTCATATGTTAATGTATTCCACATCTTAGTATAACGTTTGCGTACTATTAGAGGTTGTCTGTTTATCATTTGAATAGTAGTTTTGGTTTTATTGACCCATTGAAAGTGGTTTAGGATGAAGCTGCACAATATTTCTCCATCATTTGGTCCATACTGATAGAGATTTTGTACCATGTGAAGTGGGAGAGTACTCATGGAAGAGATCAAATCTGGATCAACCGCGCTCTTGTTTATGCCAAATGCTTCCCACCATTCTGCTAGCCAAGTTGGAGGTCTCCCAGCAGTAACAAGGTTTACATTTCCAAACTTAACTAGTTTTAAGTCATTTTCCTTCTACGGGAAATCCCACCATAAGTCTTTGTAATGGGAATAATTATAATCACTGTTCGGGAAGTAGATATTGGGATTTCTTTCAGGCCAATGAAGTAATAACCTTGTTCTATGTAGACAAAAATATTGTTGATGTAATCCTCTATCATTGTGGATTTCCCAAATAAGATCAATATCATGGAAGATATGGCTTAAAGTATCTTGGGCTTCATATGCCTTTTGTGTGGCTCTGGTGACGATAGGGAGCAAAACATTTGAAGTTGGTCTTGTACGTATTTTAGGAACCATTCTTTGTGTACAAGATCGGCTTGTCGGATTTATAATTTGTGTGCTCCTTAATTCCCAATGTGGCCTCCATTCTTCTTTGTATTGTTCCCAGCTGAGTAGATCTGAAACAATTACTAAAAATTCTGCTTCATTTTGCCATCAGACAGAAATAACCATGGTATGGGGTTGCAAATGTTCTCGACTTAAAAAATCTGGAATGCTATTGGATGTGCCTTGAATATGTTCTATATCAAAATCAAAATTGTTGAATAAAGCTTGCCATCTCGCAAACTTAACATCACTGGCCTTTTTAACTTCTTTGTTCAAGACCTGTTTCATAGTTGCAACATCGGTTCTTAATAAAAAAAATTTGTTGATAAGAAAATTTTCAAACTTGTGGATAACATTCAGAGAAACCTTTATTTCTTTATCTAATGCAGAATAATTCTTTTCGCTAGCCTGCCAGAGGCCAGAGGCAAACTAGACTATTTCTTCAATTTGTTTACCTTTGTGAGGTCTGGCTTGTTTAAGGACAACCCCCCATCCAAGATTGCTAGCATCTGTTTCAACAATCTTGTAAAGGTCATCATCAGATATATGCAGGAGCGACGATGTTTTTGTTTTTTCTTTGATATTCTTGACAGCTTGGGTATGTGCCTCTGTCCAGGGACTGGCTTTCTTTTTCAACCGATCGTTTAACAACTTTATGTCTTGTGCACAATTTTTGTAGAAATGGTTGATATAATTGAGGCTTCCCAAGAATATTTGGAGTTGGAGTTTATCCAAGATTTTATCTGGAAATTTATCAGCAAATTCAACAACATGGTGTTGGAGGACTAACTCACCATTGTTGATTATATGGCCAAGATACTTTATCTCTGTTTTGAATAACTCGAGTTTCTTTTTTGAGAACACTAATCCAACATTTTGAATAATCTGCAAGAACCTTCTGAGATGTTTGAAGTGTTGTTCAACAGAGGAAGAGAATACTAGGATGTCATCAATATAAACAATTTACCAGTCAAAATATTGTTTTAGGGCATCATCCATGACTCTTTGAAATTTTGAAGGAGCATTCTTTAACCCAAAAGGCATAACATTCCATTCATAATGTCCCGCTGGTACACTAAAAGTGTTTTTAAACTTATCTTCTTCCTTTATGGCTACTTGCCAAAATCCCAATTTCAGATCAAACTTAGAGAAGAGTTTTGCTCCAACAATTTTGGTCACCAAACTGGATTTGTTGGGGATAGGATATGTATCATCAACTAAAACCATATTCAAGGGTTTGTAGTTGAGGACTAGCCTAGGGATTCCTCTTACTTGCTCAAAATGTTTATTTACATAGAATCCATATCAATTCCATGGACTAATGGATTCTCTGATGAGTCCTTTGTGGAGTAGGCCTTGTATTTCATTAGAACAAAGCTTTTGGTATTCTGCATTCATAGGGATAACTTTGCTTTTGCATGATGTTCCTTCATACGAGTCTTTGTAAGGAAGTTCTACTTCATGCCTTTTATGGTGCCAAAAGGCAATGGGATTTTCTGAGCAAACCTTTGCTTCAAATTCTCTCTGGAGCTCAAGAATCTGTTGTTGTATATGGCTTTGGGCAATTTGTTCTTTGATTCTGAGTTCAGTCATTTTTCCCTTTAATTCTTCTATTTTTAGTACCTTATTCTAGACTTTGTGGATATGATATGATATCCTGGGTATAGATACAAAAGGGAGTTGGATGGAGATTTTTGAAGTTTTGGTTGGAGAGGGAATACTGATGATATATCTGGGAGATTTATTAGGTAATCTAGTGGAGCCATGTGGTTCAACAACATCAAAGAAGGGGGTATCAAGGATGCAAGCAACTGGAATTTCTGTTAAAAGGAATTTTGGGGATAGGCAATGGTGTTGGAAACATAACATTGCTTTAGGTATTTCATAGAGCAATTGA
Organism: Picea sitchensis; assembly: GCA_010110895.2. Lineage (NCBI taxonomy): Eukaryota > Viridiplantae > Streptophyta > Pinopsida > Pinales > Pinaceae > Picea > Picea sitchensis. Next base: position 488,372 of record SNQJ01S0003012.1, read on the forward strand.
GTAGGTTGGTTTCCTAGTCCAATAGCACTTTGGTGGGTCTTTTGCCAGAATTGAACAGGAATGATTTCTTTATTCAAAAGGTTGAGATCAGAACCGGTGTCTAGCAAGGTTTTAAGCCGAAACTGTTTTCCTTTGATCATAATATCTAGAAGAACATGAAATTTTTGGTGTTCAATAGACATGATTTGTTGATCATGTTCTTGTATCACAACCTTTTTTATTTCAGTTTTTAGCCTACTAATTTCCTTGCCTAGATCAGAGATGGATAAAGTTTGTACCGGGCAGGAAACCAAGGGGGCAAGGATAGGATTTTTGGGAAGGACAAAAAGATGATTGTTTGCCATTTGTTGCTTGCAAAATGTAGCAAGAAATGCTTGCTGTATTTTCCATTCATAAAAAGAAATCCATATATCTTTCTTATTCATATAATTTTGCCATGCCATTGATAATGCTACCTTTTCATTATCTGGGGTAGTCCTTGAAAATTGTTCAGCATCAGGATGGGTAAAGAGATCCCAATTTAGCATGTTCTTTATCCAATCTTCTTTCACATGTTTTTTTTTCTGCAACCTTTCAACAAGGTAAGAAATTTGTTTATTTCTGGTACTGTTGGTCCTCTTAAATCTTTTGGAATAGAATTAGTAAATCGACAAGGGGAAATTTTTGGATTGGGAGGGGAAGAGGTTATCATTAGCATGTGATTGTCATGGGGAAAAGGAATTTCAGAGCATTGAGGATGTGGAGAAGGATGTTTTGTTGTAGAGCTGGGAGGATGAAAGTTTGTTCTTGGATTATGGAATTGATGTTCAAATTGGATTTGGTTATCTTCTGTGGTTGTAGATAGGCTTGAAAGAGTTACCAAATTGTGACAGTCTAGGCATTGGATAGAGTAGGGTACTCGTCCCAGTGAGGAAGCTAGAGGTTGGAGGGAGGGATGTAAGCACAAATATGTAGATGGTTGAGAGGGTGCATCCTGTTTAGATCTCAGGCTCTGAATAGAAGGAGGAAAGGAGATTACAACAGAGGAAGCAGATTCCTATATATGTGTAGAGGTAATGGAATATTGCAGCGGGGTACAAGGAATATCAATAACCCAATGAGAGGGGAAATAAAGATTTTCCCATTTGATGAGTTGGTGTTCCTTTTTTTGGTTGAGAGGGTCAGTAAGAATAAGTGTACTAGACTGAGAATGTTGGCTAGGAGTATGCATCACGACGGGGTATAAAGTATTGGTGTGTCGGAAGCAACCACAAGAATGGATATAGATATTGGTACGAGTGTTGCGCATATCAAAGCCAGTGGTCCGAATTTGGAGTTTGAGAATATCTTTAAGGTTTTCATCAAAAGTGTAAACTGAGAAGTTTGGAAAGAAATCAAAGTACACAAGACCATTGGATAAGGGAGCTACAATTCCACCAATCAAGGAATCAGTAAATTTGTCGCGGGTCATATCTCTAACAGTAGAAAGGGCATAGGCATCTATTCCTTTATGTACTAATGCATTTAAGCCGACACAGATACATCCGAAATGGAGATAGTTTGTTTTATGTCTCTTAGCTTAGGCTTGGATTTCTTTAACATTGAGTAAAGAAATAGTTTGAGTTACATCACTGTTTTGTTGGATACGACTGATGGATTCTTTAACAAAAACACGTGAGATGGCGCGGAGATGAAACATACTTAGATTATTGTACACTTGGTTGGGAGAGATGGCTGGTAGTTTCCATGTAGCTTGGGGTTGTGACTCAACAACTTCAATATCGACTTTGTTTAAGAATTCTGTATGGTTGGTAGAAAACATAGAGCTGAGACTGTTTCCAGAAGTACTACATTCAACATCTCTAACTTCTTTAAAGGACATAGAGTTATCCATAGAAAATAAGAGTAATAACTATCAATGCACAGAAAAACAGGGCCTTTAATTCTAGTTCTCCGAGAGAATTTCGAATAGGCTCCCGGTTGACTGCTCAGGTAATGACTAGCTAGAAGTAAGAGAGTCGCAAAAGTGGAAACCTTGTCTTTCAAAGGCCCGAGACTTTTGATATGGTTCTCACAGAGATTTATAGACTAACTATTGAAACATATAATAGAGAGATAAGCCAGTTATCATACCCGGGTTAAAAATGAGCTGTTGGCTCTGATACCATTTGTTATCAGAGGCTTCCTCCATTGGAGAATGAAGCTTGAAGTATTTGTCTTAGTTTTCTTCTTTTGTCGATGCTTTCTTTTGCAATCTTAGCTTGAACCCAACGACCCCCTAGGTGAACCCAAGAAGACTTTTGATACGATTCTCGCAAAGATTTATAGAATAACTATTGAAACATATAACAGAGAGATAAGTCTGTTATCATACCTGGGTTGAAAATGAGCTACTGGTTCTGATACCAAATTTTCAACCCGGGTATGATAATAGACTTATCTCTTTGTTATATGTTTGGTATCAAAGCCAACTACTCATTTTCAACCCGAGTACGTTAACATACTTATCTCTCTGTTATATGTTTCAATAGTTATTCTATAAATCTCTGCGAGAACCGTATCAAAAGTCTCGGGCCTTTGAAAGACAAGGTTTCCACTTTTGCGACTCTCTTAGTTCTAGCTAGTCATTGCGTGAGAAACCGGCCAGGAGCCTATTCGAAATTCTCTGAGAGAACTAGAATTAAACGCCCTGCTTTTATGTGCATTGATAGTTATTACTCTTATTTCCTATGGATTGCTCTACGTCCTTTAAAGAAATTAGAGATGCTGAAGAATGTGGTCCCAGTTCATTATAATCTTCTTCCTCTTATCAAAATTTTCACAAGAAAGCGTGGTGGGATTTATGTTTGAATTCAATACAATCTATAACTTGCCTCATGATTCATCACATGCGCTCCATTGAAACATTAGATCCTAGACTGTAAGACGTCTATAAAGGCATGAGACCACCTGGCACTCCCAAGTATGGCCTAGGATATATAGAATAGTGTGATCAAGTTATCCTAGATTGTAGGTTTAATAATCCTTTACCCCCATCTATCCAACGACCTACTATAAAAAAAATTCACAAATTTCACTGTATAATGATGGGATGTCCAAAGGATACTATTGAAGAAGCATGGATAAAAAAAAATACTAAATTGGGATCTTTTTACTCACCCTGAGTCAAAAGAATTTAATCTCTCTATCCCTAAAGAAGAAAAAACCCATCTGTCTCAAGAACGACATACATTTATTTCTGAAAAGAATCTATGGATCTCTTTCTATGCGTGGAGACAAAAATCACAAAATCCTACAGTACAGATGCTTGAAGCAGAAAAAGAAAGTTCTTCCCGACATGAATGGAAGAATCTTGAAGGGAAACCAGTTGAATCAACATCCACCTTCCCGCCTTTCAAAGGCATTATCCTTGTAGATGGAACCAAGCAAGCTAGAGATATACCTCTAATGTTGGCAGATGAAGTTGCCCAATTATCTAGTCTAGAAAGAAAGATACAATCTGTATCTGAACAAGTAAATTAGACTAATACAACGTTAAGAGGAATGGCCACACACACTTTTGTGACAAATGACTATGCTAGAAAAGGACAAATCAGAGATCTACAAGTATCTACAAACACAATAGTCCAGTCCATGAATCAATCAAACAACAAAGTGACAGACATTAGTGGCTATGTCAAAAAAACCCAAGAAATAGTAAGGCAGAGAACAAAAGATTCTGCTAAAAATCATGAGGAATTAATGGAAGGACTAGGAGAGGCCTTTTCAACAGTGGGAAAAACTCTCTAAAAAATACAAGAAAGGATACCCATCCTGACAGGCCAATTCCTCAGTCCTTTATCCTTCCCCACTCCCCCATATCTATCATCTCTCCTATATATATCCCAGAAGAAAAGACAATTCAGAAAAAAAATCCCAACTCATTTTGCCAACGGAAATACTGATCCATCCTCCTTCACCAATCCAAACTTATCCCTAGTGTCTATACAATGACCATCCTATGACCACATCCCCCACCATACCAATAGACCTTCTGCACCTAATCTCCTTGGCAAAGGAAAACTACCTGATACCCAAACATTTGGTGAAGACTGGTTCCTTGAATGGAACATTGATGGATTATCAGTTAACCAAATTCTCCAACTATTGGATAAAATGTATGTTTCCTATAGGATTATGTTTATGAAGGGAAAAATCTAAATAGAAGCATGCAAATCTCTAATCCAATGCTTCACGAGAACTTTAAGCATATGGTGTGAAATTATCTATTCTCCCATAATGATAGCCAAAATGGAAGCAGAGCACCTGAAAGATGAACAATGAGACATAGTCTACCACCTTAATAGGACCCCACAAAGCAACATTATAGGAGCCCTTACCACACTAATCCTAGAACACTGGTGTGGAATAGAAGAAGAATTAGCTGACAAACATTAACTAATCTTGATGAACATCAAATGCAGAAAAATGTTTGAGTATGAAGACTTCCACAGAGATTGGACTCAAAGGATTTATGAGGCAAAATACAGTCAAAATCTCTAATGGAAACAAGTCTACCTTGCAGCCATCCCCAGTAAATTTGTGGAATACCTAAAAATGCAAGAGGTATTCAAATTACCCTATGAGATGTATACTTGGAGTGAAATTTACTTACTTATAACCAAAGCTTTGATAAAGCTACGTACATATATGAAAGTACATAAGTCTATCCAAAAGTTGTTTCGTCTTCTTGATAACAAATCCATCTATGAAAAATATGGATTGTATCTCAGTGATCCTGCTAAACGAAGGAAAAGGATAAATAAGTACCAACATGGAAAAAGGACGCCAAGAGATAAATGGAAGTCAACCAAGAAACCTACCCACTATTATAGTCCAGAGGATATAAAACTCAAAACACAATCTGCCCAATCAAGACAAAGAGTCCAACGCTGGCTATGCGGAAAACTTGGACATATTGCAAGTTCTTGCCCAGAAGGCAAAGAATCCAGAAATTCCAAGGGAAAGATATCTGGATAGAAGGCCAACGAAGCCCAACAAAAGGCCAAAGTTGATACAGAGAAACAAATAGTGCATAGAATCCAATGCAACAGATGTGGAGCAAATGACCATAATACAAATCAATGCCCTTATCATCCTTTTGTTAAGAGAGAATAAGTACATCTTCTCCATGAAGGATGTTTCTCAGAGTCATAAAAAACTTTCGAATTTGAATTTACTTAATCCAATGAAGAAATCTACATGGCTCATCATTGCCATTGTAATGATCCTAACTATTGTTTATGTGAAAGTCCTTCTAATTCAGATTCAACACCAGACTCTCCCAAGTACAGAGAAAAGGTAAAAGTATGTATGTGGCAAGACACAAGTGACCAGGATGCTCAAATGTTGGCACAAATTAAATCCTTACCAAAAGGAGAAATGAAAAGAGCTTTACTAGAATCATTTTTTAAAACAATGGCCTCAGAACAAAAACAAAAAGTTCCAGGGACTTCCTCTTCTACAGGTATAAAGCCTCTGTTTTTGGATGCCTCTTTTGAAAGAAATACCAAGTCTTTTATCAGACATAATAAGGAAACCAAGCTTCAACATCCTTCTCTTACTGATTTAGCTAAGGAAGCTTTTTTTTATCTAAAGAAAGAAGTTGCAGAACTCAGGCTCAAGCTAAATCAATATGAAGAAACTTCTTAAGACTCATATAAAGTGGATTTTTGGGCATGCCAAGAAATAAAAACTCTGAATGAACAAGTGGCATCCTTTTCCCCTCCACTAGAAAATGTGCCGAAAGAAATGGAAACTAATCTGGATACTGCCAGACATGATTCTAACCATTTACAAGGGTTAGATGCTATGAGAATTTTGACCATCCAGTACCAGAAATACCATGTTGAGATCATTATAGAAATTGAAGGAGAAATCTGTTTTCTTAATGCATTGTTAGATACTGGTTCTGACATGAATCTACTCTATCAAAATCTGATCCCCTGTAAATACTGGCTTCCTAGCAAGTATTCTACTATTGGTTTGGGGAATGTTTCTATCGATATTAGTTTTGAGATTCCTAAATCATTAATATGGTTTGAGAAATGCTCCCTTGGTATGAAATTCCTCCTTGCTGATCTTCGTGTAGATTGTGTCATAGCAACTCCTTTCCTTGCAGCATTTGAGCCACATGGGTTGGCAAGAACATCCTCAGGACTTCCAGCCTATTTTCTCACTATCCCCAGTCTTATAAGTAATGACCCTCCCATCAAAATAATACTTCCCTTCATTTCAAAACCTCAGACAAATACTATCTTTTGTCCTACCACAAGTCTTATCATCATAGAAACTTGGAATGATATGGAAAATAGGCCAACAATAGAATATATTGATGATAATCTTGAATGGACCGAATATCACCAAAATTGGGCTCCACACTGGGAATTATGGTGGTCTGAAGGTATCGAGTTTGGGCTTCTAGAATTCTCTTCCAATACTAGCATACATGTAATCCCACCTCAACATATTATAGGAAGAATGCACCAAGCACCAACTCTTGCAGCCAGAGAAAAATTGATAGAAATGGGAGATATAACAAGGTTACGCTCTACATTTAGAAGATGGTATTGTCAAAATCTACAACAATGGCAGACTACACTAGATCATTTTGAGTTTGTTATCAATCAAATGAGATCTCTTCAGTCTTGGCCACAACATGATCCTTCCCAAAGGCTTTTTCAAATCAATTATCACCAATACAAAGCTATGTGGGACCACATATGTTTATGGAGCGACATGTATAAATATTACTATTGTATGATAAAATTTTCAAGCAATTTTAGGAACAACACAAATCCTGAACCATAATGTCTTGAATCTTGGTGGCGAAAGTTTGGTTTAAATCCAAGTGCAATCCATCCAGATGTCATAGAAACTTGGCAATTCGTTCAGCGAATGAATCTATCAGATAATGTCCATCATCTTAGCCAAATCTCCAATACAACCTTAATTAACATGTTCATAAATGAAAGGCATCCTTGGGTCATCCGAATTAAATATGTTCTCCAACAACAAGAAGACATCAATGGAGATCCAAATATACACCGAGAAGTTTTTGCACAACATTGGGATCTGTACCGATTCAACCATTTTCATGATCAACCTGTTGAATAAAAGTTATTAGTGGGACCTGTCCACTTTCAAGTCTTGCTGGCCGACAATGGAGCCATTCGATTTCCATGGGTTCACGATATGAACTCCACTTTGTACAAACTCTTGTCATGCATCTATCAAAAGGAATCTTGGAAACTCAGAGCACTTCTCTGACTTTTGGCATGGTTTGACCCGCATTTCCAAGGTACTTCTAAATATGTGGAAAGTTGATTAGAATATTGGTCGGTTGGTTCTTACATGTTCTCTCTGCCAAGTATGAAATAAATCTTAAAAGTAGATTTGATCTCTGAAGAACGGTTTTGTTGGAAGATTGGTTGTTGTCATTGATGTCAACCCTAGTCATGGGTTTTGGACCGCAAGATTAATGAAGGTATTTGGACATGAAGGAAAATGCACATGCAGATACAACACCCATGGATGGATAGTATA
>SNQJ01S0003012.1:508907-519031 GCA_010110895.2 Picea sitchensis
TTCTCATATATTGTGCATGGTGTATTGTGGTGTATTGGTGTAACTCTTATACTATTGTTCATTGCTCATTGGATATAGTTGAATGGTTTGAGTATAAGTTGAAAAAGGTTTTAAATTGTACTTGATACTGATTCACCCCCCTCTCAGTATCAACAGGTTTGAAGTCTTTTCAAGAAAATGATTCATTTTCTCCAAAATTTTGTATAGAAGGAGAAGGGAGGTTCATTAGTAGGGGTCTCAGTTGGTCAGTCCGAGTCTTTCTAATCTCCCTCTCTTTGAGCTTTGAGTCTTTTTGTCTTAGATTGCTTTGATAAGCTTGCATGATTCTGGTTCGGCCAACACAAACCTAAAGTGGCAGAAGCATTAAGTCTTAGTCTATCAGTCTGTGTGTAAGGTTTTGAGAGAGAGCAGTCTGTGCTCGAATTCAAGTCTGCAAACCCATGCCGTTTTGGATCATATAATACAAATTAGCTTCCACATGTTTATCTCTGAAAATTGTCTATTCTCTTGTCTCTATATTATGCTTTCACTATTTTCCTTCTGAAGCGATTGTCAGAAGTTCATTGGAGACTGGTGGCCGAAAGTTCACTGAGAAGATTGCCAGAAATTCGATTAGGTCCTGAAGAGTGTCGTGGTAAGTCCCGCTAGGCAGGTGGCCGCTAAGGGCAGTAAGGCATTGTGTTGTTCGAAGGTTCAAGCTGGGATTTTCTTGGGTTCACCTAAGGGGTCGCTGGATTCAAGCTGAGATTGCAGAAGAAAGCATCGACAAAAGCAAAAAACTAAGACAAATACTTCAAGCTTCATTCTCCGACGGAGGAAGCCTCTAATAACAAATGGTATCAAAGATGATTGAAATGATTTTGATTTTGATTTACTCTATATGTTTTTTTATTAATGTTTTTCACATAGCTTAACTGTTATATGTTTATGTTTTTTGTTTTTTCTGGGGATTTGTTTTAGAGACATTTACCTGAAATATAGCTAGAAATTGTTGAATCTGCATATTGGAATGATTATTTCTATATAATCCTAGTGTCCTAGGGTTTTTTCAACAAGCTTAATCCATTTCTTGTTTCTTGTTTACATAATACAATGATATACTTTTGCATGACTAAATGATTTCCTTTGACTTGAATGCTTTGTAAATTATTAGTCCTTACATTTTAAGTTGGTCTGGACTCTAATAATGGGCTAATCTTTTTGGTTAATAACTTACACACAATTTTAACCATTCATAAAACATTTATGCAAAGTTTCTTTGCATTTTTAACCATCCATAAGTAAAGTAAGTAAAGTTTTCCATGTTTTTTTTTTCTTTTTCTTTTTTTATTGGGTTTTAAGTTTTGGCCCTTTTGTCGACATAAATCTGCACAAAATCACAATTTCTTGTTGTTTAAATTGCATTTCTGAATGTAGAAATGGATTCAGGGTGCTGAAAAACCCCTGCAACACTGAAATTATATAGAAGTAACCACTGAAATTTGCAGATCCAACATTTTCTGACCAAATTTTAAACAAAATTAATAGAAAATATAACAAAAAAAAAGCCAACACTTAAAACAATTTTTTTATTTAACATCGTTCATAAACAAAACTAAATTATCTCAATGCTTGCTTTTTTTATTTGTTTGAGTTTCATAAACATTAAAATAAAATACTATGAAAACATTGATAAAAATGCTATGAAAACATTGAAATACTATGAAATACTTAATATAGGTCGACTAATGCTATTGATTATATAGCAACATCAATGAGATTAGATTATAGAACTCGAACTTATTTTCAAATGAGATTTTTTATATTTGCGAAGAGCGTACTTAATTCGATGGTTTATATAAGAGACTCATATACATAATTTATATATGTTATATAAAAGATTCAGAGTTTAGATATATATAATAATAATAATAATAATAATAATAATAATGTATTTTTAAGGTTACGGTTAAGCCAAACACCAAATTGGTGTATGAGACCTTCTCAGCGATGGTAAAGTCTACAGAGGTATACATACCCTACCCCCCTCTAGATTTGAACTTGTGACCTCTTAGGAGGAAACACATGTTCTTAACCATTAGGCCCACTTAGGATGCAAAAGATTCAGATAGAAAATTTAAATATATATAAATAATCAAATATAAAACCATATAGAGAATTAGATATAATATTTATAATTAGAGGTCACAAGTTCAAATCCAGAGGGGGTATGGTATGTATACCTCCGTACAATTTACCAGTCAAATCGTTGGGCAGAGGGGGTCCCTGGTCCCACAAACAAGGGGTTCTCATACACCATGGATGAGTCCTCAAACCAACACATATGACATCTGTAGGGTATCATTCACCTCCAATTGGGATATCGTTGCCATGACTAGTTTAGTTGTGAACCAAGATTAGGTCTCAAGGTCTTACCAAGGTTAGGGGAGGACAATAAGAGCCTTGTGCCCTAAATGAAATTTCTTAATCCCAAGCACCATGAACAAAATATACAATCGATGAAGCTTCTCATGTTTTATAATTCCATGAACAAATCCTCGAACCACGACATGTAACACTTGTAGGGTATCTTTGGTCTACTAAAGGGATATGGGAACCATGTTTAAACCAAAACGCAAGACCTCAACATTAGTGTGTCTTGGGCCCACACTAGGAATGGTTCTTGAGGCCATGGTCAATATTCAATAGCAGGTTTTGTGCAATGGAAATGGGTCTTGAGGCCATGGTCTTGAATATTCTTAGATTCAAGAACCTTAAATGAGCACTTGAACCAACTCATGAGTCCTCTAAGAGGGTTCTTTTTAAGCCTTAGAGTGGGATACAAGCATTGTGCTAGGTTTTGTGCACTAGAAATGGGTGTCGAGGCATACACATGGTCAAGGGGGAACTAACGACCTTAAGCCCAAATTGAACTTTCTTGAGCTCAAGCATTATGTAAAACACCTAAAACCACAACATGAGCCCCATTTGGGGAGTATTTAGCATCCAAGTTGAATATGGGTKCCATTTTAAGGTTTTGGGCATCATGGATGGGTCTCACATCCTTGACGATAGTCAAGGGAGGGAAATAAGAAATCTAGTGCTAAGACTTGCTTCTTAGGCTCAAACACCATRRATGAGTCCYCAAACCAACACATATGACAYGTGTARGGTATCATTCACCTCCAATTGGGATATCGTTGCCATGACTAGTTTAGTTGTGAACCGAGATTAGGTCTCAAGGTCTAACCAAGGTTAGGGGAGGACAATAAGAGCCTTGTGCCCTAAATGAAACTTCTTAATCCCAAGCACCATGAACAAAATATACAATCGATGAAGCTTCTCATGTTTTATAATTCCATGAACAAATCCTCGAACCACAACATGTAACACTTGTAGGGTATCTTTGGCCTACTAAAGGGATATGGGAACCATGTTTAAACCAAAACGCAAGACCTCAACATTAGTGTGTCTTGGGCCCACACTAGGAATGGTTCTTGAGGCCATGGTCAATATTCATTAGCAGGTTTTATGCAATGGAAATGGGTCTTGAGGCCATGGTCAATATTCATTAGCAGGTTTTGTGCAATGGAAATGGGTCTTGAGGCCTAAATATGGTTAGTCTAGAAACAAGGGGCTTAAACCCTAATTGAAACTTCTTGAGCTCAAACACAATTTTTAGGGGAGGAAAACATTTGGGCCTTAGGCCCTAAATGTAGATTCTCAGGATCCATCATAATGAACAACACATACAAGTCACAACACACACACTCTTTAGGGGGTCTTTGGCATTAGAGTTGGTTATGAATGCCATTGGGAGGTTTTGTGCACTAAGGATGGACCTGGGGTGTAATACCCCTAGTTTGACCCCCAGGTTGTAATTGTGTATGTACAAATGTTATATAGGCTAGTGAGCTAGATAGTATGGTTGAGGGACGATCTATGTATATTTTGTATCAAAGTTATTAACAAAAAAAAATTGTTGGTTGTGATACAAGAGGGATGATAACACTAGAGAGATACGATTCCATGAGCGATAATTGACTTATTCCATTGGTCAACTCGACCTGATGGTCGTCTGGTTCGACTGTCTAGTCGATTGAAATATTGCCTTGGTTGACCAAAGTCTAAAGTCATATTATTTTATTATAATTTATATGTGATAGGGGTTTAAGGGGGCCTACAGGGGCCAAAGTCTAAAATATATTATTATATTGTAAACCAAAGGTTGTAGGTGAAATTATTTCATGTGTTTTAATTTGATAACAAAATGTTTATGTGGAATGGTTGTTAGTATTTTAATGTGTTTATAGTTTTGTGGTTTGTTGTGAGTGCTTTCATTGTGTGATTCTAATTTACACGACCTCGGGTCTGCATCAAGTGTTATCATAGAGAGTTGATCTTGTTGTTAAGACTCTTGAGTTGAAGACAATTCCAATAAATTGGAATGCTATGTAGAATTATCTAAGATAGGAGCAAAGGATCTCATGGATGGTGTGGAAGTAGAGAGTTAAGAAACATAGATTTGTTACAGTGATCCATAAAAGATTTTTAGAGATGGTGCAAAGAGAAAGAGGTCGTGAAAGGCACAAAAGACAAGAAGAAGATGATATTGATGACCTTGCAACAATGATGAGGAGAATGATGGAAATAATGGATGCCATGACAACAACGCAAAGGAGAGGTATTGCTTAAGCAGATGAAAGTGATGATGAAGCAAAGGTGGAGATTGCAAGAGAAGAACTAGAAGAACAAGTAACAATTGAAGAGAGAATGATTTAAGCAAGCATAGGTGTTGGAGGTAAACATAAAATTGAAACTCCTATTTATTCTATAAGTTTAAATGCAGGGGAATTGATAGATTGGATAGGAGAAATGGAAAAATATTTTGAATATGAAAAAATTAAAAACCATACGAGGGTTTGGTTTGCTTGTATAAGGCAAAAAATTCATGCTTCTCTGTGGTGGGATAATTTGCAATTGGAAAGAGAGTATGATGGAAAAGAGTGGATTAAAATATGGAAGGTAATGGTAGCAAAGATGAAAATAAAATTTCTTCTTGTAGATTATGTTTTAAATATGTTGAGAAGATTGTAGAATTTGAAGCAAGTGAAGATGAATATAAAGGAGTACACAAAGTAATTCTACAAACTTTCTATAAGGTGTGGAAAAAAAGAGGAGAGTCAAGAATGCATTGCCAGGTATGTAAATGGTTTGAGTTATGCCATTCAAGACGAATTTGATGTGTTAAATTTTCATTCGATTGTAGAGGCTTATCGAGCACCCTTGAGAATAGAGGAGAATTTACAAAGAAAGTAATAGAATATGAGGTGAGATCAAGGATTCGGGAGAGGAAAATATAGAGAAAAGATAGAAGAAAGTGAAGCAAGCTCAAGCATTGTGGACCAACCCACTAGAATAAGATTTGATGATGACAGAGGAAAAGGGTTAACAAGGGGTAGAAGTCGAGGATGAAAAATTGAAGGCATTTGCTTCAAATGTGGATTGTAAAGCAATAAGGTGTTTGAATTCCCATAATAACTAAGGGAAGGAAGAAGACAAGAGGGAATAACTCATAATGCCAAGGCAAAACCAACAATAGTTGCAAGGAAGTGATTGATGTGGGGTCAAAGCAAGGGGAAAATTTGATGATGAGGAAAATATTGTTGCATTTTGAGAAAGAGGTTGATAAAGAATCCAAATAGAGAAAAATAGTCTTCAAAATAAAATGCAAGATAGGAGGTAAACTTGCTACAATTCAATTATTGATGGATGTAGTTCATAAAACTTACTCTATTGAGATTGTTCAGAAATTGAATTTAAAGAGAACACTTGGTTTGGAAGCATATAGAGTGTCATGGTTACAAAATGGGCATAGGGTCACTGTGAGAGAGTAGTGCTTGTTAAATTTTAATATTGGGAGTTATAGTGATAGCATTCTATGTGATGCTTTGGCCATGGATGATTGTCACATTTTATTGGGAAGACCATGGAGTTTGATAGAAGAGTTATTCATGATGGAAGAATAAATACCTACCAGTTTGAAAAAGATGGGAAGACATTTAACTTACATCATTTGAATGAATAAGTGGAGAAGATTGGGAAAGTGATGCTAAGTCTAGCCTTCACATATGTTAAGAAAACAATGCAACAAGAATTTGTGGAACAACATGCTGGAACAAAAAAAAGAGCAAAGAATTGGTGCTACAACAACAAATCTTTTGAAGGAGGAGAAGATGAGAGTTTCTCATTCCCATAATGTTATGTGTTGTGTTATGTTTACTTGAAATGTAGTAGAGAAGGTGAAAGAGGTGGCCATGAAGAGGAAAACCACAAAAAAGGAGAGGACAACAACAACATAGTTGACTACAAGGAGATGAGTGTATTGGTGTAGTTAATGAAGCGAGCATTGAGAATTGTGCCAGAGAGGGAGGAATGGGAGGCAGTAAGCACCATTTAGTGGGAGTAGTTTAAGGAAGGAAGCACCATTGAGTTGAGGGAGAAGGGGGTAGTACAACATTGTGAACTAGAGTTGAAAAAAATGGAAGAATGTGGAGTAGATGTAGAGAAGCGTGGAGTCATGAAATTGAAGGATGTGTTGTGAATGTTAGTAACAAAGATCGGTAGAGGAGAACACCAAGTTTGTAAATTTTGTTCACCTACCTTTTGAGAAACATGATTAAAATTTTCCAAGTAGGGGAGTATGATGTAGGAGCATCCTTGGGTGATCCAAAATATATATGCAGAACAAAATGAATACAGATTATTATCAAAATATGCTTAACACAAAATAACAGATATACACAAAAACTGGTTTCTATTCAATAAGGAAATAAGATGAAACTGTAAAATACAGCGGAAACAAGCTTGCTAGAATGGTGGTGGCTTATCTCTGAGAAGATATGTGATGGTTGTGCTCATTCACAAGAACATGATTACAATGAGGCTCTGAAGGCCTTTTTACAATAAACAGGAATGTCAAAAACCGTAGACATCCAAAAAACCTAACCCTAGGAGATGAAGCGCCAAAAGTCATGTGGGCCCTTTTTGGGTAAGTTAGTACATCAACTTCCCAGGGTCGTAACTTTTTCATATGATCTTCGTTTTAGGCGCAAGATAGCTCATTGGAAAGGTCTATCCGAGGACTACACATTTTGCTGCTATCTATCAAATGTCATTTTAATTGTGGTGAGCCCTAAAAAACGTTGTTTAGGGCTTCAAAACGACCTTTCAAGTCAAGGACCCGAAAACTAGGGAAAAAACTGCCAAAATGAGCCAGTTGGAATAGGTGGGAGGCCACTGACATCCATATGGATCCAATGGGGCTTTGGAAATCCTACACACCCAAAACATTCAATTTCAGTTGTGTTGTATTTCCATTTTTTTTTAGATTTTCAACAACGACAAGGGTTTAGGATTTTCATCAGCAGACACTAATCTATTGGAGTTACGTGTTGATTTTTATATATGTTGCATAGGATACCATATTGTACCTTCACACCAAACTTCATAATCATATATGGAGTTTATCCCTCATGCTCACGTCCAAAATTAGTTGACATCTAGAATTTATTTCTATGCAGTTAGTGGCTTAGTATTTTAATTAGCACAAGCTCATTTCTTAGAATCAAGGTATGAAATTTGAACAGGGTTTCAAGGACACAATTTTGTACATGCTCACCATTTTTTAGTAAAAAATATTGAGTTTTGATGGGGCACAAATGTCCTAAACCAGTGCATAGTAATTTCTAGATTTGATTTCTACGTTAACAAAGGACTAGTATTTTGATAAACGCACTCTGATACTTTGGATTTAAGTTATAAAATTTGGTTATTTTGTAGAGGAAAAATTCCTCTATCTTCCTACCAAATTTCATAAAATTTACTGAGTGTAAGTTCTGCACCAAATCTTTGTCGTTTTTAAAGACCACACACATGATTTTCTAGAAAAAAAGGGCTTCAACATTTTGACTTGTGTGAAGCTAATGTTTGGAATGAGGCTTTGCAATTTTTAAAGGATGTAGAGGACATAATTCTCTATCTACCCTCCAAATTTCATAAAAAATATTAAGTTTAAGGGATCCAAATAAATAAATTACAGAGCGCACTAGAAAATGACAATTTTTTCCATGTCTTCATTTTTCCAATTTGACTTTGAATATTCAAACTATGATGCTTGGGTTGTATTTGGAAGATAAAGAGTCAATTATTACCCATTTATTGATTTTAAAAATGTTTGAGTTACCAAAAATGATTTTTTTTTTTTAACTTAATAGTTAAGGCCACAAGCATAAATATGATATTTTAATTAAGAAAGGGCCTTTGGCTCTGCATTGTTTAGTCTTTTGTAGTTGTTGGTGGTGTTGTGTGATCTAGAGACCTTTGCATAGGCTTTGTGAATGTAATAAGGCCTAAGAGAATTAGCCATTCATTTAATAAAGTGATAGAAACTATTGGTGAAATTATTTGATGTGTTTTAATTTGATCATAAATTGTGTGTGTGGAATGTTTGTTAGTATTTTAATGCATTTACGATTTTGTTGTTTGACATGAGTTATTTTGTTGTGTGATTCTAATATGCAAGCCCCTAGTTATTCATCACTAGTTATAAATGTTTTGTTTTCACACTTTATATGTCACTTGTAGAGGGAATATTGGTTTTTTCCTTTGAAATTGAATATAGTTTGTCTTGAGTTGTCATTTTTGGCACTCTAATCAACCAAATAGGAAATATTTTTGAAGTATTCTTAATTCCCAAGAAATAGAATATATAAGGGGGTGCAAGAAGTTTCTTCCTAAAATCGTTTCAATGGGAACACATGCTCGTTGAAGATTTTAGGAACACACATGCATTCTTATTTGAATGACCCTATCCCTTCCCAAACCTCCACACATGCCCCATGCATGCCTCCATGTTATAAAAGAGCATGCACATTTATGAAAGTCTATGTATGCATTTTTTTAAGTGCACATGTGTTCTTAAAAGTGTGTGAACATTGCTCTATGTAAAATAAAATGGGTCTTGAGGCCTAAACAAGATTAGGCAGGGTAAGAAGGGGATTAAGCCCTAAATGAACCTTATTGAGCTCAAGCACCATGGTTAGGGGAAGAAAACACTTGAGCCTTAGGACATAAACATAACTTATTGGGCTCAACTACCACGAGAAACACCTACAAACCAAAACACATGCCCTCTCTAGTGTGTTTTTAACATCGAATTTGGATATGGATGTCATTACAAGGTTTTATGCACCAAGGGTGGGTTTTGGGGCCTTAACCAAGGGTGGGTTTTGGGGCCTTAACCATGGTCGAGGAAGGAAAACAAGTGCCTAGAGATATTGTTGAATATTCTTAGACTCAAGAACCTTAAATGAGCACTTGAACCAACTCATGAGTCCTCTATGAGGGTTCTTTGTAAGCCTTAGAGTGGGATACAAGCATTGTGCTAGGTTTTGTGCACTAGAAATGGGTGTCGAGGCATACACATGGTCAAAGGGGAACTAACGACCTTAAGCCCAAATTGAACTTTCTTGAGCTCAAGCATTATGTAAAACACCTAAAACCACAACATGAGCCCCATTTGGGGAGTATTTAGCATCCAAGTTGAATATGGGTTCCATTTTAAGGTTTTGGGCATCATGGATGGGTCTCACATCCTTGACGATAGTCAAGGGAGGGAAATAAGAAATCTAGTGCTAAGACTTGCTTCTTAGGCTCAAACACCATAAATGAGTCCTCAAACCAACACATATGACATGTGTAGGGTATCATTCACCTCCAATTGGGATATCGTTGCCATGACTAGTTTAGTTGTGAACCGAGATTAGGTCTCAAGGTCTAACCAAGGTTAGGGGAGGACAATAAGAGCCTTGTGCCCTAAATGAAACTTCTTAATCCCAATCACCATGAACAAAATATACAATCGATGAAGCTTCTCATGTTTTATAATTCCATGAACAAATCCTCGAACCATGACATGTAACACTTGTAGGGTATCTTTGGCCTACTAAAGGGATATGGGAACCATGTTTAAACCAAAACGCAAGACCTCAACATTGGTGTGTCTTGGGCCCACACTAGGAATGGTTCTTGAGGCCATGGTCAATATTCATTAGCAGGTTTTGTGCAATGGAAATGGGTCTTGA
>SNQJ01S0003012.1:522810-534442 GCA_010110895.2 Picea sitchensis
TTCAGAACATATCTAAATTAGCATGAGGACCATGAACATGGAGGATGATCAGGGAACTCACAACCATGAAGAAGTGAGGGGTTTGGATATAAACCTAGGAAATGAAGAAATATAATCCAATGGCCATAGAAGCCGAGTGGAGCCAATAGAGTTGGTGGACCATGAATAGTTTAAGGATGGAAGTACATAGATACTGGGATGATAACGAGAGAATAATAAAATATCAATAGGAATATAATGTTATAAACACTCAGTTTCTATAGAGTCTGAACCAATTGCAAAGGAAAATTAGGGTTGACTCTGGTCTAAGACATGAGAAAGAAAGTAAACAAAATACAAGAAGGGAGAACTACATATGATCCAAGCACTCAAGAAGTGCTAGTAGAACTGAAAAACATCATCATTCACCTACCCATTCAAACATGAAACTATATTCATTTGTAGAATCATAAAGCAATCCAAAAATTTCTCTTGTCAGGCATTGGAGGAGAAGGCATGAATTTGATAGTTTGCAAGGGGAGCTAAGGGAGATAAAGACACCAAATTTTGATGGAGAGAACAAGAAGGGAGAAGAGGCTAAGTCTTAGTTGCTCAGAATTATAAAGTACTTCCAGTTGCATAATTACCCATAAAACCTTGAAGCAAGGATTTCCATCTACCATCTTCAAGGAAAAGCTTCTATGTGGTGGGACCAACTGAAGAAAATCAAGCACATTAATGAAAAGGAGGTCTCTTGGAAGAATTTTAAAAGGCATTTCCAACAAAAATACCTCTCAAAGCATTATTATGATAAGAAGATGCAATTTGAACTCAAGCTAGGGAACATGACTATGGAAGAATATGAGAAGAAATTCTTAGAGTTGTTGAGGTATGTGGGATTCATCAATGGTGAGAAGGTTAAAATTTAGATATTCTTGAATGGATTGCCATCATTTTACAGAGACAGGATTCAATTTGATGAACCTTGAACTTTAGAGGAGGCCATTAGGAAGGCCAAGTACCTATATGAGAATAATAAAGGAAGAATAGTGGTGTTGAAGTCTTGGAGAGATAAGAAAAATGATAAAGTGGATGAAAGGAAGAAACGATTCAAGCCACCTTTCTTTAGGAACAACTCTAATTATTATTAGCAAGATCGGATAGATCAGAGTGAGTCCAAGATGGCATAATCTTTTGGGAAAAGAAAAAGACAACCAATCAAGTGTTGGGGTTGTAAGGGAGATCATAGGTACATAGATTGCTCTCATAGAGTGGATAGAATGAGACCTTTCCACAATATCTAGGAAGCCACTACAGTGGAAGATGTGGGAAGAAGTGTTCCAAGGATATATGCATCCCTAGAGAATGGACATGTAGAACATTAGTCTCATATGATTGAGGTAGAAGGTAAGATTACAAATCAACCTATTGTTATTTTAATTGACTTGAGATCAAGTCATAGTTACATTTATCCTAATATAATGGGCAGATTTCATTTGAAGAGGGACAATTTTGAAAATTCATGGTTGGCACATCTAGCCACTAGGACCAAGAGAATAATTAATGAGATTGTTAAGAGCTATCCCATAGAATTGAATGGAGTAAACACAGTTTCAAATTTGAATATCATATCATTGGGATCTTATGATATGTTTATTGGAATGGATTGGTTGGACCAACATCATGTTATGTTATATTGTCATAACAAGACATTTACATGTCTTAATGAAGAAGGGAAACAAAGCTTAGTGAAGGGGATCCCAAGACCCATTTCTATAAGGGAAATTTCAGCCTTACAGTTGAAGTGGTGCTTCAGAAAAGGATGCCAAATGCTTGCAACCCATGTGGAAGAGACAACTAAGGGAAAAGGTCCAAGTCTTGAATATTTTTCAGTGCTACAAGAGTACAAAGATGTATTTGTGAAAATCCCAAGTTTTCCACCCTAGAGATACATACATTTCTCAAGATTTACATAGATTTTTTGAATTGATTGCCATTTCTTTTCACTTGAAGAATCGATACCATAAATCTCCCACTGTAACAATGTTTATCATAGACATGAGCCAAACCTTTCGCCACAAATGCGTCCCCCTGAACCCAATAACAAATTTGATACCAAATGTAGATTTTAAACTTGTACAATTTATTATTGCAAATAGATTCTTAATAAAAACAGAAAAGATATAATCACACACACACATTACACAAAGATTTTACCCTGGAAACCCAAACTAGGAAAACCAACAACTTGTGTAGAACTGCACCTCTAATATTGTATTCATCATCTTTCTTCATTGTTTACAATATAATATATATAGGATCCCATGGAATCCAAAACCCCGAATCCATTGAACCAGATTAGTCAACAACCCTAAATCTTTAACCGGAATTAGAAAACCATCGACGAAAACCATGTGCCGAAAAACCGCTAAAAATGGACACAAAAATTACCAAAAACTATTTCAGGGGTGTTTCCCCCAAACCTCCACACAAGGGGGATCCCACCGCCTATGACCCCCCATGTGCACCCAACACAACATGAACACTAGGTTTGGTCATGCAAATAATACAACACATACCCAACACAAGTGTCTCACCTTGGGGAGCACCAATACTCTTTGTGAAGAAGAAGGATGGAACCTTAAGGCTATGGATTGATTTTAGTCAATTGAATAAAGATACAATAAATAACAACTAGCCTCTCCCCAAAATTGATGATCTCTTAGACCAACTAAGAGGAGAAAATGCATTTTCCAAGATAAACCTAAGATCAAGGTACCATCAAGTGAGGATCAAAGATTAATACATCAGTAAGACAACTTTTAGAACGAGATATGGGAATTATGAATTTCTTATGGTGCCATTTGCATTGAAAAATGCACTAGCTATCTTTATGTGTCTAATGAATGATATTTTCAGAAATTACTTGGATAATTTTGTCACTGTCTTCTTGGATGACATACTTATCTATTCCAAGTCAAAATAAGAACATGAGAAGCACTTAAGGATGGTGCTACATGTGTTAAGGGAGCATTAACTATATGCCAAGTTGAGAAAATGTTCCTTTTACCAAAATAACAAATCCACTACTTGGGGCATACCATTTCAGAGGAATGCATAACAATGGATCCAGGAAAAGATTGAAGCAATCGGAGGATGGCCTAAACAAAATTTCACAGAAGTTATATCATTCATGGGACTTGCAAGGTTATTATAGGAGGTTCCCATTGGAGGATTTCCAAATGTGCACATCCTGTCAGTTCTTTGCAAAAGAAGGGGATAAAGTTTGAATGGACCTCTAAATGTGAAGAAAACTTTTAGAGTCTAAAGGACTGTGTGTGAAGTACACTAGTCACGAATTGTTGATCTAGAGGATGATTTCATAATTATTGCATTGTCAGTGCAGCCAAGGAAAGGGCTTGGTGGAGCCCTGCAAAAAGAGATGCATGTGGTATGTTATGGTCAGAAGTTGAAAGAGAATGAGAGAAACTATATACATATGACATAGAGTTGGAAGCCATAGTTTATGCCTTAAATAATAGTAGGCATTATCTTATGAGTAGAAAATTCAGTTGAGGATGAACCACAGTGGTCACAAATATTTTGAGCGATCAACACTAAATTACAGACAAATTAGATGGCTAGAAATTTATCAAGAATGTGACGATATCCAAACACATCAAAGACAAGAGAGAAAGAGAAGTGGCAGATTCCTTAGAAGGAGGCATAAAGAGACGCATGATACAACCATACACATTTATAGGTCTAATTTAAAAGACATAGTTTTTGGAGATGCAAAATTAGACCATCATTATTTACAAGTCAAGGAAGGCATACAACAAGGTAAATTACAGCAAAAATACAAAGAATGATCTAGGACATGATGGAATATTAATGCCAAAAGAATATGATCTAGGACATGATGGAATATTAATGCCAAAAACAAAGTATATGTTCCTAACTCAAACAAATAAAGGAATTTGATATTAGAGGAGACACATAATGTTTTGTATGATAGACACCCAGGCTATTAGAAGACCATTGCAACAATAAAGAACCAATATTTTTGGATAGACATGAAGAAGGATGTGATTGGGTACATAGCCAAATGCATGGAATGCCAAAGGGTAAAGGTTGAGCATGGACACCCAACATGTTTTCTAGACCATTGCCAATTCCAAAGTGGAAGGGGAAGGTAGTCACCATTGAATTCATCACCAAGTTGCCCATGACAATAAGGCAACACAAATCAATAATGGTGGTGGTGGACAAGTTGACCAAGGCTGCACATTTTATCCCATTCAAGATTAATCATAAGGCAGATAACATTGCTGAGATTTACATGAAAGAAGTTTCCAGGCTGTATGAGTGCCTAAGGAAATTGTGTTAGATCGAGATTCAAGTTTACCTCAAACTTTTGGAAGGGATTGTTCAAGGGAGTTGGCACAAATCTAAACTTAATACAACTTGTCATCCACAGATAGATAGGAAAATAGAGAGAGTTAATCAAGTGATTGAAGACATGTTGATCATGTATGTGATGGAAAGTCCATCCAAGTGGCAAGAGTACCTACATTTGGTGGAGTTTGCATACAACAATGGGTATCAAGCCTCATTGAAGATGAGCCCATTTGAATATTTATATGGAAGAAAGTGTAATATTGTAGTATACCTAGGGAGGTACCTAATGGGAATGTGGTTATGTATTATTAGTGGAGGCCATTCAATATAAGGTGGACTAGGTCCACCTTATATTGAATGGCCTCCACTAATAATACATAACCACATTCCCATTAGGTACCTCCCTAGGCACCACAT
Source organism: Picea sitchensis (assembly GCA_010110895.2). NCBI lineage: Eukaryota > Viridiplantae > Streptophyta > Pinopsida > Pinales > Pinaceae > Picea > Picea sitchensis. Next base: position 527,608 of record SNQJ01S0003012.1, read on the forward strand.
ATTACCTCCCTAGGTCAAAACCCTTGAGGTAGGGTAACAACATATATTAATCCTTAGGGAAGGATAAAAATCCTCAAACAATCCTTGCTTGTTACAATAACAATATTCTTCACTATGATTCAATACATTGCTTACATTTCTTTATATGGCATTCTCTCTATCTCCTAGGTACATTCTAGAGAAGGAATATTCTAGAAAGCCTTCTCACATTTATAATGTTCATATTGGTATATCTAACTACCATAGTGGGCCTTATTTAATAATATAGTGGACCTAGTCCACCTTACATTGAATGACCTCCACTAATAATACATAACCACATTACCATTGGGTACCTCCCTAGGTACCTCATATTACCTCCCTGGGTACCACATATTACCTCCCTAGGTATACTACAAATACTCTAGTGAGCTGGGACAATCTAACATATAGGGTAGTGCTTGGGCCAGAGATGCTCAAGGATATGGAAGAGCATATAGTGAAAATCAAGCATAATTTAAAAGCAACACATGATAGATAGAAAAGCTATATATACAAAGGAATAATATACAGAGAATTCAAAGTGGGAGAATATGTGTTCTTGAAAGTGAAGACCAATAAGAGCTCACTAAAGTTGGGCAACTGGACTAAGTTGGCAACTAGATTTTGTGGGCCATTTGAGATATTGGATAGGATAGGGCTAGTTGCATAGATGCTTGCATTTCCTACTTCCATGAACGTGCATAATGTATTTCATGTGTCTTTATTGAAAAAGTATGCGAATGACCATAACCATGTTGTTGATTGGAATTTGATTCAGGTGGAACCCAAAGGGGACTTTCAAGTGGAGCCATTGCACATCCTAGATTGGAAAGTCAAGGTGTTCCAGAACAAATCCATTGGGAAGGTAAAGGTCTAGTGGACCTGTTACAACCCCAAGGATGTGAAATGTGAGCTAGAAGATGCTATGCAAGAGGCATACCCACAACTATTTTGATATTTGATGTTAAACTTGTATATATGTACACATGTATGGTGATGTGCAATGAGGACAGTGAAAAAAATAAGGGGGAAGGAAATGTAATACCCCCAGTTTGACCCCGAGGTTGTAATTGTATATGTACAAATGTTATATAGGTCGGTGAGCCGAATAATATGTTGAGGTCTGATCTATGTATATTTTGTATCAAAGTTATTAATAAAAAGGCATTGATGGTTGCAATACAAGAGGGACAATAACATTGGGTGGCTATGATTCCATGAGAGAGAATTGACTTGTTCCATGTGTCAACTGTCTCGAATGTCTAGTCGACTGGCTCAACTGTTTGGTCAACTAGATTGACTGTTTGGTTGACTTGTCTTGTACTTGAATGAAATATTGCCTTGGTCGACCGAAGTCTAAAGTCATATTATTTTATTATAATTTATATGTGAGAGGGGATTAAGGGGGCCAAGCGGGGCCAAAGTCTAAAACATATTATTATACTGTAAACCCAAGTCCACTTACCTTAAAGTATGCTAAAGGAAAAATAATTTTGGGAATGCATGCCAAGGAGTTAGGTGGAGTTCCTTGGGTGCCAAGTGGTAAGATGAGAACATACATACTAGTTCCCTGAGTTTGGGGAATTTGACCATTATTCTTCATGTTCATTTCTTAGAATATGTTCACTCTCTGGTTATGCATGGAGTTGACCATTAACCTGTACCAAATTAGACTATTATACATGTGATGAAAGGGTAGGGATGCCTATCACGTATATGTTATATGAAATTGCTTACAGGAATAAACATGGGATTGTTGTGATTGAGACTTCATAGACAATGAATTTTTTGGATCCTCCGACATTGAGATTCCTAGAAAAAATACACTAGAGACTTGAAGGGGGTGAGAATTTCCCGAGGCAATACAAGGCAGAGAAGGGGATTCCATCCTTGGGGTGGTGTAGGCAGGGGAAGAGATTTGGGTGGTGGAAAAGGCTGTAGGATTTTGTATGTTGTCATTTATTGGTATTGGGTTGTGTGAGGGAGTTTATCCAACCATAAGGGTCATTTTTCCTTGTGGACTCATAGCCCTAACTCGGGGGTGGCCTGCTACTGAGAGAACTAGAGCAATAGAGCCCATGGTTGGGAGGAACATCCTTCATACACAACTAGTCGGTGACATTTATTCATAAGATAAGTGTTATGGTTTTTGCATTATCCTTTGAGTTGTTTGTGTGTATTTTACCGATAAAAATGTTGGGATTGCTAATGAACATAATGTTGTTTTGATTATGTATGTTTACATGAATGTGCATGAGATTGATTGTCATTTTGCACACATATTTCTTTATATAACTGGACAAAGAACATATCGATATCATAAATGGTAATTATGGTAATGTGAGATGGGTTAAATAAAATTTTAAAAAGCATGACATGTTACAAAGTTAGAATGGTAGTAATGTGGCTCATCATGGAGTTGGGTACGTTACATGGGGCCTTGACCATGGTTGAGGAAGTAAAACAAGTTGCTTGAGATATTGTTAATCTTCTTAGGTTCAAGAGTTTTGAAAAAGTCCTCGAACCAACACATGAGTCCTTTGTAGGACTCTAAGTGGGATACACATGCCATGCTTATGTTTAGTGTACTAGAAATGGGTGTCATGGCCTAAACATAGTCAAGGGGGAAAATAAGGACCTCGAGCCCTAATTGAAAATTCTTGAGCTCAAGCACCATGAGAAACACCTAAAGATCATGAAAAACATCGTCCCCAAGTAGTCTTTGGCACCTAAGTTGAATATGGGTGCCATTGCAAGGTCTTGGGCATCATGGATGGTCTTGGGTGCTTAACAATAGTCGAGGGAGGAAAACAAGAGCCTCCATCTCTAACCCTTGCTTCTCATGCTCAAACACCATGGAAGAGTCATCAAACCACCACATAGGACCTTTGTAGGGTGTCATTCACCTCCAAGTCGGATATAAGCACCATGACTAGGTTAACTATGAATCAAGAATGGCTCTCGAGGTCTAACCAAGGTTATGGGAGGACAATAAGATATTTTTTCCTTAAATGAAGCTTCTTGAGATCAAGAACCATGAACAACACCTACAACCCATGAAGCTTCTCAGGTTATAATTCCATGAATGCGTCCTTGAACCACCACACAAGATCCTTGCATGGCATCTCCAGTCTACTAGAGGGATATGCGTGTCATGCTTAAACCACAACACATGCTCTAAATAAAAATGTATCTCAAACTCACACTGTGAATAGTTCTCAAGGCCATGGATGGGGTTTTTTATTATCCAAGTGGGATATATGTGCCATGAGTAGTTTTTGTTTAGTGGAAATGGGTCTGAGGCCAAAACATGGTCAAGGGTGTAAAAAAGGGGCGTAATCCCTAAATAAAACTTCTCAAGCTCAAGTGAGGGAGTATAACACTTGGGCCTTAGGGCATAAATGTAGCTTCTTGGGCTTTATCTCCATGAATAACACCTACAAACCATAACACATGCACTCTCTTTGGTTCGTTGGCATCAGAGTTGGATATGGATGCTACTAGGAGGTTTTGTACAGTCAGGATGGGTCATAGGGCCTTAACCATGGTTGAGGAAGGAAAACAAGTGCCTCAAGATATTCTTGAATCTTCTCAGGCTCAAGAGCTTTGAACAAGTCCTCAAACCAACACAATATTTCTTTGTAAGTGTTCTTTGTAGTACTTTGAGTGGGATACATGTGCCATGATTAGGTTTTGTGCACTAGAAATGGATGCCAAGACCTAAACATGGTCAAGGGTGGGAAAATGCCTTGAGCCCTAATTGAAACTTCTTGAGCTCAAGAACCATGAACAACAATTAACGATCGTGACAAGATCCCTCCTAAGGAGTATTTGGCACCTGAGTTGAATATGGGTGCCATTATGAGGTCTTTAGTATCATGGATGGGTCTCGAGTTCTTGGACATAATCAAGGCAAGGAAGTAAGAGCCTCTAGCCCTAAACCTTTCTTATCATGCTCAAATACCATGGAAGAGTCCTCAAATGACCACATATGACCTCTCTAGGGTGTCATTTGCCTCCAAGTGGGATATGTGCACCTTTAGTTATGAACTAAGAATGGGTCTCGAGGTCTAACCAAGATTAGGAGAGGACACTAAGAGCCTTTTTCCTTAATCAACTCTTCTTGGGCTCAAGCACCATGAACAACAACTACAACCTATAAATATTCTTGGGCTATAATGCCATGAACACATCCTTAAACCATCAAACAAGACCATTGCATGGTATCTCTAGCCTACTAGAGTGATACAAGTGCCATTATTAAACCACGACACATTCCCTAAATAATAATGTGTCTCAAGCTCCAACTAGGAATTGTTCTCAAGGCCATGGTTAGGGTTCTTTAGCATCCAAGTGGAATACAAGTGCCATGAGTAGCATGAGTCTCTTTGCCCAAGATATTCTTCAAGGTAAAAAGAAATGGGCTTAATCCCATAATATTTCTTTTATGGCTTGAGGGGAATGCATAAGGCCTTAGATCATGACATGGTCCCTTGGGATGGAATATTTTGGACCATGAGTGGCATACAAATTAATTTCCGAGCTTTGAGTCACCAAGGATGTCTCTCTTAACCCAAGATAAGATTTGATGTTGATAACTTGGGTCTTATTCCCTAAACACTACTTATATGGATAATGTGTCGGGCATAGGGCCTCAAACCACGATGCCCTCAAAGATGAATATTTGGACAATGGGTAGAATACAAGGGTTATGAGATTCCAATTAGATGAATTTCATTGATTGAAAGTAGGTCTCATGGTCTAAGATGTGGTTTGAGGCCAAAAGCCAAGGATTTCAAACCATATAATTACTCATATTTCTCCTTGACACAAGTAATAGTACCATGACACAAGCCCCAATTGTGTAATTTTTTGACTAAGAGGGGAATTTTTGGACTAAGAAAACTATTAATTGTAGCATTCATTTCAATAATTATACAATGATTTCGTGCATTGATTTCAATTATATAATGAAAAACAATTTGATTTATTAATTTTAGCAATGATATATTGCAAGATGATTGAGTGCATTGATTTAAGTGATGATACAAATCAAAATGAACTAGTTTCTTTGATTTAAGTAGTGATATGGTGAAAATATCAGTAGTAGGATGCTAAAGGTGAGGGAAGACTACATCACATGTTGTAATAGAATGAGGAAAAATAACATGGAATAAAATCCAAATAGAAATAAGAGAAACATAATGAAAAAAATGTGTAAAAATATAATGCAAATAAAAAAAATGTGATTAGAATATGAATATAAATACACAAATAAAATTTCCATGAATATGTAAAAATAAAACTTGAATTTATTGAGTGTCGATAGAATGCAAATATAGCATTAAAGAAAAATGTATAATGAACATATATATCGGAGGAAATTATATAATGAAATATATTATCAAAGTCAATTTTAATTTTTTATGTAGTTGTATATTACTACAACTAGTGTAGATCCATTTTAACTCGGGACCTATCAATGCCCTAGAGACATTAATATAATATGGGTTTGTAGCATCACTATTTCTCTCAAAACCTTGGTCAAGTTTTTTTGGCTGGCATGTGTTAGGTTTTTCCACAAGAGTTTTGTGTCACCATTGCGTTGCATTAGTGTCATACATATGACACTAAACACACTTTGTTTTTTTTTTAAATTCATGTTTGCATCATGTTTTGCATTGTTATAGTTCCATTTGTATGTCATTATAGTTGATTGTAGATTGAATGCATATTTTTTTTATGTTTTGTTTATGTCATGTTTATGTCATCCTTGCATCATGTTTGGATCATGACTGCACCATATTTGCATTGATTATCATTGTGTTTGCATTGTTTTTGAATCATCTTTGCATCATGTCTATGTCATGTTTGCATCATGTTTCATTGATTAGCATCGTGTTTGTAATGTATTTGCAATGTAGTTGCATTGTGTTTGCATTGATTAACATCATGTTTTCATCGATCAACATCATTCTTACATCAATGAGCATCATGTTTGCATTGTTCTTTCATAGTTTAGCCTCAAACTGGGGGATGTTAACATGATGATTTACTTGGAATTGCATTGAAAAGGATGACGTGGATATGATGCAAGGTCAACATGGAGAAAATGCATGCACCATTTTGTGTTAAAAAATTGGATATATAATTGATGAAAAATCAACTTCGAGTTTGAAAAATAATAAAAATAGACGTCACAAAATGAAGATTTGTGTCACCCTTTCTATGCCTTTATAATATAAAGTGAAAAAAGAGTCCCCCCCTCATTTCATTTTTGCATGAGGGTGTGGGGAAGAGCTTCTTGGAGTTGAAAGGGATTTTTGGGTCACTCAACTGGAGTAGGAAACATAGATTTGTGGGGCATCACTAGATCAAAGGTAAGTTTTTTGTCATTTCCCCCCTACTTTTTTTTTGAAAGTTGTAGATTTAAAACAAAATGGGATTTGGGTTTTGGAGATGGGAATGGGAATTGAATTTTGGAGATGGGATTTGAGTTTTGAAGGTGATATGGGATTCGGGTTTTGGAGATGAGATTTAATAATAATAATAAAAATTAGGTTTAAGAAAACCTCTTCCTCCCTTCCTCTTCTCCTTCTTCTTCTTCTTCTCTCTCTCTCTCTCTCTCTCTCTCTCTCTCCTTTTTATTCTCCCTCTCCCTCCTCCCGCTCTTCCTTTTCCTCTTTATATAACTCTCACCACTTACGACCATAGTCAAATAAATTTTAAATAAGATTTCTTAATGATGCCCTCGTTGAGTAAAAGAAGCATGTTAGGGATGAAATAATTTCATGTTTGTAGCATTATGTTTGGA
>SNQJ01S0003012.1:534451-546391 GCA_010110895.2 Picea sitchensis
TTTTTTTTTTTTTTTGTACAATTTAAACTAGTCGCGATCTTTTCTATTTATGTGAAATACAATGTTTGGGAAGCCAACTCTTCACAAACTTGTGATCATAATAACTATTTTTTTGAGAAGTGGACTCTTCCCAAAATTTTATTGGGGGAATCACATTCTTGTAGTCTTTGAAACATGTTGCATTATAGGGGTGATGATAAAGACCATTAGTGACGAATAAGTTGCATATATTTTATGTATAAGACATACATATCATTGCATAGGGCATGCATATACAAAGCAGTGAACGAACGAGAATCTTATCCAATGATGGGACTTTGAAATGCAATACTTATGGGAGACCTTTACCTATCAAGGTGAAATGTATGGTGTTGCACTAGCTTCTCCATTGGTCAAATTAACATAATAGTTATCATGGATGTTTTTTTTTATCTTTTGTTTCATTATAACACTTATCTATCCTCAAAATACTAGAAACTGTAAGAATCTAAAAAGATAAACAAGTTACAACTTACTTTGAAAAAGACATGTCTTTCTTTATTTACGTCAATTTTAATATGATAAGTTATTTGAAATTGTTTATCTATAAACAAAGCCTCAACACTCCATGGGAAATGATGTCATATAAAATTACAAACTCCGTCATCACATTAATATGATATAAACCTACTTTAACATTACAAAAATAGATGTGGATGTCGTATTTTTGCCAAACAAAAACATTTCCTTTACTAATTCAATAATAAATAATCCTCAAATGGAAACCTACTTTAACATTACAAAAAGAGATGTGGATGTCGTATTTTTGCCAAACAAAAACATTTCCTTTACTAATTCAATAATAAATAATCCTCAAATGGTAAGTTATTTTGATAGTAGCTTCTCAGTTTGTCATTTCTTTTAGAATTCTTTTCAAATCTCAATTCATCATAGTACTCTAAGGAAATTTCACACTTAAAACATAATAACTAAATTAAATTTCACACTTAAAACATAATAACTAAATTATCATACTTTTTTATGTCACTTTTTTTTCACTAAATTTATTGTTATTTGCATGAATTATAGGTTAGTTTTTTGTTTCACAACTTAAAATCAAAATTAAAATATTAATAATATTAAATATTGATTGCATTCCTTTTGAAAAAGAGTAATTGATAAACAATCTAGAAAAAACAAAGAACTATGTTGTATTATGTTACTAAAAAAAAATATTAAAATAAAATAAATTATCAAAAATAAAATATGAATAATATTAAATATTGATTTCATCTCTTCTGAAAAAGAGTAATTGATAAATAATTTAGAAAAGATAAAGGATTATGTTGTATTATGTTTTTTTTTTGACAGGAACGGATAATGGGATTTTATTATAGAAAAGCAATGGTAAGCCACTGGTTCTGTTACATACGAGCTGGGTCAAACTTGGCTAAACAGTTACAAACATCCCACAAGTAGTTTTTAACATAGTCGTTACTTACAGAGGCTTCTATACAAAACACCTTCCTCGCAGAGTTTATTTGCAGAGGCCAATTCCTGGCCTAGGTGCCTCTTGCCAAATTACTTTGAGCCTCTCTTCTTGGGGTGATCCCTCTCCTGCTTCCATTCTTTATTCAGTTGCTCCATCTACTATTCCAGACTGCTGACCCTTTCATCAAATTCTTGTTTTGGGTCTTTGAGTTCCTTCCGGAGTTTCCCCAGCTCCTCAGAAAGACCGAATTTGGTAGAGGTGATGTCATTTTCCAACATCTCCAGCCGTCTCCCTGCGTCGATATCTAAGTTCTGGAGGAAGTCATCCAGGTTGTTCAGCTGATGCCTGAGATGTTGCATGTTCGCCTCCAATGTTGCCAGCCGCTCTTCCGTCGTTGGCTTACTGCCTGAGCTCAACGCCATCGCTTCCCTTGCTGCTTCTGGGCTCCTGCTCCTACGTAGGGTTCTCTCTCCTCTGATCGTTGTGCTGTTGCGTGCCTTCCTTCCTAGTCTTCGACTGCGTCTGGACTGCGTGCCTTCCTTCCTTGCATCTCCTTTTAACTCAGAAATCCACAGATTCACTGCTCCCATGTGATACGCACGATCTAGAGAGCATGGGCTCTTGCTTGGTTCCAACGACCAAATGATGGGCGATTCCATCAGATCTGACTTCCTCCTAACTGCTGACTGTGGTGGATTCGATCCTGTACCTTCAAGGACTTGACTTTCCCACTTGCTAGCTCGTATCCCTATTTTATTCCAATTTCTCATGGGAGTTCCCAACTTGTTAAGGTTCCGTTGATTTGTAAGGTTCCAATTCTTGAGAGGGCTTCCTTGTTGGCCTATTCGTCTGCTGTTGCATTCATTCCTCAGAAGACGTGGTAAAGATGATAAGTTTGAAGCTTTCCTAGGAGGAGATGGATTTTCTCCAAAATGTGTTGAAATTTTGCATTTTGGGCTTTGTTGCGGAGAATTAAGGCTTGGATTATTAACCGCGAATCCCCAATTATCACAAGATCCTGGATGTTGTGAAAAATAGCTTGATTTAGCCCTTGCCAGAGGGCCAATGCTTCTGCTATGTTATTGGTTTCTATGCCAAGTCCCTAGGCAAACCTGATTTCTGGGAGTTCATTGGGGCCTACCAGGATTCCTCCTCCTCCTGCCACTCATGGATTCCCTTTGGAAGCTCCGTCAAAGAATATAATATACTTGTTTTCCTTTCTTTTACATTCTTCAAACTCTTGCTCCTCCATCCTAATTTCCCATTCTTGGTGGTGTGAGTTGTTATGAGTTTGTTGCTGTTGATCTTGGAGCTTAAGATGTTCAATCCAAAGTTTCTCTTCCAATTCTAACGGCTTTGAGTTTGCCGCTTTACATAAGTGGGGGGCTCTCTCGCCAAAAAGGGCCTTTATCTTTGTGGCTACCTGGGCAGGGCTGCTTTTGGCTTTCCTGAATAACCTGTTATTTTGTTCAAGCCAAATCTTCCAGAGAATAAATTTTGGGAGAGTTCTCCAAAGAGTGGAGAGTTGACCCTTTTTTCTGTTTGAAAAGGGCAGAGGGAGTTCCAATTCTGGAGCAGGGTAGTGACTTCTTGAGGTAATACAAGAGTGTTTGGGTGCAGTCCAAGGGTTAATTGCCAGACTTCTTTGGAGTAAGTGCATCTTAAAATTAGGTGGTTTGTAGTTTCCTCTTCTTGACAGCAGAGTGGGCATATGGAGGGGCCTTCCCAACCTCTTCTTCTTAGATTTTCACCAGTGAGAATACCTATGTGTGCCATGGTCCAGACATACATATCTATCTTCGGAATTGACTTGGAGGACCAGATGGCTTTCCAAATTTCCGGGTCTGGGGGGACATGGGGGACTGTTGCTATATGTTGATATCCTGTTGCTGTAGTGTAAAGTCCAGAAACGGTCCCCACCCTCTCTTGCCTTTTTTCCTTTTTTTAAGGGGGTTTTCCGTTGCAGCTAGTACTTCAACATGTTCCATTCCTCTTCTAGCTTTGGGGGTAAGTTGGCAATTTCCCACCTTAGCCAGGAGTGGCTCTCATCGTTTTCCCAACGTGAGATATCCCACATATTGTGTAAATTCTTGAGTCTCATCCACTCTTTAAGATGATCTAGACCCTGCTTCGAGTCTAGTGGTGGGTCTCCCATGATTGAGTCTTCCCAAACCTTGATTTCTTTACCATTGTCTGGTATCCAAGTGAGGTGAGGTTTAAAGTGACTGAGAGCCTTCTGACATAAAGAGAAAATTGGGGATCCTTTCTCCACCATTGCTGGAACGTCAAGGCACTTTTTCCTTGGGCCTCGAAAGTACTTCTTCCATAACGCTCTTTTACTCCAGGAGGAATTGCCGGCAATTATGTGCCATAAGATCTTTGCTCCCGGTGCTAAATTTTGAGTCTGGGGGTTTTTAAATTGGAGTCCCCCTTCAAGGTAGGGATTGGTTATTTTTTCCCAGCTTATAAGGTGCAATTTCCTCCCTGTCTTCTTCCCTCCCTCCTAGAGGAGTCTTCTGAATAGTGCTTCAATTTTCTGGAAAGTGGACACAGGGGCCCAAAGTAAGGAGCATTGGTAGATCAAGATGCTTGCTAACACTGCTTTGATGAGGACCACTTTGCCTGCAAGGTTTAACCAGTTTTCTCCCCAAGAGTTTATTCTATTTTTAAGTTTTCCTATCAGCTGGTCCCAATGCGAAGCCTTTGGATTGGATTTGAAAATAGGGACGCCCATGTATTTAAACGCATCCCAGGTGGTGCAACCTTCCATTCCAAGGATTCTTGAGATATGTAGCATCTCCCTTGGAGTTATGTTCCACCCAAAGATCTTACTTTTAGTCAAGCTTATCACACTTCCTGAGACTTCTGTGTAGGCGTCTAACTCCTTTTTGAATTTCCTTGTTGTAGGCATACTTGCTCCTCCCATTAGCAACGTGTCATCTGCAAATTGGGCGTGGTTGATGTCTTTTAACCCAGGGGCAATTCGTAGGCCGTGAAGGTTGTTATACGATTGGCCGTGGTCCAGTTGGTAGCTAAGAACCGATGCTTGGATGACATAGAGGAGTGGGGAGAGGGGGCAGCCTTGCCGAAGACCTCTGGAGGCTTGAGAGAACTTAGTGGCTCGACCATTCACTAGAGGGGCTATCCAAGGGGAGCCAATACAAGATTTAATCCAATTTATGAAGGAGGGGGTGAAACCAAAATTTTCCATGATCTTAAACATAAAATTATGTCTGACTCTATCAAACACATTTGCCAAGTCGAGTTTGATTATCATACCTTTGTCTTTTCTGTGAACGCTTGAGTGTAAGGCCTCTTGAACGAGGATGTTGTCCACTATATACCGGCCTTTTACAAAACCTCCTTGATTTTCTGGGATAATTGCAGGAAGGATATTTTAAATTCTGTTAGCTATTATTTTGGTGAGTATTTTGTAACTTGTGTTGTAGAGAGAAATTGGGCGAAACCTTTCAAAGTTGATTGCTCCTTTTTCTTTGGGAATGAGAGCAAGACAAGACGAATTTGTTCCTCCTCCTATCTTGGTGCAAGTCTGAGATTTCCTGATCAACTATGTGAGGCCTGATTTTATTATATCCCAGTTGTTTTAGTAAAATCTGGCCGTGAGCCCATCTGGACCTGGGGCTTTATCTGGATTCATTTGATCAAGTGCCTCTTTTATTTCTTGCTGATCGACTGCCATGGTTAGCTTGATGTTGACATCTTCATGAATGAGGGCCAGAACTAAAGAGAGGGGATAGTCTTTGGGATCTATAGCAGTTCTTTGAGTTTCTGTGTAAAGAGTTTCAAAGGCTTCTGTCGCAGCTGCTTTTATGCCGCAACTACTTTTATGCCTTCAAAATCTGTTATCGTCTAATTTTGGGCCTGAATTTTCGTGACATTCTTGAACTAGTTTCGAGCTTCAGCTTGTTTGTGGAAGAACCCAATATTTTATCCCCTGCTTCCAACCAGAGGCTCTTGGATTTTTGTTGCCAATACTTTTCCTCCTCTCTACAGGCTTGATACCAATTCCTTTGGAGCTGATCCTCTTGTTGCAAAGTTTCTTGGGTGATTCCTTGATTTTCCATATCTAGGTGGTGTTTTTCAAGCTATTTTTGGGTTTCTTGGCAGGCTAGAGTAGGGTTAGGTAGAGTTTTTGCCCAGGACTTTAGCGCTACCTTTAATCTTTTAGAGTATCCCAGCAAAATATTTTTTCCTCCAAGAGGATAGGCACATAAAGATTGAAGAGAATTACATGTCGGCCTGCTTCTTTGTGAAGGAGGTTGGTGTAGATCCAGTGCTTGCATGTTTCATATTTAATGAGGTCATACTTCATATGGTTCCAAAGAGTGCCTATACCTCCTGAGGCTCCTCTTGCACTTTCTGCTATTCCTTTGCTTGTTTTCCAAAGTGTGTTTGTTATGTTGAGGAAGTCTTGTTCTTCCATCTTGGTTTCCTGGATAAGAAGGATCTCAGAGTTTGAAGTTCTGATGATATCTTTAATCGCCTCTTCCTTTATTCTACTATCGAAACCCCTGCAATTCTAGGAAGTTAGTCTCATGATTTACCTGGGGGGGGAGATATGGGCTCCTTGAGGGGCCCTGGAGTGCTTCCTTGTTTACTTAACATTGATCAGTTGTCTGATTGTTGGCTGCGATCCACTCAAGACATCTTTGTATGCCTCCTTTTCTCTTTATTCTTTCTTGGATTTCCTGCCTCGGCTTGTTTTTATTGGGGTGATAATGGTGTCACTTGCTCCCTCACTGTCACTGTCTGAGGAGACCTCTCCTTCCTCCACTTCTAGCTCTAGGTTCTTTCCCCCCGCAGTTTGTCCTTTCTCTTCCACCCTTTCTGGCATCAAATACTCTCTGGCATTTGGAGTTGACTTCCCTTGCTCTGCTTCTGCTATAGGTAAATCCTGAGGGGCTTCCCCTGCTGATTTCTCTATTTCTGGATCTAGCCCCCTAAACCTGTTTGATGTCGCTGTCTCTGGTTGGTTTCCTTGCTCCTTGGATTGAGCATGGTTTGTCTTTTCGTTCCTTGGGCCTTTTTCCTTGGATGAGGCTCTTCCTCTTCTGGGCTGTTGCCATCCTTCTCTGTTGTCTCTCTCCTTGTTTGGGTCTTTAGGGCAGTTTCGCTGAAAGTGGCCGTACTCGTGACAACCCTTACATTTGAACGGAAGTTGTTCATAATCAAGATTCTGGTAATGCTGTCAGTCTTCAACCTTTAACTTGATTGCCTCTGGGAGACCTATCTCTAGATCCACTTCCACACAAATGTGCGTGCAGGAGTATTGGTCCTCGAGGTTCGCTCTGTCGATATAATGACCGAGCCCATTTCCAATTGCCTGGAGCAAAGTGGGATTCCAGCAATGGATTGGGAGGTTTGGGAGTCTTACCCAGACTGGGACATCCTTGGGTACTTCCACCGCTGAATCAAAGCTTGGCATTTAACGGTTCAGGTAGAGCCCTTGAGTTCCCATGAAATAAGGTCTGTTTCTGAAGATGAGATCTCGATCTTCTTGCGAGATGAATTCAAATATAAAGAAGTCCCTTCCCACTGCATAGAAGGTTACACTATTCTGGATCAATGGGCACCAGTTTCTTCGGATCCAGTTGTTTGTGGACCTGGTTGAGGGCTAGAGCCCCATAAATTGTCCTACTAAGACATGATCAAACAAGGAGACTGCTACACGCATAGGGTGGTCAGGGGGAAGATCAATCTCCGAAATCGAGTCGAGTTTCTTAACGAAGCTTGGGGGAGCAGCTGGGGGAAGCTTCTTTCCATGTGCGACCAGAAGCTTGCAGAAGGAGTTAGCTATGGAAGGAGGGGGCGGAGACACCCCTCCTTGAGGGTCGGCCATGGCTGCAGCAGAAGCGCTCAGAAGGTTAACCCTAGGCGACCTCAGAAGCGCTTTTTTTTTGGTTTTCTTCGCGAGGAAGATTTGTTGTATTATGTTACTAGAATAAATATTAAAATAAAATAAATTTATTAAAGATGTTGTAGTGCATACCTTGTATTCCTTCAAAACAAAATTAGTGCACCCCTTGTATGATTCAAAGGAACAAGTATTTTAAGGCACAATTGATATGAAAAAAAAATGAATGTAAGGGTTTAGCCCCATTTTGTCCATTTATATGGATTATATTATGATATATTCCTTTTGGAGCTTGGGAAATAACAACTTGTTTGTATTATATCTTATGTATTAAATTTGATTAGGTGATTTGTTTGTTTATTTCAAGATCATGAATCATTTAAATTGAGACATAACATGTTAACTTGATCGAGATTAAAGATAACATAATTCTATTGATTCCACTTTTCAAGGAAGGACAAATGATTTGTTTGTTTTTTTCAAGATTATGGGGTCATTTCGATCAAGATTAAAGAATAACATAATTCTATTGATTCCACTTTTCAAGGAAGGACAAGTGATTTGTTTGTTCTTTTCAAGATTATGGGGTCATTTCACTTGGGAGACAACTCACTAATTTGTAGGGGTCAAGGAAAACATAGTGCTTTTAATTCCACTTTGTTAGAGAAGGGACAAAGGGTTCTAATCCCACATTGTTAGAGAAGGGACAAATGGTTTGTATAGAGGATAACGTAATCTCCATGTATTTATGTTTCATAAAGAAGTGTTTGACATGTCCATATGTTTGAGAATTTGTTTTTATGCATAATTATTGATATTTGCAAAGTGATTCTATTGTGATGCCTATGTGAGCAGTGGACTAGCTCCCATAGGTGCACAAAAGGCTAACTTGGACCCCTTGTGTTATGAGGAAAATCTCTCTATGGCTAGGGGTAAACCATAACAAATGGAAATGATTGCAGAAATCAACTCTAATCTCAAGTATGCTATATAAGAAAATATGCTAACAAGACAAGATAAGAGGCCTACCTTGTCCAGATGTTCGATGAAGTCCATCGTTGAGCACTTGACTCAAAGTAGTATACCTGCAACTAGTCCTCAACAAACAAACAACACAAGCATATGGTGATAATATATGATGTTAGCACATTCAATAGCATAATCCATCAACATTCATAACAAATATGCCCATGGAATAATAATTCAAATATTTGCAAGATATTAATTGGATGAGAAAAGAGTATTTCTATTAAGATATAATTAGCAGAAGTGAATGAGTTACAAACTTCCGTGTTGGCACAGTTCGTAACCGAGAAACTAAGTTCCTTCCAATTGGGTCTCCACCACTTCAATACTCCACCAAAGGCAAGCTCATATAAGAGAGACAATGAAGTTCTCAATCAATAAGGGAAGAGCTTGGGGGACGAACAATGTGTTCAGACTTAAAGGACAAAGGGATGTAGATTCAATATGAAGTGAATATTTTTTCCAGAGTAATTTTGCTCTCAAAGTTGGATTCTTTCTCCTCTTTTCCATAGCTCAGATTTGGCCCATTTATAGACTTCAAGTGGAACAAAAGGGTCGAGTCAGAACGTTTCCAATATATGGAAGGCCAAGGATCATTGATATCGTGACGTGACATGGAAACCCGACACCATTTTTCAATTTTGGGCACATTTCCCAATGTACGCGGGCTGTAGTGGTGAAACCTACGTATACGCATGCTGTAATATAGGTAGGGAGCGTATATGTGGAAAAATATTGTCTTTAGCTCTGGGATTTTCAAAAAAGGGACTTGAAGTATGCATAGGGAAATGGAAAAAATGCCTTCTGTGCAAGATTGCATGGGGTGTGGAAAATCTTGCTATAATAGATGCCCCAAAATGCGTGAGGTCAGAGGAGTATTTGCGATGGCCGAAATACATTATAGAAACCCAGAAGTGGAGTAATGGGGACCCAACTAGAAGAACTAGTTGCTCATTACAATCTGTACTGACTTTGCATACATGGCTGCCAATTTGAATTACACTGCAGATCCATGTGAAAATATAACAAACAATTGTCCATGGTCATGATTAGGCAAATACAAATGTGGTTACATGCCAAAGGTTGTCATGGTCACGAATAAGGCCCAGTAACACCAATATTAAAATCAATATGAAGATATCTGTATACAATGGAGTACAATCTAATCTCCCATGATCACTGAAGTCACACATGTATTGGTCCAATGAAAAGGTAGTAACAACTCAGGAAAACTGTGGCTACAAACTGATGCCTTCAAGTCTTCTACAAAATATGCCAAAGGTGCAAGTCTACATCGTGTGAATAAAGGAGTTGAGGTCGAACACAATGAGACTTCGTTTGATTACCAATCATTGAGGTATATCATTAACAAACACGAGACAACCTACCGATGATGAAAGTAGGTATCAAGGAACCAAGTACATTCTTACAAGTGTGAATAAAGGAGTTGAGGTTGAACACTTGAAGAATCCATCGATCATGAGACATTGATGTGTTCCCAACTGTCGATGGCGAGAGAACATGCCACTAATGACTACAAGCCTCTAGGTACTCATAGGAATCTAGGTCTCCTTTTCAGAATAGATGAGCTGAAGTCGATGGAAGGAGACCCATTGAAAGGAGTGCATTAAGGCATCTCTCACCATTCAACACGAGGTACAAAGCATGAGCTTGATGATTTGGAGGAAATCAGACAAATAACATGTTCATGAACCAATGACCCTGTGTGTCTTTAGCATGTGCCAAGTGCAAGCGGTACACGAAAAAGACCCTATGAATAACATCTAATGAGGAAAAATGCTAACAAAGGTGAGGGAACCACCAATAAGGCTAATGGAATCCAATACATTGCACGGATCCCAATGTGTGAATAGATGTCTTGCCCTCGAACACAAGGGAAACAACCCAGTCAACGACCAATGATGAAATGCCAACTGTTGGGTTCAAGGTTACATACCAATGAGGAAAGTAGGACCAGGGTGCACAATATGACTACAACTTCATGTGATTCTGAGACAAATTGAGGGTATGGCCGACATGCAAATTCAAGAGTTCTGAGGAATGGCCGACAAAGGTTGATAGACATCCTTTGAACAAGAGCATGAGACATATGGAAGACTCTGGCAACATAGACTCAATGATGAAACCATGAGATGCAGGAGGCATCAATCAAACTCTCCATAGGGACTGGAAGAGTAACTAGTCGGGGGAGTAAACTCTCTGTAACGAGCTCAACTTCCTAAGGTCATGCTAAACCCAAAATTATGATGACAAGTGGACTCAATTTTTTTTTGCTCTGTTCAAAGGTGACACGTCTGCTACCAATATAAGATAATACTCCCTTCCCGCCTGTCTTTTTTTGTTTTTTCATAGTCAAATGAATGCTATGATATAGAGGAGGAAACGAGTGTCGCAAGTAAGAAAAACTAGTTCCAACAATGGAACATACCTATGCTCGATGCAAGGAGGTGCATGTGGGAGATGGACACTCGGGGGAATGTTCCCTTCTAGGTATAGGGTGTCAAATTTGGAAGGATATAAACAAGGATCTTCTTGTATGAGGATGCAAAACTGCTGAGGAAAACCGTTTATAACGCAAAGCGAGAACTGAAAATAGGCTCAATACTGCAAGCAAGGGCATGATATGCAATCACTACTTAACGCCAAAAAATGTCCTTTTTCATAATCTTAGTCTACTTGGTTTGAAAAAGGGATAAAGTTTTACCAAATAGACGTCCTTTCAAATCCAATTTATGAGTGTGAAAGAGACAAATTCACTTGACAATATTTTTGCTTTTGGAAAACGAGTCGGAAAAGAGCTTAACTAAGACTCACGACCTTTCAAGTCCAATTTAACGAGTGTGAAAGGGACAAATTTACCCGGCAATATTTTTCGCTTCTTTAGACGAGTCAGAAAAGAGCTTAAATTAGACTCGCTTGGGAGTTTCTAGGCGGCATGTCACGGGGGAGGCCAAGGCTCCCATGCTGGACTTCTGTGAAATTTCAATATCTTACGAATAATCGACACAAGCTTGGGAAAAGCTAAAGCTCTCCAAGTCGAGGAGGATAAAGTACTAGTGGAGGTTACCGTCTCCATGATATATCGGATGATGTCTCTTACTTGAAAGGACATAGAAGGAGGCATTGGATACCCCACAAGTGTTGATTAAGGTTGGTTGTCATTGATGTCAACCCTTGAAGAAAGCCCCACATCACAAAGGTTTGGGTAATGGACCCAAGATTTTTTGATGTGAAGATGACTCATTATTGTCTTTTCATGGTTAATAAGAAGTAAAGATGGATGAACTCCAAAGTGGTCCCCTTATGGTGAAATCCCTCATGGGAAGACGCTTTGCGGAGTAAGAGAACCCATGCTTAATTGTGGAATAATGAGATTAAGGACAATGAATTTGTCAGGTAAACTATCCTAGATGGATAGCGCTTGTCATTCCATTTCCAGTGGTATGTGGAACGTCACATAACTCCTCACGGTTAGAGAGTTATGGCCATGAGAAGTTGGAGACCACAGGTTTGGGTAATGGACCCAAGTTTGTTTGATGGATAACGG
>SNQJ01S0003012.1:546401-573653 GCA_010110895.2 Picea sitchensis
CAAATGGAGTTTCTACGCAACTCGTTCATGAGCCCAAGCAGGCCAAGTGTTGTAACCATGCTCTGATACCAATTTGTCACACACCCACTACGAAAACCTAGATTTTTCGTCTTTTTCTTCGAGGGACAAAATCTCCAAATTTTTATGGGGCCTAACACAAACCATCCCTTCCCTTATCCTCCTCCAAGCGACCACAACCTAGCCTTAGCGCAAGCGTCTGCTACATGTAACCGTAGGCTAGGCTAAACACTAGCACCACTCGCAACTCGTGACTTCACTTGTTGGAGTGTTGAGCCCTTATGCTCCTCCTTTGCGAATCCCCGAGATGCGAGAGGTCAACGTTACATGGACTCTGCCAAGCAACACGTACATGCCACTTGTCTCCTCCGCTGTACTCTGCTTACGAGCTGTGTCGCTGCTACCCATGGCATGAGTCCTCGACTCTCAACGTTTCGCGACCTTAGCGATCAAGGGGCAACTTCTTCATCCCGTGAAACCCCGAACCACGATAAGTCAACAATGGGTTGACTCTTTCCCAGGCGACATGTGTCCACCACCTGTCACCCGATCCCATCTTTCTCTGGGTGCTTGTTGTTACGCCACCTGTTAACCACACGGTCCCCACCTAATGAATGTGCCACGTGTTCACATGAGCCCTTGATGCTCGTCACTTCGCGACTTCTGTAGTCGAAAATAGATTCTTTCAACCTTTGAAACCCGATACGCAATACCACGCGGAGGCTTTGATCCAACGGTTCTCCCGTGGCTTGGATCCAATGACCATGATCACGTCACGATCTCCAAATCGTGAGTTCGTGCAATCCTACCCTTAACCACTCCAAGTCACGATTCAGCGAAATGCTACATGACTGTCACGCGTCTTGTGCCGATGGACGGTTCCGAATACTTCAAGACTTTCAGGACGTTGTTGAGTCCACTCTCCTGCCTATGCAAAGGTTAAGATCAACGGTCAATAGAGCTCCGACAGATCCTTGGATCTACGGTCCTGGATCCCATCGCTACTTGCGAAGGTTGAAAGGGTCGAGGTGTTAACACCTGCTCTCCTCTTCTAGATCCATCGGTCATGACAGATCTAGGGTATTTCCGAAAGGATTCCGACCGTTCGTCTACCAAACGATGGGGTATTCTTTTTCGATAATCGGACTCGCTATCCTTTCTGAGCTTGAATCATGAAATTCAACCTCTTGGAGTTTCAAACTCCCACGACTCCGAGACCTTAGAGAGCTACTCTTTCCTGCAAAATGTTTCCAGACCCGGATCACATGAACCTTCAGATGGTTCTTGGGCAATTGTCCCTGATCTTAGTCGAGTATCTGGGTAAAGGTTCGGTACGGTTCCAAGGTTTATGGGGTAATTCCCGGGGAAGAGTACTCTCGAGGAGCCTTCCTAGAATATTACGAGAATCAAGCAAACAAGATGATTCTCGGTGGAGCGAAGTCATGCCCCAGACTTAATGATTTGTATAGAAACCAACTATGGCATGTAAGTATACACATGCATCCATTATTTCCAGTCTAAAACACCAAGCAATCATTCCAAACATAAATCATTATGGGCATGTAAACATGAGCATGTATTCATGATATTCAATTCAAAACACAAGGCACAAAACACTTATTAGATCCACCAAGCGTGATGCAATTGCTGGGAGGGGTGCTCGTTTCCACCCAATCATAGGCTCAGTGACTCCAAATAGATTTACCACTAGCCACCCCTGAGCTAGACCACAATGTGTTGAGATTCGGTCTCCTACTTCCAGCTCAACGGAAGTCAAGGATGAAGGTTACTCTCCTTCTCCTGATACAGAAAAATAATCCAGGACGAAGGTTACTCTCCTTCTCCTATGTTCAGAACTCCATCTGTTTCCAGAGTTTCTCTAGTTCTCTTCCGCGATCCCTGTCGCGCGCGCTCTCCCTCTACCCTTTACCACACTTCTTCTCTTGCCTTTTATTTGCAAGATTGTGTGTGGTGTGAATTTCCCCGTCCATGGTCAGGTCTGAGAGCTTTTACGGATGGGTGGTTCACTCCCATCCCCTCATTAACTCTTGAGGAGCCTCCCCACCTACCAATCTGACAGGAAATCCATTCCAGGGTCAGAGATTTTCTTTGGTCTTTGAGCAAGTAAAAACCAGTACGATATTGGCTCGGTGGAAGTTAACGCAACCATTCTAGGTCCCTTCCACCACCTCTCATTAGCCATCATGGTCTCTTTTAGCACATCCCCTCCTAGCAGTCATGAAACACATATTCACAACATAATTTACATTCATCAACCTTTTATACAAAGGTCCGTCAAATCAAACATTCACATCTTTGAGTTTGCCATAGTTCTTGGTCACTATAGTTATTTTTACAGACTGGGGGAAATAGGGTGTTACACTAACAAAATGAACTCCCGGATCCCATGGAAAACTTGGAATTTTATCACTTCCAATCCCCGCTAACTTCTCTTGTGTCAGACTGATCATTGTCGGAAGCCCTCTATGCTCATCCTCATGAGTATTTGTATCTTCCTTTGAACTGTGTGCCATCACCTGGGCTATGATGCTCATAATCATGCACAAAGTCTCACCCATCTGCCTATCACGATCCACCTCTGTCCTGTTGTATGTCGTAAATGCACTCATGTCAGGTGGTCTCGACCTAACCACTCTCCATGCCCTCTGCCACTGTCTATCTCTCCTCATGCTGTTCTCCATGATAAAAGTGTCGGGAAAGGATAATAGAAACCTCTGTAGCTGACTGTAGTACTGGAAGATATCACATGCTTTGGTCAATCCCAAGGATTTGACCAGAAGCTCATCCATCGGTATCCATGATAAATACTCGCGTGTAGTCATCATTGAATCCCAATCATCCAGTACTACCAGATGTAACTCCTCCAATTGTTGGTCAACCAACCTCCATCTCTCATCTCCCATGCAACTGCTGATTCGGTGAAGGTGATCTCTCATAACTAGGTGCTGCTGTAAAGGAGTGACATCTGCATGCTCCCCTAAGTGTGTCTCCTCCCTGCAAGGCAATATACCCCTCTGAATCCCACTGTACATCTCGCCATGTCTCTGTGAGCTATCACTCACCACTGTATGCTCCGACATACTCATGTCATATCCCTTATACTCATGCTGCGTTGTATATCTTGGGTGTACTACTGGATCAACCTCTATAGGAAGGTCAACCACTCTCGGGACACAAATGGAAGTGTCCTCAAAACTATCCTTGGGTGTATGTGAGTGAGTCCCATGCGTATGTGAGTGCTCGACTGTCTCAAAGATCCTCGTGGAGGGTATCTCCTGCACCTCCGTCAACTGATGCTCCTCTGCTAGACCACCACCATCCTCTAGCCATGTAACTAAAGAGTATATCTGATTCTCCACTAAGATAGATGTAGTGGGTCTCTGGCGAATATCCTCAAGAAGCTCCCTTAACCTGGACTCTGATTCTTGAAGGGATATCTATGTGCCTCTCAAGAATCCTCGGGCGCTCTCCAACTCATGAGTGAGTTTGTTCACCTCCAACTCCTGCTCCCTCAGGGCCTTGTGATACATATCGCCAATCCCCAATAGGTAGTCCCTGTTTGTCAAAAACTGCTGGTAGTCGGTCCTCATGACAGACACTCTCTCTCTGAGAGTATGAAAGTCACCCATGGAAAATACCCCATATGAACTACCATGTGCCACTGATGCCCTCCAACAGTAATCTGCCACCAATGCATGTGTGTCATCAATGCGCCTAGTGGCTGCCATGATCATATCCTCACTGACTCTCAACTATCCTGCCAAGTAGGGTGACTCCCGATCACAGTCATGTTGAGGTGCTACCTCATGTATCTCATTACTAGTGTCATCACTAGAATCCCCAACAACACTCTTTGCACAAGATAAGGCACTGAACTGCCCACTGTCCATTGTGCTACTAGGTCCTCCTGCATGCCACTGCACACCATCATCTAATGCTATATCCCTCTGAATCACATTGTATCCTGTATGAATAACTGTATCCTCATGTGCACTCACCCTGCTACTATCATCTGCACCTAGATCCCATAATGATGTATCCAGACACGTGCTGTGGTCATCCTTCCCAATAAGGGGTACACCCTCATCACTGCATGCTGGTCCTAGAAGTAAGTGCCCCATCCAACTGTCCATCTCCATAGCCTGATCAAACAGTGGAGTCTCCAAAAGAAGTGACCCACTCTCCTCATGCTGATATGTGAGTGTAAGGTCAACTGTCTGCACGTCACATATCTCCCCATGGATTTGTGGATCCATATGTCCCTGGGGTGCATCCCTCACGTACGTCTCCTCTATCATATCTGACATGCCACTGCTATCCTCATGTATCATGGCTATCCTGGGTGTCTGGAAAGACGACATATGTGTCACAGTCATCATAGGGAGCTCATCATCTCTAGGTGCTAACACGTGTGAATCCTCACTAGTGTGACTACTCTGCTGAGGTGTAAGGTCATCAATAATATGTGATATGACTAAGGAAACACATGTGCTATCATCCTTTATATCCCACTATTCCTCCAATGCGCAAGGGACACTATCCTCCTCAAGCGTGCAAGAATCACTAGCCTCTGTGCCAGAGTCACTAGCATCATCAGACTACTCCAAATAAGCATTTATCTCTGCATCCTCACACACCTCATCATAGTGCATCTCAATAATGTGTTTCTTACCTTTACCCCTACATCTATGATCCGGTTCCCAAGGCACCTTGCAACTGTAGCAAAGTTGCATGCTCCTAATAGGTGTGGGGTTATTTTGTGCTTCCCTCCATCTAGTTGTACTGGCTCTGTATTCCTTTGTTTTGTTGACCCAATATGTAACCTTATCCTTGCTCCACCTAGGATTGTTCATGGATAAATACTTTTGGAATGTTACTTGAGCCCTACACCCCTCACTAAGGTCGTAGTAATATTCCCATTCACAACGTACAACCTCTCTAGCAAAATCCTTAATATCCATCTCTTCTTATGGAAGACCCCTCAGGCTGGCAGGAGTCTAAGCTCTGATACCACTGTAATTTCCCCAAGCCAATTTTCCAGGAACATCACGTTTTTCATGAATTTTTAACTGTTTCTGGTTGTGGCATTTCATCAAACACTTTGCTGATTTACTTATGTTTGGGTGTTTACTTGCAGGTTGACTTCTTTAATTAGGCCTTAGAATTTATATTAAGTTATCACACATAGATATGAATACATAACCAATGGAAATACAAGATACACCAAATATGGAACCAATAGCAAAGATTTGAAATTTATTAATATAATGATCAAGAACCCGATACAAGAGTGAGGCTGATCTGGAATGATCAACAGATGGATCCAATAAACATAATAAGAGCTGCTACAAAATTCTCATGGGAAGAAGGTGAAAGCCTCTAAAGGCTGAATACACAATGAAGACTTAATAAGAAGAGATCTGTGCCGAACGGAGTGCCAAACCCCCAACTGGATAGGTCACGCTCTGCATAATACCCTCAACAATTCGGCCATGTAGCTAATGTCCTCCAAATGCTCCAATGAAGATGCCAAACTGTAGATCGGCCCAATACAAGACCCCTGGTAAAGTCTCAGGATGAGAAATGAATTTATGACCCACCAAATGCACCAAACCCTAATCTGGCTTGCGCCCTCCTGGATGAATGAAGACCAATAATTCAACCTCTCTCCTAGAGACCTCCAACACTCCGAAGAACCACTAGAATGATATATCGGGATACGATAAGGAAAACCCAAGTGCTTAAATTGCCAAAATCCCTGCTAGACCCTTGGATCTAGCCTCCCTCCAAAGAATGATGCACCCTCCTCTTGGGGAATGATGAATGATTAACACTTACAAGCCAATGAAGAAAACTGCTGACAAAGGTGAGGGGACCACCAATAAGGTTAATGGAATCCAAGACACTGTATGAATCCCAATGTGTGAATAGATGTCTTGCCGTCGAACACAAGGGAAATCACCCAATCAACGACCAATGATGAAATGTTGACTACTGGGTTCAAGGTTACCTGCCAATGAGGAAAGTAGGACTAGCGTGCGCAATAGGACTACAACTTCATGTGATTCTGAGACAAAATTAGGGTATGGCCGACATGCAAAGTCAAGAGTTCTGAGGAGTGGCCGACACAGGTTGATAGACATCCTTTGAACAAGAGCATGAGACATATGGAAGACTCTGGCAGCATAGACCTAGTGATGAAACCATGAGATGCAGGAGGAATCAATCAAACTCTCCATAGGGACTGGAAGAGTAACCAGTCAGGGAAGAAAACTCTCTGTAATGATCTCATCTTCCTAAGGTCATGCTAAACCCAAAATTATGATGACAAGTGGACTCAAAAAGTTTTATTCTCTGTTCAAAGGCGACACGACTGCTGCCAATATAAGATAATACTCCCTTCCGACCCGTCTTTTTTTGTTTTTTCATAGTCAAATGAATGATATGATACATAGGAGGAAACGAGTGCCACAAGTAATAAAAACTAGTTCCAGCAGTGGAACATACCTATGCTTGATGTAAGGAGGTGCATGCGGGAGATGGAAACTCAGGGGAATGTTCCCTCCTGGGTATAGGGTCTCAAATTGTGAAGGATATAAACAAGGCTCCGCTTGGTTGAGGATGAAAAACTGACGAGGCAAACGATTTATAATGCAAAGTGAGAACCGACAATAGGCTCAATACTACAAGCAAGGGCATGATATGCAATCACAACTTAACGCCAAAAAATGTCCTTTTTCATAATCTTAGTCTACTTGGTTTGAAAAAGGGATAAACTTGTACCAAACAGACGTCCTTTCAAATCCAATTTATGAGTGTGAAAAAGACAAGTTCACTCGGTAATCTTTTCGCTTTTTGAAAACGAGTCGGAAAAGAGATTAACTAAGACTCACGACCTTTCAAGTTGAATTTAACGAGTGTGAAAGGGACAAATTCACCCGACAATATTTTTGCTTTTTTAGACGAGTCAGAAAAGAGATTAAATCAGACTCGCTTGGGATTTTCTAGGCGTCATGTCACGGGGGAGGCCAAGGCTCCCGTGCTAGACTTATGTGAAATGTAAGTATCTTACGAATAGCTGACACAAGCTTGGGAAAACCCAAAGCTCTCCAAGTCGAGGATAAAGTGCTAGCGGAGGTTACCGTCTCCATGATATATCGGATGATGTCTCTTACTTGAAAGGACACAGGAGGAGGCATTGGATGCCCCACAAGACCATCCCAATCAAAGGGAACTTCTCCAAGACTTGGAAGGAGAGTAATTGGGGAGAGTAAAACTCTCTCTTGTTTAGAAGGTGCAGTATCAGAAATTCTAATGATATGGTTGAAGGATGCATCAACCTCCAAAAGGAGAGTTGGATAAACCAGATATTGCACCGGTGCGACCACTTCTTCAACTCCAGGTTGAATAGGATGTGTGGAAACATGGCCAGGAGACACATCACCCTTGACAACGGGGGTGTGGTTAGGAGAGGATTGCATCGACATGACTGTTGTGTCAATCAAAGGAGAAACAGGGTGTGGGGAAACCACATACGCCTCAAAACCCGAAGGGCCTCTAGGTGAGAACCACACTTCTGGTATCCCGGAAGTAGCAGGACACAAACGAGTAAGGTGATTTCCTTCGCAAGTCCTGTAAAGGAATTTGGGCTTACGTCTGACACGTCTAGGCTTCTCAATCATATGAATGCCCCTAACATCATTTACAATGGTTGGTGACATGCTCTCAACATACAGAGGCTGGAGATTCATTCCCCACATGATGTACATAGGTAACTTGGAGATGTGATATCGATATGACTCGTGGCGACTAGAGTGATGCCCCCAGCATGACTAACAACGACTGATTATGGGTCTTCAACATGACTTGCAAAGGTTGTCGACCAATCTCCAACATGACTAGCACTGGTTGGTGATGGAGTTACAATATGACTAGCAATGAATGGACTAGCAACGGTGGTGAGTTGTGGCATTTGAGACCAAGGTCCCGAGAAATATTGGTTTTGAGACATTGCAGACCAGGAAGGATCCTGGTTTACACCCTGTCCCTGTCCAGAAAGGTAGTATCCTTTGCCTAATTGATCCATAGAGGTTTGTATGGGCATCATCACTGAAGCAGATGTCTACGAAGAGAGAAAAACATAATAAGGATTATTTGAGTGAGGATATATGTTGCCCCCATGTGAAGGGGTTCCATGAAGATGGTAGCCTGAACCGTAAAATTGATCCCCCTATATGAAAGACCCGGGGATATATGTGGACCCATCATAGGAAAAGTGTTCGTAGGAACTCGCATGTTGGACAAAGGATACATGGACGAGGTGTAATAAGTAGGATAAACACCCATTTGAGTATTGGCTCCTGAAAAAACATGGCTAGGAATGGATTCGTAAGAGGGGAGGTTCCAACCTCTGACAGTGAGAGTTGGTTGAGGGACATGACTCCTATCAAATGAAGATGTAGACAACGGGGCCATGGTGCCTCCGGATCCAAAATTAGGATTCACATAAGTGGGCTAGGGAGGGGATGGAAAGGGTGAATGCACGTTTGGCATATCAATAGGAACATGATTAGAGACCCAAGGCATGGACTGAGTGTCATAATTTTGCATACCATTATGAAAAGCGGTCGGATTCGTTCCCATGAAATGAGTGACCGTCATGGGGGGGGTAGCGGTAAAGGAGGGAGTCATAGGAACTCCACTATCCATGATAAAGCAACTCAAGACATAGTATAAAATCTCAAAGGTCTACTAATACTCAAGGAGCACACCAAAAATAATCAAAAGGCCAACTAGTAATCAAAGAGCACACCAAAATAATCAAACGACCAATATGCACACAAACAGGATAACGTCGCTAAAAGGGGCCTCCCTTCCTAAAGTAGGTATGCCTCGCCCAAGAGGGTCCTGAGACTCTCTGCTAAAGATCAGAGGTATCAACATAAGTTATAAGGGCCCTCACAGGCTTAACAACCAGTCGGTCAGATCCCCCCGGAGAGGTAATCCTCCATAAAGGCTGTGTGTTATCCGACCCTTATCTGACCCAGGGTACCTACAAAATAACCCCTGCAAGTAACCTGTGTGGTACCTAAGTCAAGCAACTAAGCAACCAAGGTATAACTGATGCACAAGCGAACCTTCGTAAGTCAGGTCCATAGTATGGGCAGGGTAGCAAAGCCATAAATCTTTGAAAGCACCACCTCTCATGGAGGTAAGGGCACTAGCAAGATCCCTATATACGAATAGATCCCCATAAATATATCTGACGCTAACAAGGTATTGAGGGGATATCCGTTCAACTGACCTCACGCAACCTCGTGCTTAACTCCGGTGTAAGTGGAGCCTCCTGATATTACCGATTATACAATGGATTTGTCCACTCCCTTAGTCAAACACATATGTTGATTTAATAGCCTTGGAGAAGTTTATTCACAAAATCCTATTCCAAGGCACTAAATCTTAAGCTAGTTTGTGCACCCTAGAAAATAAAATCGTTACTAATCAATTTTAAATTATAGTGTTAATTTTAATGGCCTTGCTTACTCAAAAGGTGCGATTGTGAAATTAGTGATGTTATGACTCAACGACTAAAATAAATGAATACGAATACAATGCAAAGTCCTAACTTCAATTTCCAATAAATGATATGCTTCTTAAAAATGCAATTTTCAATTCAATTATGTAATTGTAAATAAAAATGCAATTTTTCTTTACATGCACTAAGATAAATGACAAAGACTTAAGAGATAAAAATGCCAATCAATGTAAAAAGCCTAATATTTTTGTATTTTCAATATAAGAAAAATGAAAATGCAAGGACTGAACAATAACTTAATATAAAGACTCTACCGTGTATAGACAAAGACAACCCAACTAGGATATCAAGGAGCGAAACACCCAGCCCAAGGTGCAAGGACAATCAAAATGAAAATATGATGAGAAATGCACCGCCCAAAAATTCAACCAAAGACAGCTTTCCCGTCATTCCACATACACTTAACAGTCACTACAGAGACCCAAGAAGACTCAACAATCATCAAAACCTACCCAACAACCACCAAACCTAGCAATCAAGCAACAAAGGTTGATGCACGCGTCTATTCAAGGGAAAAACACGTATGTATGCAACTTGCAGAAGGACAACACGCGTATATGTGTCAAAACATAGCTAGGCTAAGGAGAAGGTTGAAAGACTCAGACCCATAGTGAACAAAGGTTGTCAAGTAATCATACGACAAGAAACTCAATATGAACGAGAACAATCTAAGGAGAAAAACACTCCAAATCCCGAAAAAGAAGATTCAATCCCCAGTATGGTTCCCAATTCTGTTACGAGGAAAATCTCTCTATGGCTAGGGGTAAACCACAACAAACAAAAATGATTGCAGAAATCAACTCTAATATCAAGTATGCTATATAAACAAATATGCTAACAAGACAAGATAAGAGGCCTACCTCGTCAAGATGTTTGATGAAGTCCATCGTTGAGCACTTGACTCAAAACAATATACCTACAACTAGTCCTCAACAACCAAGCATCACAAGCATATGGCGATATATGATGTTAGCACATTCAATAGGATAATCCATCAACATTCATAACAAATACGCCCCTGGAATAATAATTCAAATATTTGCAAGATATTAATTGGACGAGAAAATAGTATTTCTATTAAGATATAATCAACATAAGTGAATGAGTTACAGACTTCCGTGTCGACACAGTTCAGAACCGAGAAACTAAGTTCTTTCCAGCTGGGCCTCCACCACTTCAATCCTCCACCAAAGGCAAGCTCATATAAGAGAGACAATGAAGTTCTCAATCAGTAGGGGAAGAGCTTGGGGGCTGAACAATGTGTTTAGACTTAAAGGATAAAGGGACGCAAACTCAATGTGAAGTGAATAATTTCTCTAGAGTAACTTTGCTCTCAAAGTTGAATTCTTTCTCCTCTTTTCCATAGCTTAGATTTGGCCCTTTTATAGCCTTCAAGTGGAACAAAAGGGCCGAGTCAGAACGTTTCCAGTATATGGAAGGCCAAGGATCATTGATCTCGTGACGTGACATGGAAACCCGACACCATTTTTCAATTTTGGTCACATTTCTCGATGTACGTGGGCTGCACTGGTGCAACATGCATATACGCAAACTGTAATATAGGCAGGGCACGTATATGTGGAAAAATATTGTCTTTAGCTCTGGGATTTGCAAAAAATGGACTTCAAATATGCATAGGGAAATGGAAAAAGGTCTTCTGTGCAAGATTGCACGGGGTGAGACAAATCTTACTATAACACTTTGGTCAGTTAAGGTATAAAGGAATTTTAATACTAGGAAGATAGTCATCTCAGGTAGGTGACTCTGAGTTAATGATTGTCATATTGAACTGTTACTTCTAGTTTGATTTTAATGTTACAATTGTTTGTGGTTGTTTTTTTTTATATAAAATACTCTACTTATTGACCTAATTTGTCTTAAGATACCATGACTAATTCTCGTTGACCTAATGTGTCTTAACATAACATGACTAATTTTGTCAAAGACTTGGGGCCTATTGGCGTGGGACGGTGATTTTCACTTTTCACCCAGCCCACCAGGGATCAAACCCCACCTCACCCCATTGACACTTAGCGGAATTTCACCATGGTTAAGAAAAACATAACAAGACTAATTTTATAAATGAAGAAAGTTTTATATAATTGAATTGGTAAATTATGTTTTGTTAAATGTTTATTTTTTAATTGGGCATGGAATTATTCAAAAACACGAAATATATTTTGTCCGTATAAAAGCTTTTTCTCAATGGATTTTGTAGCCGTTGAATGCGTGTACGAGCGTAAAAACACGCCGAGGAACGTGGAAGCAGCAACTAGGTCAAAACTCAGACCAGAGTTAATAAATCTCTCCGAAAATGGATGTCAGCTCACAACATTAGGTTCTCGACCTCCACGACCAGGTCCAACATTAGGTCCTCTACCTCCACGACCACGTCCTCCTCTATGGGGAAGAATAGTTGGAGGAAGATCAGAAAACACCGCTTCCGCATTCTGAGAAGCTGCAATCAATCCGCGCCCTGGCCGTCGCTCACTTCCTGCGAGAGAAGCTTTACCTGCTCCTCCTGTTATGTCAATTTCTCCTTGGGCTACTGACACGGAAACGGGATGTGATATCTTTTGTTTCTTTAGTGCACGCTCTTCCGCCTCAACTTTCTGCCGAGCCCTTTCATCAAGATACTCCGCGGTGGATGTGGACCCGTATTTTCTTATGCTGCACATACACATTAACAGATACAGATGTTCAGTAGAATTGCCTTCAATTCTGGGAATTTCAATCCTGAATTGAGAAGAGAATATCAAACCTGCTTGGATGACATGGCAATGGGTTTGTCCAGAAATATTCTGAATCAAGCGCCTCCTTCGCAGTTATTCTCTGCAGACATCAATGACATGGATTTTAATTCAGCATCATCTTCTGATAAACACGGCATTATCAGACGACATAAAACAAAAAATGTGATATATACCTGAGAAGGACATAACTGAATCATCTTCATGAGAAGATCCTGAGCATATGGATCCATGACACTGACCAGTCATTAAATTATCAATGAAACTTTAGTCTTAATAAGATTATTCATTAAAAAAATATTTTAATACCAGAGGGATTCCTCAATATCTTGAACATTTTATCTTAATTTTATTTATGAATAACGATCATGGAAATGATAAATCATATTCCAATTATTGCATTAATTTTTTACTCACGAGTTTAGATTTTTCCATTTCAACCCTTTTCCATTGCTTGGTGACTTTAAATTTACATTTTTCCATTTGGGAAGCTTGGTAACGCCAGGCCAGCTGCTCTCATTTGGCATCCCACCAAAGTCAAATATCATTTCTAATTGCCCTATCTGTGAAGACATTAAAAATATACATATAAGGTAGGGGAGTTCGATAAAAGACACCCAAATTTGTTTGGAAAACAAAATCTGGTAAAAGTTTTTTCTTAAAATTTTGATTGATCTATTGAGTTTCATAGAAATTTGAGGTTTTAAATAGATTTAGAATTAGGGCAAATTTCTACCATGGGAAGACCTGTAAAATTTTGAAATCATTGAATTCCAGAAAAAAATGAAATTTTGAATAGATTTAAGATGTGTAAAAGTTCTGACAAAGTTTTAAGATGATAAAAACTGAAAGAATTATGATAATAAAAACTGAAATAAATTTGAAGTTCTGAATAGATTTAGAATTGTGTAAAACTTCTAGAACAAAGTTCTACCAAAACTAAACTATGCCCAAAGCTAAAATTCTAATCTCATTTTGAAGAGAATTTTTGGGAGGAAAAAAAGTTTTTAAAGTATTATTTTTTTTTAATGAGAAGTAGAGCACAAACTTTCATGCAAACAATGAGTAGAACATAAATACTCATTCTCAGGGGTATTTTGACAAAGATTTACCATGATAAAAACTGAAAGAAATTTGAAGTTCTGAATAGATTTAGAATTGTGTAAAACCTCTAGAACAAAGTTCTACCAAAACGAAACTATGTCCAAAGCTTCCAAAGCCAAAATTCTAACCTCATTTTGAAGGGAATTTTTGTGAGGAAAAAATGTTTTTAAAGAACAAATTGATAATTTTGGGAAGGACCTATTTGAAATTGAAATTGATAATTTTGGGAAGGACCTATTTGAAATTGATGGTAAGAATGGACAAGAAGACAAACTTGACTGACTTGACTGAAATGTTAGCTATGTATATAGATAGCTAGTTCATAAGAGTTTGGGAACCAAAGGATGAAAAAGTGAGCTATTCCCTCAATTTCAATAGGATGGAATTGAATACGATTTTTTATGAATAATCGATCCAAATGGCTCTGGATAGAACCTATAACAGGGTCTCGAAAAAGAAGTAATTTCTTTTGGAGCACAAACTTTCATGCAAACAGTGAGTAGAACAAAAATACTCAGTCTCAAGGGCATTTTGACAAAATGATAAAAACTGAAAGAAATTTCAAGTTCTGAATGGATTTAGAATTGTGTAAAACCTCTAAAACAAAATTCGAAACTATGTCCAAAGCTAAAATTCTAACCGGGAATTTTTGCTAGGAAAAAATGTTTTTAAAGTACAACTTTTTTTTAATAAGAAGTAGAGCACAAAGTTTCATGCAAACAGTGAGTAGAATAAAAATACTCATTTTTTTGGCATTTTGACAAAGTTTTACCATGATAAAAACCGAAAAAAATTTGAAGTTCTGAATAGATTTAGAATTGTGTAAAACCTATAAAACAAAGTTCTACCAAAACGAAATTATATCCAAAGCCAAGTTTTACCATGATAAAAATTGAAAGAAATTTGAAATTCTGAATAGATTTAAAATTGTGTAAAACCTCTAGAACAAAGTTCTACCAAAACGAAATTATGTCCAAAGCCAAAATTCTAACCTCATTTTGAAGGAAGGGAATTTTTGCGAAGAAAAAATGTTTGTAAAGTACTAATTTTTTTAATGAAAAGTAGAGCACAAAATTTAATGCAAACAGTGAGTAGAACAGAAATACTCAATCTCAATGGCAAAGTTTCAACATGAGAAAAATTTGGATCATAGTGTACAGTGAAATCGATTTTTTATTTTTTATCAAAACATTAAATTTTTTTTCTTTTTGCTACCAAATTAATAACTTCATTTTTAAAAAGATTCTCAAGAGAATCTTAACTGGAAAACGAATGCTTTCGACTGCGAATTATTTAGTGAGATGTCGGATACAAACTTTCATGCATACAGTGAGTAGTAAACGTAAATGCTGATTGCACTAATACCTCGTTTTTTGCCAAAAAGAGACGGTCTCTGGATTCCGGTAGAAACATCTCCGCAAAGATACATCCAACTGACCATATGTCGACTTCTGGTCCATAAATAGTTTGACCTAGAAGCAATTCTGGGGGCCTGTTATTCTCTCATACACATGACATTTAGATTTATACTATAAATTCCACATGATCTTCATGGGCAATAGAAAAAACAAAAACGAAATTTACGATTCGAAGATTATTAAGACTCAATGCTTACCTATAGTACAATGTGATTACTTCATCAGTTAGCGGTGCGCCTTTCTGACAGAGGCAGCGGGATTTGGAGAGCCCAAAATCAGTAATCTTCAGAATTCCTTTGTTGTTAATCAGCACATTTTCGCCTGAAAAAAAGATTCATATATCTTGAGAGAACATAATGCTATATTCAGCAGAGTTTGTTATTTATAGAAGCAAGTATCCTACTGCCAACTGTAACTAGACCTTGTCTATCAACCAAACAAAATGCGCCTTTTCTGCCCGTGCTGGCCAGAATTTGGCAAAATCTATTTCCTGTTTTTATGGATGGTGCATTTCAGATTCTTTTTAAGGGTTCTCGTCTACTGAATAAACAAAAGAGTCGATGGACAGTTCACGTCCTGTATGTTACAATTTAAATAACAGCCTGTCATATGCTACGATTTAAATGGTTGGGAGAAGTCTTATCAAGAAGACTCTAGGGTAATCCAAGATAAAATGAGTTAAATATTATTCAAAATGCATCAGTTTCAAGCAATGGATTTCAGTGGAAATTATAGTTTTTCTCGTCTTTTTGTTCATGGCAGCATGAATAGGTTTTGGCCATATCAGAATCATACCTTTGATGTCTCTATGAAGCACACCATTGCTGTGCAAATAATGTAGACCCAATAACAATTGTTGCATGTAACACTGCTCAAACAGGCGCGCAAGTAATTAGTCTTCTATTCTAACGATTTTTCCATGTACTGTATTGAAGAATCTATTCGTTTACAGTACCTTTATTTCAGGTGGGCTGAATTGATTCTTTCTTACTTGCCTTAGCCGATAAAGATCATGATCCATAAATTCAAAAACCAAGACAACTTGTGTCTCAGAGCCGCCTGCGAGCCCAAGTACAAAATAATTCATATATTAAGTTCATTTAGGACACAGAAAATTGTTCTCATATTTCAGTGACCGAGAAAAATAGAGGGATTATAAAATGACAACCTTCAACTTCGCGAGAAACAACAAAAGTCTCCTTCAACTTCAAAACGTTCACGTGGTTCATCTTGGCCATAATCTCCATTTCGCGAATCAAGGTATGATTATACTGTATTATATTTTACATCAATATTCAGTCACAGTCCAATTAAGCATTTTCATGATTTAGAATATCGTTATGTGCAATGAGAAGAATACCTTAACTCTCTTCAAAACGACAATTTCACCAGTCTTCACATCCCGGGCCTTGAAAACGTCCCTGCATCATAATGATGGATGGATTATATTCACAAAATGAAAACCATACGAAATAAAAAACCCAATATTTGTGATTGCATTTTGGTTCAGAAGTATGGAAAGAATATCAACACATATGGCTTTTGCATCCTCACCCATAAGTTCCTCCGCCAATCTTTCTACGATCTTTGAATGAGCTCCAAGAGAGGCGATTTTGGATGTCCCTGTCGCGTTCAAAATATTTTGCTATCGACATCTTCTGTTATGATCGTAAGCAAAGCTGCACATTCTCATTATCTTCCAGATAGTTGCAATGCTTCATATCAGTATCACAATCAGTCGGCACAGAACGTCGCCTCACCTCACCGAAAATTGCGTCATTTGATGAGCAAAAAGGCTCTGCTTTGTACGTATTAACTTGTTAGTTAGTTACTGCAAGGCTTTCTGTAAGATGAACTCAGAGCATATAGAAATCATTATGGATGACACGGTGAGAGGAGGATTATTCGTTTTCGATAATGATCAGTGCGAGCAGAAAAATGAATAATTAAAGGACAGACTACTGTAGTTTAGTTTAAGGAAATAAACTAAAAATGGAGAAAGTTTTAACCAGCCAAGCTCACTGTTGACTTCAAGGTGTAAGTTTCATAGGTTGCTCCATAAATGGTTATAACTCAACATTCAACATCTATTACAGGCGTATACGGTCGTTCGTTAATAAACTAAAGCATTATTCTTACATTTATTGGGTTTAGGGTTTGGGTTTAGCTTGGGTAGTTTGTTAATAAACTAAAGCATTATTCTTACATTTATTGGGATTAGGGTTTGGGTTTAGCTTTAGCTTTAGCTTGGGTAGTTTATTGGTTTTAGTCAGGAGAATGATTATTATCCTTTTCATTGGATTTCAATTCTTATATTATTTAATTTTAATTTCGATTTTTACATGATATATTTTATAATTTAATATGTTGATATTATAAGTTAAGTATTATTATTATATTATAAGTAATTATTATTAAAGAATTATTTGGTTTTTTTATTTTTATTTTTTATTTTTTTATTTTATTTTATTTTATTTTTTTATCTAATTAAAATAAATAAATATTTTTAATCTTTTAGAATAAGGTTGATTGCCTCCTTATAATAAGATGTGATAATATTTTTAATATTATGGTTATTTTGTATAATGATCTTTTTCTTTATTCCCTAATGATTTAAGAAAGACTTTTGGAAGACTTGGCATCATTGTGCCAACCCTCCTTCACGATATAAGTGGTTTTGACTAGAGTTTGAAGAAATATTAGGAAACCTCTTATCTTCCATGTTGTTTATCTTGTTCTTGTACATTAGGCACCTAGCCATAGCGGTGCAGAGGAAATACTTGATTCTATGAGGAGGATATGATAGGGTGTGCTACCTTTAATTTTGAGATTGATATTTTTTGTTTTGCTCTATCTTTCTCCATGATTTTCTAGAGATGCTACAGCCCCAAAATTCACAACCATATAAGATAATAAAAGTGATAAGAGTCTCAAATAGGAGTTTTTCTTCTTATCCCAAAGCCAAAGGTCCCTCTATTTACAACTATTTTCAAGTCCATAATAAACTTTTCACCCTCCATTTATCTCTTTCTCAATGCTATAGTTTCAGTTAAGCTTGTGATAAAGATCAATTCCAAGATATTTATACAAAGTCACTTCTTCCAAATTGTTTTTGTTATACATGAAATTGTTGTAAGTGATTTTTCTGGATTTACTTATTATAACCTTCATTTTTTTTAGTGCTAACAATCATACTTGTACTAGAGTAGAAATCCTTGAGAATTTTTAGTTGCTTGTTGGAGACTCCCTGCCATAAGAACAATATATTCATTATAAAGAAGAAAGATAATGACTATACTAGCTTATATATGATATTATAACTTTAACATATAACTTTTTGTTTTTATCTAATTTTTCATTTAATTCAAAATCAAGAGTTCAAACTTATATATGATATTATAACTTTAACATATAACTTTTTATTTTTATCTAATTTTTCATTTAATTCAAAATCAAGAGTTCAAAAAAAACAGTTTAAACTAAATTTAATATAAAGAAATTATACAATTGTATATCCATTGTTATTTATTATAAATTGATATTACTAATATTTTTAATTGAACTTGATATTTAAATTAATTTTATTAAAACTAAATTTAATATAAAAAGATTATAAAATTGTATATTCATTGTTCTTTACTATAATTAATATTACTGATATTTTAAATTGAAGTTAATATTTAAAGACATTTAAATATTAATCACCATCATCATAATAATATAATAATAAAGAATTCATTATTGTAAATGAACTCCCTTTTAGATCAAATCTAATGTTAAGAAATCACAATAGTATATTTATTGTTACTCCCTATAAAATAATGCCATTAATATTTACATTCTTTAAAAATGAATAATCCAAATTTAATGTTAAGAGAGATCACATTAGTATATTCATTGTTCCTCCATATAGAATAATGCCACTGATATTTACATTCTTTAAAAATAAATAATCAAATTTAGAGTTTGACATCATAAATTAAGTCAATTTCAGAACATAATTTATATGTAATCAATTATTATTTATTTTTAATCTATTTTATGGCTAAAGAAAACATCATAACATTCCCTATACTTGGGCCATAGTACACCAAAAGATGCATCAGTAGTCCATTTTGAAGAAATTGTAGGAAACGGATTAATTGTATCATTTTAATTCTGTTGAAGAGATTGCAGGAAACTTCAGATATGGGTTACCTGCATCATTTTATTCTTTTCTTATGTGTATAGGATTTGCACAAATACAATCATTGATATTCCATGATACCAAAGACATTCTCTTCGCTGCACTACAGAGGAATCGACCTACACCCAAAATTAAATGACATAGAATGATCAATGTAACCATCAAATTGTCACCAAATTAAACTTTTTAATATCAATCACAAATTCAATTTTATGAAAGTGAAGGCCTATGTTTTCAAGTTCTTCTCTAGCATTTGATTGCACAGTTGCTGGTTGTGTCTAACATTCCTGCAAAACTGTCTACAGAGTTTGAGATGCAATTAGATCTTCAACAATCAGCAATCAATTTGAAAATCCTGTGAAGATGTGGAGGCCAAAGCAATTTTTGTCAAAGCGAGAAGTAAACTTCAGATATATCCTTAACCCCCTTTCGCAACAACTTTCCTTGCATCTTTCTTCCACATAAGCAGGCACGAGCATTGGCTGCTGCACCTTCCTCTAATTGTAGCTATGGAGGACATAGCGAGGTCAACAGTCCCAGACTTTTTTTCAAAACCATAACATGTCCTTTCAGCTGATTATTTGTAGGCATTATCCCTACAGAATGCTTTCCTCATTGCTTGGCATCCTGGGTAACACCCGTAAGATTATGTGGTCGGCTAGCCCCACGCAACATCTCCAACACTCTCCTCATTGATGGTCGGTTGGAGGGCAAAGCACTGGTGCAGAGAAGAGCTACTTGGAGGACCGAAGCCATTTCCTCCTTGAAGCAATCTACAATTCTAGAATCCAATATTTCTTGCAACGCATCCTGCTTATCAATTAGACCGTGCACCCAATTTAGAAGGTCTCTATCCTCCTCTTCAAAATTGGGATCAACTGGCCGTTTGCTCGTCAATAACTCTAGAAGCACCACTCCAAAACTGTAGATGTCACTTTTCTCATTCACCTGGAGGGTATAGGTATACTCTGTATCAAGCACCAAACAAATAAATTTTGAATTCAGGATGACAATTCTGATTAAAAATTCTCCTTGATTTGAAGAACCTTGTAGAACTAAGTTGTTTCCAGATATTAAGATTTACACGTGAGCTCTAATTTCCAAATTTGTGAATTCAAGACCCTGATTACAATTAGTTAGGCCTATGATCTTCTTAAATTTACAACTGTTGAGAATCTTAAGGGAAAAGAAGAAAATTTGCAAAGCAGGTCTGCTTACTGAAGATCTAGGCATTGAGGTTGATTTCTTTATTGGTTTGGGGCCTTTGTCTAAGTTCTAATTTTTTTTGTATCATACCATCACTAGATCTTCTCATTGAAGAGCAAATTCATGGTTTTGAATATATGCTTGATTTGAATATTTCCTTTTCAGTTAGAGCCTGGAGATACATGGTATCTGATGTGAAGATCAGAGATTACTTTGAAGAAAGCAAAAATTCATGGTTTTGAAGATATGCTTAATATGAATATTTCCTTTTCAGTTAGAGCTTGGAATGTGGTGTTGTTTATTAGCAAAATTGAAGATTCAAAGCAGAAATAACAGAATATAGCAAGATTTGGGACATAAATGACAGTTTATAGCAACAATAGGCAATTGTAGAAGAACCAAAATACCACAAATAAAAATACTTTTATTGATGAAAGAAATATTCACCTCCTTTTTGAGAGGGCAACCTCCAACTCGGCAGAGCTCCAATTACAATATGCTCCACAAGACATCTCATTACCTTACTTCTACTTCATTATATAGTTTCTATCTAACATCCTAGGAACTTTCTAGTAGGTGGAACCTTCTAATAAGCTTTCTTACAATTATTGCTTTCATACTATATCTACTACATGAGCCTTATTTAATAGAGATGGCCTCAATACATAACAACCTATCTATTTAGTTAAGGGGTTAGGGTAGGACCCTAACATGCTTTCCCCCTTATGAAGCAACATTGTATCCTTTTATTGATGACGACCTTTGGTTGCAACTAAATGGAGCCTTCTTCATCCAGTTCTAGAAGGCAAGTTTGGATATGGGAATTAGAGCCAACCACTTTCTTTAGGCAGGAGACATGAAATATTGTATAACTTTTAGAGTGTCTAGGAAGCTCCAATTTGTAATTCATTGGCCCAATACGTTTGAGAATCTTATAGGGGCCATAAAACTTGGGAGCGAGCTTATGGTGGCACATGATTTTAAGTGAGGTCTGCTTATAAGGATATAGATGAAGGAACGCCTAATCCCCTTCGTCAAAATGGCATTCAAAATGATGCTGATTAGTTTGCTGCTTCATTTAGTTTTGAGCCATGACCAAATTATCCTTTAGAGTGTGGAGAACGTCAGCTTGATAAGATAAGATAAGATAATTTTATTAATGTCTAACAAATGACCACTAAAGTAGGTCAATGGGATTTTTAGGTACAAAGATGACCATACAAAGTGGGAGAGCTAAAGTGGCTCCTATATAAAAGAAATATGCATAAAGTAAAATAGGAGTCTAATCTAGATCCTAGAGTCTTAAATAGGAGGTTTGAGCTGTGAGGATTTTTTTGATCTCTTGCACCTTAGAGATTCTTGGTAAGTAAGATAGTATTGATGGGAGCTTTTAGCCATAGTAAACATCAAGGGGAGTCATTTGAGTGGCACCATGATAAGTTGTATTATACCACCTTTGGCTAGAGGTAGCCACTGGAACCATTCGGATTGTCTCTTTGAAGTAAAACACCTCAAGTACGCTAAGATTCAGTTAAGTGCCCTAGTGCTAAAACAATTGTTGCCAAAAATTGCTAGTGAAGGTGGGGCCACAATCCATCACAATTGAGTGTGGCATACCATGGATTTTAAAGATATTATCCATGAATACTTGAGTGGCCATAGAGGTCTTGAAGGAGCACCGAAGAGAGAAAAAATGAGCATATTTGGAAAGACGATCAACCACAATCATGATTACATATTTATTGCTAGATTTTGGTAAGCCCATAATGAAGTCCATAGAAATGACACTCCATACAACTAGCGGATTGGGTAAAGTTTGTAGTTCACCTAGAGGTTTCAATGTCTCTCCTTTGTGTCATTGGAAAATGTCACACTCAACCACAAAGGTTCGAAAGTCCTTCTTCATGCATTCCCAAAAAAATGAAAGTTTGATCCTTTCATATGTTTTATGAAACCTAGAATGACCTATTGTGGGAGAGGAATGTAGTTCAAATAACACCCATGATTTAAATGATGACTGATTGGTCAAATAAAGATGCCCTTTATAGTGAAGCTCTTAATTTTTCCAAGTGTACCCCTAATAGGCATGGGATTCCATTTGAAGTTGTTGGAGTGGGGTAGTGATCTTGGAATTTGTTAACCATTCTTTTTGAACATCAGTCAACCAACTTGCGACTATGAAAGAGAGTGAAAAGGGGGACCCTTCCTTCCTTTTTTTTTGAGTTATTCTTAAAAAAAAAAGTTTTTGTTGTTTTTAAAGGTTTTAAAAAATTAATTAAAAGGAGGGCGATGGTAGAGTGGGTTTGAGTGGAATGATTTTGATTACAACAATGGTGATCTGTTGGGCCATAGCTTCAAAGATATTCCAATTTTTAGTCTAAAATAAAAAGGGCACTACTACTATCACCTCTTTTCGATTCAGGGGTTGATTTTAAGATCTTGGTTTCAATGGTACCGGTTGTTAAGGCCACGATTTCAAACAAGTCATAAGTTTATCCCTCCAAAAAATAAAATGATGTTATTCATAAAACTGCTTTTCAATTTGAGCGCTGATTTGAATAATTTGGTTGCAAGAATATTGGTTATTAAGGCAATGACTTAAATAAGTTATAATTTTAACCTTAAAAAGATAAAGGGGTGCTACTGGTAGAACCACTTTTGGATTTGGGGGTTGATTTTAAGGCTTTTGTTAGCAAAATTATAAGCCATGGTCGCAAAAGATCATAATTTTAATCCTGAGGAAAAAAAATTTGCTATTGGTGGAACCACTTTTCAAATCAAAGGTTGATTTTAAAATTTTTGATGCAAAAATATGGGTTTTTAGCATTAGAGTTCTTGTTTTGAGATCAGAATGCTAGTTAGGTTGGTAACTATGTTAAATAGGGGCTAGTACTAGGGTGGATGACACTTGTAGTGTCCCCAAGGCCGAGCCCCGTTGCAAATCATGATATATGAAATGAATTGTAAACATGTTCTATAGGCTGGTGAGCCAAGTTTTGTATAAGCTGGTAGGCTTATGTGTTTGTTAGGCCAGGGAGCCTAAGTGTTGAAGGCCAGGAGCCTGCTGATGTACTTGTATGTATGCAGAATGATTAATAAAATATAAACACCGCTAGGTGCAGACCGACCACGATGAATGAGTGAAGGGGGACTAAGCGTCCACAGAGTGGGCAAGGGATTAGGAGCTGGAAGGTGGGAAAAAGGGGCTAAGTGTTGAGCCTAGGGGCTAAGCCTAGGGGGCTTAAGCCTGGGTATAATATTTTAATATTATTTCCCAAAAGACATGTGTATTTTATCTTTATCCTAAGTTCCTAGCAAGGGAAGACGTGCAAAAGGGATGCATGCTATGGGAACACATGCATTTCCTAGGGTGACAAGTGTCAACCCTGGTGCATTCAAATATAATAGCCGAGATGAACCGTGGGAGGCGGATCTTCTCCATTCTACCCGACCGTCTGAGGTGAACCCGTCCGACCTCTGCAAGAATACCCTCGTACAATCCCAAAACAAAGACCGTGAGACTATCCCGTAATTGCTGAACCTGTTTGGGAAGCGCGTGTCTGTTTTTCCAAATTGGCTGTTGCAGCCACGCAGTGCTGGACTGCGCGTGGCATACTGGCCAGAGTAATCTCGTGCTGAACTTGTGTATGACCTCTCTTCTGGTGAGGGAGGCGACTATGGTTGGAAGAGGCAGGTTGCCAGGCCTGTGAGCAACTCTTTCCAGGTGAAAGAGTTTGCTGGGAAGTGGTTTCTTCCAGAGAGTGCCCAGCACCAGCTACGGGCTCTGAGACTTCCTGATCCGGCCTGTTGCCGAGACCCAGAGAGGGAGGTTAGCACCGATGGACTATGCGTGTGAAGGTGTATACTCCCCGGGCGGAACAGGCATGTGGGGAATGAGAGTCTGGTAGTAGTGGGCGTAAGATGGCATCTTTGGGAAGAATCCTTCCAGATATTTCCATGCCGTTTCCTTGTAACCTCAGCCTAGCCTAGGATTCCTTGCCTTGGGGTGGAGCTTAGTCCCAACTCGGGGGTGACCCACTGTTGAGCTGATGAGCAGTGTGGTCTAAGGTTGGGAGGTTCGTGGAAGGCCTGCACTTGGTTGGTGGATTTCACCACTGTTACAAGATAAGTATCTAACTATGTCTTATCACATTTTACATGACTGTGCTACATAAATTATCATGATTTCCGCTGTGTATATGAATTACTGTTAAATGCTATGGATTGTTAATTGTAGCAATAAATTATATGTTTTACTCTGAGTTAAATGTGTTTCTTTACTTGAATGCATGTGATTATATAATGTTTGTACGAATTATGTAAAAGTGCGTGTACAGATTGTTACATAGTGCATTATAAGCTCTGGGTAAGCAAAAAGGTACACTACAAATTGGTATCAGAGCGAAGGTTTCGATGCTGAGACTAGATGGGCCAGTGGAGTGGTCGTTGGACCGAGAATGTGAAGGGAATTGGGCCTGGAATGGCCAATTTCGGACCTAGGTTTGTTCCAGTGTGTCAAGTAGTTGCTTGACCATGCTTACGAGCTCAGGAGGTTTAGCGGTGCAATGAAACCCCAGCCGGTGTGGACTACGGCCACGGGGAGACAGG
The DNA here is from genome assembly GCA_010110895.2 of Picea sitchensis. Lineage (NCBI taxonomy): Eukaryota > Viridiplantae > Streptophyta > Pinopsida > Pinales > Pinaceae > Picea > Picea sitchensis. The sequence goes on from SNQJ01S0003012.1 coordinate 571,308, forward strand.
TCTCTACACCAATGGTGTTAGAACCTTAGGATCTGTTCAGGAGGGAAGGCGAGCCCTCGTGACCGTCGGATCTGGAAAAATGTGCGTAAGGATTAAAGTTCCTTTGGAAATGACACAGGAGTGTGAAAATCGTGATACGCGAAATCCTGAATTAGTTAGAAACCGTCTGAGCCGTCAGATTTCGACCGGAAAACCGGATAGCCGTTGGATCTGTTGGGAGGTGTCTGAAGGTTCAAACCATAGTGATTAAAGGCGAAAGCCCGAAATGGATCTAGACCGTCCGAAAGACGGAGGACACGTGTCGTGATATTTTCCATTTTGGGGAAATCAGGAATCGCGATATCGGGAGTCCTAGTAACAAGGGATCGGGACTTTCCATGATGGAAACCCCGGAACAGTCGTGGATCGTCCGATTGAGATGGCCATGTGTTGTGAGACTACCCGTTTCAAGGATCGGGGATTCAGAAGCTCCGATGACAAGAACTCAGACTTTCGTCATGATAATCCCGATCATACTATCGAGACATTAGCATGTGACTAAGTCCCGGTGAACGGACGAGATTCCTTCGGGAAATCTCAGGGTCTGTAAAAACCGTACGATGTGAGAAATATCTGACTGTTGGATTTACGCGTGGAATTTCATATCGGGGATTGGGTGTTGGAAATCCCAACGTCACTACAACAGGAATCGCGAAATCGCGAAACGCGATATCCCGACAGACAAAGAACCGTGTGGGGGCCATAAGACCCGAGAGGTGGACAGGTGGCACGCCGTTTCGGGTTTTCGCGGCGAGAAGTCTCGAAAATTTATGCATTTAGGATTCGCGATATTGCGAACTCCAAAACACCGAGGGACTGAGGGAGCGTTGAATAGTCAATCGCGCGAGTGTATAGGAGAAACGACATATCGGGGTTCGGGAGTCGGTAAAGCAAGTTGTCCGACATCCCGAGTGTCGAAATCGCGATAGGTAAAACCCCGATAAGGGTAAAAGACTGTGGTCTTATGAGAGGCGGTCACATGGACCTCGACATAGCCGGGGGGCTAAGGCAAAAAGGCGCATCGGCAAATCGGGGATCGGGAGTTTGTGAGGATAGGAACTCATGTCGTCGGGGATCACGAAACCCCGACACCCGAAGCTTCAATCGGGAGATGTGCCACATAGACACATGAAGAGTACCACGTGCCAGCGAGTGGGAGACAAGACAAGAGTGGTGGGACCCTAATGACGTCACCGAAGGTGACGAGGATCCTCTGAAACACACCACGTACCACTACGGCAGAGGGCGACAACTGTGCGGTAGACCCGTAGAATAGGGTAAATCAAAATTTCGGAAGTCGGGTGTAGGGAAGGAGAGTGAAACGGGGGTTATCCAGTATCGAAACTCTGAAAACCACGAACCTCAAGGTTCCAAAAGTCCCGAAATACTGAAAACTGAAGTTTCGAACACCCGAAAAATATAGAGCTGAACAAAGCTCAGAAAATTCATGAAATTGAAACACTTTCTTAAAATCGATTGTCACGAAAGATGAGGAATTGTCAAGAAAATGAAGGCTCGAAAAATTCGAGTCGTCTGCGCATTATATTGCAGAAGACTGACGAGTGCCAGAACTGTTTGGAAATTGCCACAAATGCAAAGAAATGGGACAGATACATAATACTTCCAGTTCAAGAAACTTATTTAAAACGAAATGTTTTTTATTTTGTTCGAACTGGCTTATAAATATTGTGGATTGTTCGTGAAGGTTTAATGGACTGAAAAACTTCGAATTGAATTGCAGAGTGCGTGTGCAGAGTTCAACGAAGGTCAGGATTCCAGTTAACCAACGCCGAGTATGGAGTGGGGAAAAGTGCAGATTAACCCTGAAATAGAAGACGAACATGAAGGAAAGGATGTTAACCTGGGAGTCGAAGGATCGAACTCCAATGGGCATGGAAAAGAGAAGGATAAGGAAGGACACATAATGAAAATCCTTGAAGGATTGCAAAGAGAGGCCAAGGCTCGCCGAGATGATAGCTGAAAGCTCATGAAAGTCAGGGACTGACAGGGTGCATTAAACTTAAATTTTTTGAAAAGCCTGGAAAGAATAGAGAAGAAACTCAAGAAGGGAAGAGACTCAAGTACGACGGAGAGTCGCAAAACCCATGAAAGAAGAAAAAGGTCGAGGAGTGATAGCCGACATCTTAGTCACTCCCAAGGACAGTCTGACAGGAAGACACACAGTAGTTCAAGCCCGTCCCCTACCAGAAAACATCGAAAATCTGGAAAGGAGGAATTGAAAGGAGAGATGAACAAGATTAAGCCTCCAACATTCGATGGAGAACATAAGAAGGAGGAAGATGCCGA
>SNQJ01S0003012.1:574364-586831 GCA_010110895.2 Picea sitchensis
GTTGCCAGGCCTGTGAGCAACTCTTTCCAGGTGAAAGAGTTTGCTGGGAAGTGGTTTCTTCCAGAGAGTGCCCAGCACCAGCTACGGGCTCTGAGACTTCCTGATCCGGCCTGTTGCCGAGACCCAGAGAGGGAGGTTAGCACTGATGGACTATGCGTGTGAAGGCATATACTCCTCGGGCGGAACAAGCATGTGGGGAATGAGAGTCTGGTAGTAGTGGGCGTAAGATGGCATCTTTGGGAAGAATCCTTCCAGATATTTCCGTGTTGTTTCCCTGTAACCTCAGCCTAGCCTAGGATTCCTTGCCTTGGGGTGGAGCTCAGTCCCAGCTCGGGGGTGACCCACTGTTGAGCTGATGAGCAGTGTGGTCTAAGGCTGGGAGGTTCGTGGAAGGCCTGCACTTGGTTGGTGGATTTCACCACTGTTACAAGATAAGTATCTAACTATGTCTTATCACATTTTATATGACTGTGCTACATAAATTATCATGATTTCCGCTGTGTATATGAATTATTGTTAAATGCTATGGATTGTTAATTGTAGAAGTACATTATATGTTTTACTCTGAGTTAAATGTATTTCTTTACTTGAATGCATGTGATTATATAATGTCTGTACGAATTATGTAAAAGTGCGTGTACAGATTGTTACATAGTGCGTTATAAGCTCTGGGTAAGAAAAAAGGTACACTACAACACCAGTGGTTAGCAACTCCTGAATTGTCTTTTCTTTTTCATTTTTTTGGGAAAATGGATGGTGATAGAGGTGTACATTGTACATTGGGTGGGAGGCTACCCTGTATGAGCATAATAGAATGATCATGCTCACTTCATGAGGGTGGTAGTCCTTGGGGAGATTGAAATACATATTGGTGTTTTCCCAAGACTAATTGCATGTTAGGATGAATGGGTTGAGAAGGTGTCTCAAAGGCTTGAATGGTATGGAATTGAGCCACAATTCCTAAATGCTCCTTTTTAAAAAGATTTTCCGTATAGTGGGAGCTGATGATCTTAGGAGAGTTGACTATAATTCCTTTAAAAGTGTAGTTTTGCCCCTTCTGCTAGAAACTCATGTATAACTCATCAAAATCCATGGTGATGGGGCCTAATGTCCATAACCATCGGGACCAAGACAATGTCACAACCACCCATTTCAGTAGCAAAAACATGGGTTTTTAGGGAATACTCACGCATTTGAAGCCTCACGTTATCACAAACACCACCACATTTCATAGAACCTCCATTAGAAATCATGATTTGGAAGTGTTCATAGCATGGATGTAGCAGTGGGTTTCTTGGGCTACAAGTCGATAAATAAAGTTATGGGTGCTACCATTGTCAATTACGACAATGACTTTGTGATGTTTGATGTAGCCAATCAATTTGAGGGTTTGGGGAGTAGAAATACTAGTCCATGCATGCAGGAGGATTTGTGGATCAACATCTTGTATATTAGATGCAAGATTGGATGGTCCTAAAATTGAGAACCTTAGGATTTGATTATGTATTGCCAAGAATTTAAACATCTAGTTGGGTAGTGGATCCAGTTTGGATACATGTCATGAATGACATCGATCTTTTGTTGAGCATAGGACTGGTTGTAGTCTATCTTGTGTTGCAAATCATCACATAGAATTTCTAGAGAGCAAACTTTGGTGGAGAGCTCTACTCCTCGAGCGTAGCCATAGAGATGTGGGTCCACAAAAAAGGTTGCTAGAGAGTGATACCAATGCAATTAGGATTGTGTCTTGGGTATTTTGAGTTAGATTCTTGGTAGTGGTGTGGGTGGGTCCGCCAAAAAGAATTATTAGAGAGGTACCACAACAATCAACTTAGCACAAGGATTCTATTGAGATAAGTCTCAAATAAGGTTGCGGGCATGACCTAGAAATTTCTTTTCATGGATGGCATCGAGATTTTGCTGGCATAGGAGTGGTTGTGGTATATCTTGTGTTGCAATTCATCACACAATTTTTTCAAAGACGAGACATTGGTGGAAAGCTCTACTACTTGAGTGGTAGCCATAGACATGGGTCCACAAAAACAAGGTTACTAAAGAGTGATACCAATGCGATCAACACCATGTCTTGGGGATTTTGAGATAGATTCCTAGTAGTGGCGTGGGAGAGCCCACCAAAAATACATAATTTAAAGTGGTACCACAACGATGAGCTTGATGCAAGGGCTCTATTGAGATAGGTCTCAAATAAGGGTGCAGGTAGGACCCATAATTTTTGTCATGGATGGCATCGAGATTTTTCTGAGCATAGGAGTGGTTGCGATCTATCTTGTATTTCAATTCATCGCATAGAGTTTTCAGAGAGGAGACTTTGGTGGAGAGATCTAATCTTGATTGGTAGCCATAGAGATGTGGGTTCCCCCAAAAAATGTTACTAGAGAGTGGTACTAATGTGATCAACGTTGCATCTTGGGTATTTAAATATAGATGCCTGGTAGTGGTGTGGTCTGCCAAAAAGACTTACTAGAGAGTGGTACTACAACGATCAACTTGACACAAGGATCCTGTTGAGATAGGTCTTAAATAAAGGTGTGGGCAAGAGCCGAGATTTTTTTCTATCACAGATGGCATCCAGATTTTGTTGAGCATAGGATTGGTTGTGGACTATCTTGTGTTGCAATTCATCACACAAAGTTTCTAGAAAGGAGACTTTGGTGGAGAGCTTTACTCCTCGAGCGGTAGCCATAGAGATGTGGGTCCACAAAAAAAGGGTTACTGGAGGGTGGTATCAATGCCATCAACACTGTGTCCTAGGTCTTTTGAGATAGATGTCTGGTAGTAATGTGGGAAATTCTACCAAAAAGACTTACTAGAGAATGATACCATGACAATCAACTGGGTGTAGGGATTTTGTTGAGTTGTACTCCTACATGAATTTTACTACAATGGCAGAATTCCCAAATTCCTAACACTACAATTTATGTAGGAATTTTTTGGACTAGTAATAGAGGACAAGGTTTCCAAGGTCTTAAGGGAAAAGGAGTGCCAAGTGCTATAGCTATCTAATATGCATGCACGGTCCAACTATAGTACTCGACCAAATCTTATAGGGAACCAACTAAGGAGACTCGACTAGGGATTTTGATATCCCCAAGGGTATGTGGAAGTGAAATTCCATATATAGGTGTTGTTTGATGTGGTACTATTTGAAGGGGTACCAATAGGGGTTATAAGGGTGTCCAGTCAAGCAAAACCACCTATATTTCCCACGTGTATTTTTCCTCAACCATAGATTTATCTGTTGAACAAAAAATCACTATGTTATTTATAGATACATGAATACATCTCTAGCCTAAAAAAAATCTCTAAAAATCTTGGCTTAGGAAAGTGCTTTAATACCACTTGCCATGTTCTTTATTAGCAAAATAGAAGATTCAAAGCATAAATAATAGAATATAGCAAGATTTAGAGCAGAAATGGCAAATTATAACAACAGACAATGGTAGAAGAACCAACATACCAAAAATAACAATACATATATGTATGAAAGCAATGCTCACTTGCCTATTTGAGGGAGAAACCTCGAGATAGAAAGAGCTTCAATTACAATATGCTTCACAATACATCCCATTACATATATAGTTTCTATCTAACTTCCTCGGAACTTTCTTGTAGGTGAAACTTTCTAATAAACCTTCTTACAATTATTGCTTTCACACTATATATGTTAGTGTGAGCTTTATTTAATAGAAATAGCCTCAATACATAACCACCTATATATCTATGTAAGACGTTAGTGTAAGACCCCAACATGGAGAAACATGGTATCCAATGTGAAGATCAGATATTACTTTAAAGAAAGGAAAAAATCATGGTTTTGAAGATATGCTTCAGTCAGAGCCTGGTAAAATATCTGATGGGAAGATAGATTGCTTTGAACAATAGCGTCTGCAATCTGAAACAGATCGCAACGGTAATAAAGTTTCAGGTCCATATTTCAGTGTCTTTGCAAGGGTGATGTCGTAAAACAGTTTGAATTTTAAACCCTTTAGGAACTGTAATAAAACTTTTTTGTGGTATGGGTCTAGCAAACCACTGAGTATGTGGGTGCCCAGTTAGTACGAAAGATAGAGTTACCTGAAAAACCTGAGGTTTGCCATCACAAAATTGAATGAAACCAGGTGAAATGTGTTGAAAACTAAGTTAATTTGCTCTGTTCAGCATTACTTCAAAATAGTTAGTTACATTCAAAAGAGCCCTTCATACCAATTGTAAACCCCAACCTTCTATTGCAAGTGTTCTTCAAGCTTGACACTCCTTAAAGCGTTTTTTAAAATTTATTTTTGGTAGAAAATACTTTGAGAAGCAAGGGAATAAACCCTGATGGACTGCTTAATACTCAGAAGACCTCACGGGTTAACAACACCCATTGACAAGCAAATTCTGTTTAGAGTTAAAATGTGTGTGCTTATCATTTTCCTTGAAATTCAGAAAAAGGCTATATGTTTCAATAGGAAAGAAAAGTTGTGCATATGAATATATCTGTGTACCTGGAGCTATGTAGCCAAAAGATCCAACAACTGCAGACATGGAATTCAGTCCCCTCTCAGAGCTCTGAAGGAACTTGGCCAGCCCAAAATCAGCCACTCGAGCACCAAAATCAGCATCTAGAAGAATATTATTGGACTTCACATCACGATGGATGATAGGAGGTGCACAGTCGTGATGCAAATAAGCCAAACCCTGAGCTGCTCCAACTGCAATTTTGTAACGAGTAGGCCACTTAAGGTCACCTGCTTTAGGGCCATGAAGGACATCCCCTAAACTGCCATTAGACATGTACTCATATACCAAAATATTAGAATCAGCACTGGCACAGTAACACCAAAGTTTCACAATGTTTTTGTGCCTAATCTGTCCCAGAGTTTCAATTTCTGCCTTGAATCCATTATCATGGCAGGAGGCAGAACCGGTCGTTCCAGTGTTCCACAGCTTCTTGACAGCCACCGTTTCCCCGTTTTCAAGGGTGGCCTTGTATACTTTTCCTGATCCACCGCTTCCAATCATCTTGTCCTCGTCTATGCAATCAAGAATTTCATCTTCTTTGAAGGTCACTCGGTAAAACGAGGTCACTACCCGGCCAGACTTTTTGCGGCGCCACCTGCCTTTAGCCTTATTACATTGACAGTAGAGTCTATAAAAGCACACAATTCCTAACACAAAAATGATCCCAGACAGCGTTAATAATGTTGGAAGCAGCCATGCCCGATGGCTATTTTTCCTTCCTCTGTCTTCCATGTCAGAACAGGACTCCAGCCCTTCAAAACCATCATCGCCACAAAGCCCAGGATTGCCCATTAAACTTGACTTATAAATACTCAATGCAGAGGGAACGCTGCCTGTCAACTGATTATATGAAATATTGAACTCGTTAAACTTCAAATCACCCAATTCAGGAGGAATTTCTCCTGTCAAGGAGTTAAAAGAGAGATCCAGATATGTAAGAACGGGCAGATTCCCTAGCTCTATAGGAATAGGGCCCGAAAATCTGTTATTTGAGAGATCGAGGTCGCTCAGCTGTTTCCATAACAGAATGCCAGTGACCAGGCCGCCGGAGAACTGATTCCCTGAGAGATTCAACTTTTCCAATTTGTTCAGTGAACCCAAGCTGGCAGGTAAAGTACCCGTGAATTGATTGTTGCTGCAGTCAATTATAGGAAGATTAAGCACCAACCCTATCTCGGAAGGCAAACTGCCAGAAAAACGGTTGCCAGATATCGACAGCTGTGACAGATTCTTGGCATTGCCAATTTCAGAAGGAATTATGCCTTCGAATTTGTTGTTATAGAGATCGAACAGGTAAACAGAAGGGAGACCCCAAACTGAATTGGGTATTTGTCCGGTAAGCTCATTGTTAAATAATCTAACCCTTTGGAGGCTCGAACATGCACCGTAATTCAAAGGAAGCTGACCGTTGAACTTATTGTTAAAGATAATGAAAATTTGCAGCTTTCCTTGCTCGCAGAGATCCGGAGGGAGTGTGCCATTCAGGCGGTTTCCAGCAACATCTAGCAGTCCCAGGCCTGAAAATTTGCCTAAATTCACAGGCAACCTACCAGTCAAGTTATTTGTAAACAGCTTGAGCTCGTAAAGATTTGGAGAATTCGCAATAGCCTCAGGGATGCTGCCTACCAAATTGTTTACTTGCAGGTTCAGAGTCCCAAGAGGCAAGCTTGCCAGCTGCTCAGGAATGGTCCCGCTGAGCATGTTCCTCGAAGCATCGAAATTTCTGAGAGCAGTAACATTATCCCAATTCTGAGGAATTCGTCCTGTTAAGTTGTTATTGTAGAGAATAATCTGTTGTACCTGTTTCAACTTCGTGATACTCTCTGGAATGCTTCCTGAGAGCAAATTCCCGGACAGATCCAGGTTTTCCAAAGCCGACAGATTGCCAATTGAATCCGGAATCTCTCCCACCAGATTACAATGAGCTAGCCACAGAGTCTTTAACTTTCCCAGATTACCCAACTCAGGAGGAATCACCGCCGGAGCAAAGTCATTGTACGCGAGCAATAACTGCTGCAGATTGCTGAGATTTCCCAGAAATGCTGGGATGGTATCGTTCAGAAGAATGTCGGTCAGGCTCAGTACTTGAAGCCCTGGTAAGTTCCCAAAGCCCGGGGGAATCGAACAGCAGAAATTGTTGGCCGACAAATCCAAGTACTCCAGCTCTGTAAGCTCTGAAATGAAATCTGGAAGGCTTCCTACAAAGAAATTAGCCGATAAATCCAAGCGCCGAAGCTGCCTGCACATGGAAAGGTTGCGAGGCAGCGTTGCACCAATATTATTATTCATCAACGACAGATTTCTCAGCTCCGGAAGATTGCAAACGGCACTAGGAAAATCCCCAAATAAACCTCCGTTCCCTAGGTCAATGTCCACCACCGATTTTGAGCTCTGGTCACATGAAATACCCGTCCATTTGCAGGGAGACTCGTCCTCCACTTTCCAGTTACTAAGAAATCCGTCGGGATCACTCAATTCTTTCTTCACTTCAAGCAGAACCAAGCCTTCCTGAGAGACATTCAGAGCCAACGGAAAGAGGCCTAATAATGCCAACAATCCAAGCCAAAATCTCAAAAGCTCGCAATTATAGGCCATGGTGCCTGATCAGAAGAATCCTCTACTTCAGCACAACAAGCAATACAATGTACATACATACAGATTCTACTGGTCCTCGTTTATCTTCCTTATTAGCATTCCCAGGCCAAGTCATGGAGTTTCAGAGACCCCATTAATTTAACTCGATGCCCCAGTGATCTAGTGTAGCTTATCAACGTAGTCCATTCTATGTATGTTTATCAGAGTTCTGTCTACAAGTCGTGATCATGTTACCCGGAAAGCAATCACACTCAATCCTAACAATTCACAAAATATCCTCCTTCCACCGATGAAATTGCAGTTTCTGAAAATAAACCTCTACTACAAATCCTGATAAATTTCTGAGAACAGGCATATATTTCTCTATTCTGATGGCTCCAATCTAGCAACTTTCACATGAATTGGCGTCATCCACATGAATTGGCGTCATCCATGAAGTGATAATAATGATTCGCCAGCCTACGTAAGAACATGAATTCAAACTCGAGGGCATCGGCATCGGGATCACCAATCGAAAAAGCGGATACTTCACGCGCCGCCATAAATTTAGAAAGAATACATGTCAATGTTTGTGTGCTTTTGGTAAATCTTCCAATATTTTTGCTCGTTCATGTGATAGAGAACAAATTGGATTAGTTTCGTGCATTCACGCGGGAGAATGCAGGTTGATTTTTCAACTGGCGGAGTTAAAAAGCTAAGCATCTGGCTCCAAGAATTCGATGCAGCTTCAATAATAATGGAATTGTAATAATAAAATTTTAAGTTTGGAAGTTTTTTCAGTGAGAATGTAGGTTTTTACAGTGAGTCATAATGTTATTTACTAGTCCTTGAGGTGTAGGATAGTTGGTGATGGGGGCAAAAAACCCAGTCATGTTAAAGGTTGGTGTGGCTCAAGTCGATGTTTAGTGAGAATGTAGGTTTTCATAGTTAGTCATAATGTTATTTAGTAGTTCTTGAGGTGTAGGATAGTTGGTGACGGGGACAAAAAATCCAACCATGTTAAAGGTTGGTGTGGCTCAGGTCGATGTTCAGTGAGAATGTATGTTTTCACAGTTAGTCATAATGTTATTTAGTAGTTCTTGAGGTGTAGGATAGTTGGTGACGGGGACAAAAAATCCAGCCTTTTTATTTCCTTTGTCTTCTTTTAACTAAAGCCTCCTCTCATTAATGTTTTTTTCTTTACCTCTTCACTTTAACTCTTTGACTTTACTATCATTAATTTTTATCCTTTCTTAAATCTTGCTCAATGCCTTATTCTATCATTAAACTACCCTCATCACTTCTTCACTTTCAACAACTTTCATTCCTTTATTGTCCATCTCATAGATTAATAATTGATCTAAGCTTGTCCTCCTAAATCTTTTGTCTTATTCTCTTTTTCTAATTTCTTTATCTTCTCAATATCTTATTTCAGAAAACAATCTTATATCTCTATATATCTTATTAGTCCCTGCCGTAGGCATAGAGGGACTATAGCGATCGATAAATCGTTGACTTGGTATTAGCCATAAATATTTCCATATTGTCTATTGTTGGAACAAGGAAAGTGGAAACATCGATTTTTATATAATAAAAAGTATCATGTTTGTCAAGATCTGATTGGACAACGGATTGGAGGTCTTACTGCCGCCTTCACTATTCCCAATGTTAAATATCTTGGCATATCCAAAGTATTTGGTAGTATATGGTCTTTTTGAATCATATATTTTATTATGCATTGGTCGAAGGTGGATTAATGCTAGCATTAGTTCGAATGTTTCCCTTAGCATTTTCTGCTCGGTAGAAAACATTCTCTACCATATTACTATGTGCGATTTTTGCTTTATTGTTGCGTGCTTCGAGAGAACAAGCCTGCCACGTTGCATATTTTCTTAAATGTTTGCACAGGCCTATGCCCTTCGACGGTTCTGACAGTCTTAACTATTCACTTAACAACTCTAGGAGTGTTAAATGATTATTGTACAAATGCGTTGCAATACAGTTTCGTTCATCGTCGACATCGTTGCTCGAGTGCTCGATCCTTGTTCGCTGGTTCGTTCCATGATTCTGGTTCTTGTTTGATTCAACTTTGCAAAGTTGAGGTCCTGCACTTGCAGTTCGAGCTCTTCGTGGTTGTTCACTAGTTTGTTGTTTTTCAACTTTGCAAGCTGTTGGACCTGTTGTTGCGGTTTGCAGTTTTTGGGGCTGAGATCTTGTCATCCTTTGTTGATGGGTAAGTTTCTCTATTGTTGCTATTTTTTCAATGGTGGGAGTCCCTGCCTCCAAATTCTGTTGCAGACCATCTTTGTCTGTGCTCTTAGTTTCTGTTCTTGGAAACCATGTGTCTTGCAATGCAGAGGGCTTTACGAAAAGTAGTTGGGAGCCATCAGAAGAGGGAACAATCATGCGGGGTGTAGACGCAAGGTATGCTTTTATTCTGTGGGTCAGAAAACTGCGTTTACCTGTTCTGTTTTTGCTAAGTAAAGTTATTGTTTTATTTATTTCTGTGTTTTCTTCTCATCTGCTATGGGGACTAGGGGGGATTTAAGTTGAGAAGAAGAGGGTTGAAATATACATATGGGGATTGGTACCCTATTTTGATTTCCTTTTTTATTTTTCTACCTTTTATTTTTTTCCCCTGCTTTTCTCTGTTTTCATAGAAACTGAAAGTATGTAGCAAACAACTTCAAAATGACAGTTGACGAGATGAAAGAAATAATAGATGTTGAGTCATATGAAATAGATACACAGTCCATTATACATGACAACATTGATGTGGTTTTGCATAGAAATGGGCTTTTTAGATTGGATGCATTCTCGTATACTGTTGGGGATTGCCTTTTCGATACATTCCAGGTTCTATTGCATTTCCACTATTCGCCGACCAAGTTGCGCAATGGATTGATAGATTATTTCTTGACCTGTTTTAAAAATGGCGATGCTGAGGCTTTGCAGTCCTATGAATACGAATTGGAATCTAATTTTCTTCAGCAACTGCATGAAATACATGATGTCACTACGTATTTTTCAAAGATGCGGTTGTCTGCATCTCTAGTTTTGCCTACGCATGAGAGGGGACTTTGGGGAGATACATTTTGTATACGGTGGCTGTCTAACTGGCTGAATATATCAGTTGGCATTTGGTCATTGACAAGAAAAACAAGATATCTACTATTCAACAAAATTGCATATGACAATCCATATTGCATCTTGTTCCATGATGCCAATGCCCTCAGTGGCCATTATGAATCACTGTTGTACAAGAAAATGTCCATATGCAATATAGAAGGTCCTCATATCTACTTGTCCGTTATTTGCAAAGACCTTTAATCGCAATGGAAACGGATTTTGCATGGCATAGATTGCCATGGTTTACAGCTGGCAACAAACGTCGTGTCTAGTTGTGGGGATAGTCTGTTCAATGCAATTTGCTGTTTGGTGGCAACGGAGTTCGATGTTCAGTCACTGCGAATTTACACTATACAATCCTTTTGCAATGCAATTATAGGCGGCAACCAACATGCTTTTAGGTGCTTGCATCAACACCTTTACCCATATCTCGTAGAAAATATGTCGACAGTTGGAAGTTGGAAGGAATACCTTGTGAACATGGCGCTTCTATATGAAAAAGGGAATACATAGGGTTGCAGATTCTATTTGCAATGGCTGTCTATGATATTTAGGGTGAATATCCAGGTGTGGTCACCCTTGCCAGATGCCAGTGTCCATTCCTGGATTATTGATTCAAATTACGATCGAACAATTGACATCCTCTTGTTGAAAATAGATACAACACATATCCATTATGAACCTTTGCTTGCACATATTGGTATTTCAGGGTTGAATGTCCATGCCGCCCAAACGACATCGAATTTGCATACACGTGGAATGATTTTTAGTGAAAATGAAACTCCTCCCGGTTGCGATATGGGAAGACAGGGCTTGAACAAAAAAAACATGCGTAAAATTCATGACAGTGGTGATGAGGCCATAGACCACTTAGACAAAAAACGTAGAGTAAGTTTTCACAATTTGAAAAAAATTATTCGTCAAATTCGTCCGACTTCTGATAATGTCATAGAGGCGTTGAACAAAAAACGTAAAGTAGTTTCTCAGAAGCTGGGTGAGAGTGAAATTCATCCCAGTTGCCACCAACTCATCCTGCCCTTGGGCAAGAAACGTAGAGTAAGTTACCACAACTTGAAAAAGGTCACGCGCTAGAGAAAAAATACATTGCTACACTTCCTTTTAGAGAGAAACTTACATATCACAATGTAAATAAATTTGTTCGTGCAGAACAAAACATAAACAACTGCGATCACATATATCAGAATGGTGATGCAACTATGCCAGTTCGTGATCTACAAGCAACACCATGCAGTAGTAGCAATGAAAACCAGGAAACAGTTTCTGCCAATACTTCCTTGCGAAAGAAAAATGCAAGACAGAACTACATGAAACAAATGAAAGCCACTCCTTCCATTGCATGTGCAATTTGTGAACAATTGAATTTTTCAAAAAATAATAAGTCTTTCACGCCTGATTTGCAAGCAGAATACCTCCGCTTGACAACGCACGATAAACCATTTTCCAATGGCAAAGTTTGTCTTCCATGCAAACGATCGCTTGAAAATGGAAAACTGCCACAATTTGCAACCCCTGACTGAATAAGATGTAATACAACACTAGAAGCTGTAAGTGCACTTACGGAACTCGAGGAGAGACTTGTGTCTCTGTGAATTACATTTGATCAAATCAGACCTTGGGGCTATAAACGACCTCAGATGGGCTTAACATGATCAATTATTAATGTGCCTGTTCAACTAGATGTTGTGAAAAAAGCATTACCACAATTCATTAACAATACAATTACAATCGTCGTGGCTCTGAAAATATGCTTGCGATACAAAAATGCCTATCAGACAGGAAAAGTGCGTGTGCATGTTTTTATGAAAGCATTAAATGAATTATGTTCCAGGGCCCTGTACAAAGCAAAGAACATTTGTATAAATGCCATCTGGAACAATGTTCTCGCAGAGGAACATGGTAACTCTGCAGACACTCTTGAAAATCCTAGTTATTTTGATGCAAGTGATGAATCAGAGAATGAAGCACTTGCTGAAACATTGGTGCATGGATTCACTGATTCACAGTGCATTCGTGACTTGCAAGACAAAATTGTCGAAATTGCACTTGCCGAGGGGAAACGTCCACTTGGAATATTCAAGGACAAATTCGCCGAGGAAATGAACTTTCCAACACTCTTCTATGGAGATCCACGGGGCACTGATATTACAAAACGATTCAGTTATTATAAAATAGTCCGATGGGAGCTGCTACATTCAAGCAGTTACTTCTCCTGTCACATA